>CAMAPF010000023.1:3532500-3932056 GCA_945859915.1 Cuscuta epithymum
CAATAATATGAATCCGCTAAACGTGTGTGGGCCGCTGTCCAGGCCCAGTAGTCAGCATACCGGGGGGTCGGAGTCTATATAATCCATCATTTATATATTTATTTATTTATTTATTTATTTATTAATTTATTTATTTATTTATTTATTTATTTATTTATTTATTTATTTATTTATTTATTTATTTATTTATTTATTTATTTATTTATTTATTTATTTATTTATTTATTTATTTATTTATTTATTTATTTATTTATTTATTTATTTATTTATTTATTTATTTATTTATTTATTTATTTATTTATTTATTTATTTATTTATTTATTTATTTATTTATTTATTTATTTATTTATTTATTTAGTTTTTTTCATAATTTTAACACTATTTAACGGTTGATAAGGTGAATTGAATTGTTTGGTTGGGTTCTGGGACTTATTTGACCCGTTGAGTTGCCACCTCAAATGCACGGTTTACACATGACATGATGACGTGGCGCTGACCGGATAGTTACTTGCAAATTGTCAAAATTGAAACTTCTTATCCAATTCAGGATGCCAATTGGAGGTTTTTTTAGTTTAGGGGACGAATTGAGCATTACAGACAGGTACAAGGACTTATTTGACCCTTTAGCCTAAATTAAAATAAAATTTGAGTAGAATGATGTGAAATACATTATATTACAAAAGTAATCATTATGATTTTCTCAAATGACAAGAAATATAGTCATAAGTACTAGTAGTAGTAGCAATACTAATAACATAAGTTCTTTGTAAAGTAGCTAAAACACGTGTTCACAATGTTCCTAACGATGGTGCCATTCTGGTCCAATGGCCCCTTGGGTCATCAAACCGACATGAGAAAGCGGAGAAAATGAATATGATAAATGCCACAGTTACTAGAAGTTATAGAAGCACCTCCCCATGATTTTATCCTTGAGAAAAATAGATTTTTATATAAAAAGACACAAAATGATAGTTACCAGCACACATTTTTTAAAACAGAAAGTGAACTACATTTGATTTGAGAAATGTGATAAACATATCTTAAACATTAAACATTAAACATTTAACACCAACATTAACGATAGGTGAATTGGTACTATTAGCTACTATAACATTTAGGGGGCTAGAGTAGACAAATTTATTTGATAGAATACTTTCATGAGCAGAAACACCAGATGAGGATCCCAAATGGTAATGGAGGATTCACTAGTTGGAACAGTCAGAGCAGGAGCCCAAAATGAGATGGACACGTTAGAGAAGAATGACATATTCGACATATAATTTAACATTTTTACTTATTTATATTGTCAAACGCTTTTTATGTGTTCTCATTTGATCTATTTTACATCACAAACATTGAGAAGGAAGAACTACTTAATTTTCTTAATTAAAAATGTGTTTAAGGTGTTTACTATTATGGATCTATGGTTATGGTAAAAGAGTAGTTCTGAAAGCATATATGACTAAATGATAAGGCATTAGAGTTTATGATATACACAGAAATGCTTTGGTCCAGCCGGAGGGTTGGGAGCAGCTGTCCGAACTCCGCTGTTTGGGGTGGTTCCCGGTGGAATTTTTTGATGAAATATTTTGGTCATGTTCCTCATCAAGTCTAGTTTATCCACAAAAAATTTCAGCTCAAAATTCGATCGGGAAGACAGTCAAATATTTTTTTGAATTTAACTGCGCAAATTTATACATAGAAAACGCAGTTAACTTCAAAAAATTATTTGACTACCTTCCGGATCGAATTTTAAGCTGAATTTTTGTGTGGATAAACTAGACTTGATGAGGAACATGACAAAAAATATTCATAAAAAATTCCACCGAAAACCGCCTCAAACGACGGAGTTCGGACGGCGATTCGGACAGGAGGGGTTGGACCTGATCTTTTCTAATGATATACATACATATAAATATATTCTACATATATAATGAATATACTAGTAGTACCTCTTAATACTAGTAGTACCTCAGAGGCTCAAAACAATAAAGGCTAAATAAATACGAAAATAGCTATAGTAAAAATAAAGCACACTTTATTGATGTTTGTGTTTACAATATAAATGTAGCTCTTTTTCCATGAACATTACTAAATCAAATTCAAAAGATAAAAATTTGATTTATTTTAAATTTTCCAAAAAAATGTTTTTCGGTGAAAAGTTACCGGTAACTCATCGTCTATCACTGCTTGTCACTCTAAAAAATGTAATTTTGTAATAAAAATGCAAGTATCATTAGTTAGTAAATATGATATGACCGTAGATAGAACTATAGAAGTACTCATTAGTCATTACTGAGGGGCAGCGGAAGTGGCGGGTAAGATTGGGTGGTTATCTTCGGCCACGGGCCCATATAGACGGCGGAGAAATCGGCTTCGGTATGGGAATGGGTGAAGTGGTGGAGACGAAGACGCGGTCAAAACTGTTTCCTTTTTCGTCACTCTTTCGGGTGGGTGAAGAATGGATAAGCAAGCATTGCATTGTATTGTTTTGGTGGTTACCAGCCAAAACAAACTGTCTCGACATTGCTTCTTCCTATAAACTCTCCCCACTTTCACTTTTACATTTTCTTTTCCTTTGTTTTTACATTCATGCATAAATAATTGTTCAGTTCTAATCACATACTTAGTGCATGCGTCTTTTCAACGAGCTGAGAGAAATGTCCGGAATGTGGAGATGGAACAAGCTGAGACACACGGCGGTAATGGTGGCCTCTAGACGGCGGTGGCCGCCTGCTGCGGCGTCCGGATCATTGTCCACCTGGGATGACGATTGGCGGAAGCGGACGAGGGGGTTGCTGAGCTGGCTTCACGCCGGGGGCAGGAGGAGGGAATCGCTTCTCGGAGTTCAGGCGAGATTCAAAGGCGGGTCTTCCGATGAGCAGCTGGCTAGGCGGATTAAGGTGGAGGTCAATTGCCCTCGCTGTTCCAAGCACATGGATCTCATCTTCACCAACCACAACCCCCACCTCATTCCTGCCTCTATTTCCGACCCCAATTTTGCTTCTGATAGTTTTAATGGCGAAAGCACTGGCCGTCTAACTGCCTCTGTCTCTGTAGATAATGACTCCATTAACGGTAACAACAACACTAGTCATAAGGGTGCTAATCCAACGCCAGGTGGTGGCCCTTATCACGCTGTGAATATCTGCCCCAATTGTAAGACTGGATACTACTTCCGGCCCTACAAGATGACACCTCTTCAAGGAAGCTTTTTTGAGATTGGGAGGGTTAAAACCAATTCCACCATAAAAAATCCCGATAAGAGAATGGCCAAAGAGGAGGAGTACGCCAAGCGCCTCAAGACGGCCTTTTGGGAGACATTGCAGATATACGGCAGTGAACCACCTGAGAATTGGGCCCCGCCTACTTCACAACCTTCTAAAAATGGTGTAGCCTTACATACCCCCACTGCTCCACCGTTTCTCCCTGGTGTCAGTATATTCCGGGAACCTGGTCCTGATTGCAATGAGGAGAAGAGTTCTTGGGGTGGATCTAATTTGGGAAAGAATTTACCCACGCCGAAAGAGATCTGCAAGGGACTTGACGAGTTTGTCATTGGCCAAGAGCGTGCCAAGAAGGTCAATTTCTTTTAATGTTCATTGATCAACCAAACACTATGGCTTCCATCCATCTGACCATATAAAAGGATACATAGTACTTGTTAGTAACACTGATGACATAACCTGTCTTCTCTAGTATCTGTCCAGAGAGGAAAAAATTGTGTTTTTCAAGACAACAGATAAATTGACAAACGTATTCTTATTTTAGTATTCTCTGATTGATTGGATCACTAAATGGGCACTTATTTAAGAACATATTTCATTTAGTTAATGAACCAATATTTGAGAATGGAGGAAGTAATTATTGACATGATGCCGTTGGATGGATCAGGCAGAGCATAGGATTAGGTATGGTCAATTTGGAAAAAAGAAGGTAGTAGGCCCTGAAGGGGAAGCCTAGTGAGCTATGTAGCACAGAAACTCTCGGGAAAGATTACATTTCACGTTTCGGAAACTCCCGGAAATTCTTTGGAAACTTTCCAAATAAGCGTTTTTGAGCAAAAGTTGATGTTTCCCGTTTCCTCATGATTTTCGTGTTTCCGTGCAACATAGCTGGTGAGTAGTGACTAAGTGGGCTTAGATTGTGTTTTTTTTACTATATTTTTATGCTATATATTTAATAGCATAATAGCTAACGCTTATGCTATTCCTTTTCACTCTCAAGTGTCGACATGATTCTTTGCCATTCATCTAGCAGGTTCTTGCTGTCTCTGTTCATAATCACTACAAAAGGGTATATCATGCCTCCCAGAAAAAGGGGTGTGTATATAATTCTGTTAACATCTATACATTAATAACTTTGAGATTTCATGAATTTCAACCGACACAATCTTAATTACATATCTTTATCAATACCGCTACCAAAATTATTTACAACCTTGGTTGGAATGATGGAATCTTGTGCAATAAAGTGACTCTGTACATTGATGCTAGATCAGAGGCAAAACCAGCTAAAGAAGATAGTGATGACAATGTAGAACTCGATAAAAGCAATGTGCTTTTGATGGGGCCAACTGGCTCAGGTATGAGGACTTCACTGTAATTCACTCATTCTAGTATGTCTAGTCGTTTTTTCCCAATTAATAGCATTCTAGATAAAGGTAAATCTTTTAAACATATTGCCTTTCTGACAGGAAAGACATTACTTGCCAAAACTCTAGCTCGTATCGTTAATGTGCCATTTGTCATTGCCGATGCAACTTCTTTAACACAGGCATGTACAAGCAATTTTGTTGTAACTTCTTCTTAGGTTCCCCTCTCTCCTCTCTTCTAATAATGAAAAATAGAGGCTTTGCTTGGCCTAGCTGTGGAAAAGCTTATTTTTTCATACAAATATTTTCAGCAGAAGTGCTTTGGTAAAAATGTTGTTGGCCAAAAACAGTAGAGTACTTGGGTGCTTGGCTTATCTAATAGAAAGTGTAGAAATGCTTCTAGTGAAAGTGCTTTGGTTAAAACTTTAAAATAGGAAACAATCCTGAAATAGGAGTAAAAAGTAAAAACTATGCAAAATTCGAAAATAGGAGTATTATGTCCCCCCCCCAGAACAAGAGTGAATTACTGTCATCTTGAAATCATACTTCCATATTTTGGCATTACTAATTCACTAATTGTTCACATAGCAGTATTACAGCCATAATTGGCAGTATTTTCCGACTATGGCAGTAATGGCTCATATTTAGGGAAAAAATATATCCGCAGTACTTCTATTTTCTAATTTCACATTTCTTTTACTCCAATTTAGGGCAATTTCTGTTAAAAAATATAGTTGAACAAAAACGGTTGAATGGTTGGCAAATCCATTTCAAAGTGCTTTAAGGGAAATTGTGGTTTCTGAAAATAGGTATGTTCACAGAATGCATGTTTTTTAAAAATGGACTTTTTAGTTTTTAGAAGCCTCCAATTAGGAGCTTTTAGATTTTAGCTCATTCCTGAAAAGCGCTTTTCAGTAAGAGCACTTAGCGAAACGGGCAGAACATATCACCTTCGGTTTCTAGATCCTCTCTAAAAGCACTTTTGGGCCAACAAAAGCTTGGCCAAGCGGAGCCATAGTCTCCCATTTATATACCATATTAGTTTGATGTTGCCAATTACTGGAGTGAAAGAAGAATGCATTATTTGCTCTTCAGTTCCATAGTGGAGATTGCTATGGGCTGCGGCGGAGGTGGGGGACATGCTAGACCCCAGCCCACCCCAAATTTTAAAAAAACTTTTAGTCTTAGTGTAAAAGATTGTGTAAAAAAATTCAAAAAAATCTTTGCACCGGCACAGTCCAATTTATACCCCTCAGCCCATAGCTACGCCACTGGCTATGAGTGAGCTTCAAATTTGGTCTTAGGTAATTTATTGTGAGCTATCCTCTGTCCAGGTAAGAAGTAGAAACTAAAACTCTTTCTTTCTTGCATCTCTTTTTCTTACTGTCCACTAAAAGATAATTTGTTTTGCAGGCTGGCTATGTTGGGGAGGATGTTGAATCGATACTGTATAAACTGCTTGTGGTATAGTTATCTACTCCTTGAGTTGTTTCAGAAAATTAAGCCTAGTTGTAGACTAAATTGGGTGTGTAGTCTTGGTTCCAATATTCGATTGGCTTCTGTTATTATCATAGAGAATGGACCTTTGTTGATTTTGTCTATCAAACAATTACTTACACGTTTTTCTATTTTTTCATTTCAAAGTCATAGGTTTTATACTGATCATTTGGTTCTCTTTGAGTGGTAGCTTGTGTGAACATAAATCCCGACTGTTCATTTTTATTCTTATGAGTGCATTTATCATTGAAGCATCTCTGAGCTTTTAAAATTTGGTGTGAAGGTTTCTAATTTCAATGTACAAGCAGCACAGCAAGGGATAGTATACATTGATGAAGTAGATAAGATAACCAAGAAGGTAGTTTTTTTATATTTATAATCTTCAACCTTCAAGACTTCTTCACAATTTATGCAAGAGGTTTTGTTGCTCCTCAGCTGCTGTGATAGCAGATCTGATACATCTTCTGTCCTCCATTTAAAGGCTGAGAGCTCTAATGTTAGCAGAGATGTCTCTGGTGAAGGAGTTCAACAGGCACTACTTAAAATGCTTGAAGGAACTGTAAGTCATATCCTACTCTGAATTTGTTGCTTTAGTTTACAACTTGTGTAGCTAATCTTGTGCTAGACAGACCACACATCTATACAAATGAACGGAAAAATGACAAGTTGGAGTAGTCCAAGTGGGTCACATCTCACACTTAACACCCTCACTATGTGGGAGGTCTTGGGGTTCGGGATGTTTTTACTAGGATTGTAATTTGCTGGTCTGGTATGATCTGGTCTGGTTTCTTTGTATTTTATAACTATCCAAGTCTTGTCTGGTCTTGTTTCTTTGTATTTTTATAACTATCCAAGTCTGGTCTGGTCTGGTCTGGGACGAATTACAGTCCAAGTAAAAACATCCTCAATCACCAAGTAGGTAAATTTGGGAGGATTTTTCTCAAATAGTTATCCTTAGCCCCCAGGGTTAGCTTGAGTAGTCGCACAATCAGTGTTTCTTCTCGATTCAAGTGGCTGTGTAGGAGTTAACTCCTTGCTGGGTATTATTCGATGGTGTTTGACCACTGAGTGGCAGTTCTTCTGGAAGCTGTGACGGGAACCTGAGGATGCATGAAGACAAGTACTTACGAATGGTTTTTTTGTACACAGTGATGCATATTTGGCCGTTGGGATTTGGGAATCTAGCGAATTTTTCAAGCGAGTCGGATTTACTTCTCTCAAGGGTCTGGGGTGGGTTCTTGGGAGCCCAGTATTAGTCCGATATAATAGGATCACATGGTGTTAAAAAAACGGAAAAAATTAAATACCAAATGTTAAACTATGGGTCATCTTTTGGTATGATACTCATCCCTTCTTATCAGGGACACCTGTGCACATTTACCCAACATTTATGTTTTTTCCATATAACTTAAAAGAACAATACAATATGAAATTTGAAAAACAGCAATGATATAATCTGAAGGAGAGAGAAAAACTAAATATAGTTTTAATCCAATTAATTAATATTTTCCATCCGTGTGAGCTTTCATTACCATGCACTTCGTTTATTTTGTATAGTCATTTACATGTATAGCCTCAGAGGGCATAGTTGAGATGGATAGAATGTTGAGGCAGCTTCATAACTAGTCTGTATATAAATAATTACTAGATAATATCAAAATCTTTTGTTTCCTCCCATTCGTTAGAAGTTTATGCTGAAGCATGTGATGCATAGAGTTGAGGCCTGTGACAATGCTAAAATATTACTTAAAATGCCAAGGGCTGAATCTGCTTATAATTGAATATTTTTTGTATATCAGATTGTGAATGTTCCCGAAAAAGGTGCAAGGAAGCATCCTCGTGGCGATCATGTTCAGGTAGCATAGACCCATATTGTACTACGCATTAACTACCTTGCAAAATGCTTAGGAAAGGAAAGAATTTGCTAATAAAACTTATTTCTTGTGTTCGGCTTTTACTTGAAAAATATAAAAGGAAAATGAAATATGATTAGTTTCTTTTTCAATTTCATGCATAGTTAGATTACTCATTCTCTGTCCTCACTTCTAATTCGATGGAGTATCGATCCAAACAGTAATAACAGTAGGTATATTCAATCAAGGGATTCTGAGAAATCCTCGGATATCCTTGGGAAATTTACAAAGCAACGGAAGAAACATTTTAGAAGAAGTATAGAGGCAACTTCGAGAGTGCCTATCTCTCCCAGAGTCCCAGTTCTTCTTCCCAAATTCTGCCTGCGTTATTCTACGCCCCAACTCATATTTATTCTTTTCATGGTGGGGCAGCCCACTGCTATTCAGTTACAGGCCTAAACCCCTTTTATTGTACAGTTCTACACTATTAAAATACTTGATAATATTTTTATTTGGAGGAGTGTCCGGGTCCCTATCATAAATTTTCTCCTTCTGATGGTATTTTTGACACGCACTTGCCCATATACAGATTGATACAAAAGACATTCTTTTCATCTGTGGCGGGGCATTTGTTGACCTGGAGAAGACCATTTCTGAGAGGTGATTTTAATTCTACTTTCTGCATCCCTGCAGTAAAATTCCATATCTCTTGAACTCTGAGAACTTCATTGCGGACATGTTTATCTGTCAGGCGGCAGGATTCTTCCATTGGTTTTGGTGCGCCAGTACGTGCCAACATGAGGACTCACGGAGTAACTAATGCTGTTGTGACATCATCTTTACTTGAATCTGTAAGAATGATGATACATGATGTGTAAGAATAATGACATAATGTGTTTGGCATAAGTTGAAGGCTCTGTTAAATTGCAGGAAAAGAGCTTGTGCAAAATAAATGTGGAAATTATTTTCTTGGGAAATGTTTCCCTAGGAATTGTTTCCCTCAAAAATAAATTCTTCTGTGGATATAATGCGTAAACCACAAAATTAGAAAATGTAAAACTCTTTCACAAAAATGAATTCTTGTTCTGCGGAATGCAATTTCCTTCGTGTCTTTTTGAGTTTTCGGGACAAGGAAAAAACTACTCCGCATATAATAATCTATTTGTCGATATATTATATTATAATCACAAATTATTATTGTACAAGTAAATTTCATTCGGTAGTGGTTGGAAAATAGTTAGTTTCGTTTGGATGCAACAAGAAATAGCTTTTACAGTGTAAAGTAGATGCCAAAAACAGATGAAAGAAAAGATCAGTTGTTGAAAAATAATCATAAGCTGCGAAGTTCCAACTTTTAAAACTGCTGAAACTTTGTTGATTTTTTCCAGTAATAATATATCATCCCAAGGATGCTGTCTTTTTAAAAAGCTGCTGAGGTTTATCAAGCATGCTCTCCATGTCAATATTTTTGAGTGCCAAAAACTGGGAAATCTTCCAGTGTTAAAAAGAGGAGAATTTAAAATAAGGTTTTCTTAAAATTTATCCCTAGAAAGAAAGGAGCCAAACATATGAATTGCTCCATCTAATTAATGTACTGCTAACTTGAAACGTGATGTACACTATCTTCAGGTTGAGAGTAGTGATCTGATTGCATATGGCCTTATCCCAGAGTTTATTGGGCGCCTCCCTATTTTAGTAACTTTGTCAGCACTTACAGAGAACCAACTTGTTCAGGTAGTTTGGATCCCTCATATCTAGCTATTTATATATTCCTGTCCAAGTAGGATAGACAACCAATGTACTTCACTAGTACATGTCAAATGTAACTTGTTCTGTCATGGTAGTTGAGTAATTAGTAGAACCACATACGATGGTAAATTTTTGCGAGGCGTATAATCATGTTCCCAAGACTTTCTGTTACACTTTTGAAGCTTTGTCAATGTCATTGGAATTCTTAAGCTACAGATTCTGATGATATGATTGAACTCTTCCATTCAGGTCTTAACAGAAGCGAAAAATGCTCTAAGTAGACAGTACAAGAAACTATTTAGCATGAACAAAGTAAGCAGTTTCTTATCACCTCAACCTTTTCTTGTTTCCAATTTCCAATGGGGAATGAGTAAACACAAGTCTGTTTGTTTGTTTGTTTGTTCGCCCCGCCCCCGGCAAATGAAATAATAGCGATAACTATAGTAGCAAAAATAACTAATAATAAAAACGCTCCCTTCCATCTTACCCACGAAAAAGTTGAGCTTCAGAAGCTTTTATCTCAAGAAAAGAGTTATGTAAGATCAAATGGCGATAACTTTTAAGTAAATTGTGAAAGAGATTAGCAAACATTTTAAAACAGGGTATGAATGTATGATGATAAAATTAATAAAATATCAAAAAAGCTTTTAATGATGATGATGATGATGATAAAAAAAGCTTTTAATCTTTCTTATGTTCTTTTGTTATTTTTATCTTTTATCTTTCTTATGTTATTTTATGTTATCTTTATCTTTATCTTATCCTTTTTGTCTTACCTTATCTTTTTATTTTGTTTTTTCTTTTCTTTTTGGCTCTGATATATTGGATTGACTCCAAAATCTTTTGGGAATTCAGGCTTGAATGTTGTTGTTGTTGTTGTTGTTGTTGTTGTATAAAAACGATTTTAAACCTCAAAACTCTTTTGGGACTATGGCTTGGAAGATGTTGTATCAGAAAAGCTTTTAAAATGCAAGTGCGAATGATGATTTATAGTTGTTCCTTGCAAAATAAAAAGATACTTTTTGGCCAAACAAAACTCTTTTTGGAATGGAGTAATGAAAAACAGAGCAAGCCAAAGATATGAATACTCAGAAAATTGACTCAAGATGTATTGTCGAGTTGAGTAATTTTTCTTCGACTTTTATGGTCTGTCTTCGATAGGGTAATTTTGTACTGTTTGTATTATACTACATTTAGGTGAGGCTGCATTTTACAGAAGAGGCATTGAGGTTAATTTCAAAGAAAGCATTTAACAAAAACACTGGTGCAAGAGGGTTAAGAGCCTTACTAGAGAGCATATTAACTGATGCTATGTATGAGGTAATATACACTAATACCTGCTTCAACAATGTTTGCTATACTGATGAAAGAGCTATATATTGGTGTACTGCTTTCGCATTTTATATTGCCTTTTGATGTAGATTCCTGAAGTTAAAGCAGATGATGAGAAAGTAGATGCTGTTGTGGTTGATGAAATGTCTGTTGGTTCCGAAAGTGCCCCTGGATGTGGTGGTAAATTACTCCTAGGAGTTGGTGCTTTCGAGCGTTACCTTTCTCAGAGACGGTCTAAAGATCAAAATGTAGGTTTTAACTAACCTACTAAACAACTAAATAATCCCTCATCCGTTCTCAATATTGTCCATGAAGGAAAAACATTGTGGTAATTATTTTTGTGAATCTCTGACAAGTTGACTAGCATTACCCCGATTGAAGAATTCTAGGTCTTCACAAGTAACACATATTATTGAATTAAATATGAGAGGAAAACCTATTTAAAATTGTTAAGTCCTTGCGTTGAACACGATTTGCAGGGGAATGCCATTCGGACAGCAGGATGGTGGTAATTCAGAAGTTTCATCAAGAGCAATGAGCATACAACATCAGAAACATCTCACCTTTATCATTATACCGTAGAATTATTTTTTTGTATAAAATTTTTCATTTCATTTCACACCTAATGTAAATTTTTCATATTGATCCAATTGTAACACGAAACAATATCTAGTCATTCACTAGAAAAAGTAACCAAGTATAGCGAATGAAGGCTCATTTATAGGACTTATATTTAAATTCTAGTTTTGATTTAACTTGTGTAAACCATTCTTTGGTAATGAGTAAAAGTATCTGTCATCGGAAATAAATTAGCAGCAATCCTGTACAGAAAGTTTTTCTTCATTCGGTACAAAAAAGGAGCGTGCAGGATATACATACAACTAATGAACTATATAACCAAAATATGCCTACTAGACGAAGAATTAAGAAGCGCGGACGGGCCTAGGGTTAGGTAGGGGTGGACCGGGCCCGGGTTGGGCCCGGGTCCGGGTCGGGTCTTGGGCGGGTCGAATATGTTGGGCAGTAGGCCCGGTATCGGTCCGAGTTTGTTCCGGGCCCGGGTTGGGTCATGTTTAATTTTTTTTTTTTGGTTTTCCATTTTAGTTCCTACATGTTGTGATGGATATTAAGGATGAGCATCACCCAGTGGCATGTAGCATCTCATTTCATTATTTTCTTTAAATTGTTATAACTTTCTTATTTAATACTCCGTATCTAATTTTATATATAAAAATGAAGTATTAGATTTTATAATTCTTTAAGATCTTTCTAATGGTATCAAGATTGTATATAAAAAATCAACAAGAGAAGCCGTTTTCTAAACATGCATATTTAGCTAGATTTTTTTTTTTTTAAAATGCATATATAATATTGATACATGGCTGTGCTTTTTTAGAGGCTGTTCAGGCAAAGGCCTCAGGGCCTCAAAAATGTTTAAAAATTAGGGGCCCAAAATTTAAAATAGTTTATTATTATCATATATCTATTATAATCTAAAAGCAAAATGTTTTTGGGGAGCCATTCCCACTCAAAAACATCAACATCAAGTTAGTCATTTATTTCCTAAAAAAATAAATCTAAAAGGAATTGATCAAAAGTTTTAAGTTCGGACGTTATTCACAACTTTTAAGTCCCGTGGCAATAGTGTTCCCAAAAAGTTTTAACCTATTTCTATTGGTTGTTGTGGAGGTCAACACTATGCTGAAAATTGGAAATCTTCTATACGCTAGAAAGCCTTTAAGAAAGCTATTTGTATTGGTTGAATTGGAGGTGAGCACAGTGATGTAGAATTTCTATTGGTGGATGTGGAGGTGACAAAGTAAACAGTGGGTGTTTCTCCATAATCACACCAACCAATTAATGCTCTTTGAACCTTTCCTATGAATAAGAAAAGAAAAGCAATCAACATTTAGATATGGAGTGTACAGTATACGAAGTACATTATTATTCCGTAATATAATTTCAAAAAAATCTTCAAGCCCCCCCAATATTTCTTTCAAGAATGCACTCAACATTATGGTTATAAATACTCTTAGATGTGGAGAATTGTTCTCCGCTCTCACAAATCATTAGCGATCTAAACTTCGTATGTAAGTTATTATCTCACTACCGAGTATTTATGTTTACACATACACAGATGCTCAACTAATCTTTAATGTTAACACTTGTTTTCTCATCTCCTACTTTTAGCTTTATATGTATATGTATATTTTTTGTTTTGGCTTGTTAGAGAATTGAAAAAGAAGTACAAGAAAAAGATGAGTTGAATAAGGTTCATTAGACAAAAGTTCAAACAGAAAATCATTTGAAGGATCCAATGTATCAACAAACTCAAAAGTTCAAATAGAAAATCATTTGAAGATCAATTGAAAAAGGTTCATTGGAAAAAAGTTCTAACAGAAAATTATTGGAAGGATCCAATAAATCCACAAACTCAAAGGATACTAAATCAGCAATTTGCCACACAAAAAAATAGATGCAACTATCAACAACATTTTAAATGTCGGTGTTTCAATATTGGAGAAGATGTATAAAGTTAGATATTTTGAAGTTTTAATGCAAGAAGATCTGCAGATCACAACTTAGATTTCCAGACAAGCAATCACAAATAGGGTATACAACACTCGGTATCCAAGTAATGAACTTTTTAATACAACAATGTAGCAAAAATCAGAAAAATGTAATAGTAAAATAAAGTTCTGATTTACAGCTTTTCTCATAATAAAGTACATAAAAATGTATGCTCTTATATGAATACATTTGTTAAATTGAAGTTATAAAAAGTACTTAAAATGCTATATTTGTTTAGAAATAGGTTGAGAGTAATCAGTCTGAATAATTAAAAAAAATTACTTTTATTAAAAAGGTTAAAGATTCAACAAACTCCCGATAGACAAACATAGACTTTGAATAGTTGAATCTGCTCCTAATGATGGTATATGTAAAAGATCTGGCAACATTTTGCATTACCTACTTGGATCGGACTTTGAATTTGCATGAGATGAAACATCATCAAATCATTATTAACTTTATTTATATAACACAAACACAAATCATTAAATTTATGTTAACAATTTAGGCTCCCAAAATTTAAAATAGTTTTCTATTATTATACATATGTTTTAAATGACAAAAGACCTGCCTTTGTTTAAATTCTATTAGCTGCTGCACTTGAAAACCCGAAATAACCAACAATGTATCGACAAATTGGAACGAAATGGCCGAACAAAAGATTTGACTTTTGAAATTGTAAAGCTAGAAAGTTTATGGGTCCAATTTGAATTTGTTTTGCACAATGAAAGTCTTATCTTTGTCTTAATTAGAGATAATTGGGAGATAAATTATAAGTTATTCCAAGATTGATTTCAGATGCCATGAATTGATTTCTATGTTTAGGAAATTAAGTTGAGCTTAATTTGGGATTTTTAAACGATTTGAAGTTCAGAATTAAACAATGTAAGTTTTTTATATTTAAAAATTAAATATTAAGTAGGTTATGTTTTCTAATTTACTGACATGTCAATATGTTTTTGTTAGCATATTTGTTTAATTAATATTAGTATATGTCGCACAAAAACTAAAATTATCCATATTCATAATATACGTAGTACTCTGTATATGATTTCAATAAATTATGTTTTTATTTATCTTTAGTTTTTTCAACATTTGTGAACTTATTAATAGAGATCATTTTGTGAAGTTCCACTCGAGCTCGAATTTAGATAGGAACACACTGTATTGAATTCAAATACTCCGTCTTGCTGGAATTTCGTTTGGAGATTGAGAGATCGCGAAGCCAGAGAGGATGAACGGCGGACAAGACGAAGCGAAGGGATTTCTGTGGAAGCTACCTGTGGTTAAGTCCAAGGAGTTAGGAAAGCTCGGTCCCGGTTTCGGACTCGGCATCGGGTGTGGTTTCGGGTTCGGCGTCGGCCTCATTGGAGGTTTGAAATTTCTTCACTCCGGCCATCTTGAATACAGATTTATTTATATTATCGGTAACTTTAAGCGACAGTATTTCCTTTACTTGTGTGGTTGGCTGTTAAAGGAATGGGGCTCGGTCCTGGGATTTCTGGGTTGCGGATCGGGTTTGGACTGGGTGCCGGGTGTGGTGTTGGATTAGGGTTCGGGTACGCTATCGGGCGGGGCATTGGGTATGATGACGAGCGCAAACACTCCAATGTTGGCTGGTCTTTCCATCGCAATGGCAAATTTCCCAGTCAGTAAGTTTCCCTGCTGGAAATTTTGGCTCACTTCCTTTCATGCATTATGCTGTTCGATTAGTTCTAATTAATAATTGGCATATCACTCACGTCTCAACATTTCTCAAATCTGGCCATGCCAATTAGTTTGTAGTGGGTTACATGCAATCCTATCTATGGTTAGTGTGTATATTCTTCGTCTTATACATTGAGTTTCATGTATCAAACATGTCTGTTTCTTATGTTGATAAGTGGCATGCATTTTGAAGCACAATGCTTACTCAGTAGCTACTGTATACTCTACAAGTTTTAGCTTTTGATGTCTAGCTATATATTTGGCCTATGTTGCACAGAAATGCAGGACACATGGGGGAAATGTGAATCGGGAAACACCATCTTTTAATATAAAAAAAACAGTATTTGTGGAGTTTCTAAAGAGTTTCCATAGAGTTTCTAAAATGGAAATGTGCTCGTTCGCAAGATTTTCCATGCTTCATAGTTTTTGGCATTCGCCCCTTGCTCTTGAACTTCCCTACTCATTCCCTTTCTCCTTTAGTCTGTTAAGTAAATGTCTTTTTCACAAATAAGTGGTCATTTAGAAACACAATAAAGTAAAACTTAGTTAAGTGACTAACTTGCTCTCTCATATTTACTGTATTTGATTGTTATTTGCTACTTTTAATTCCTCGAACTCAATAGAAGTTTGTTTGTCAATCTAAGAAATATTCTATCACATTACACTCTTCTTATGGGATGAATGGAAAATATTTTCTGATGCTTGGTTTAAGTAGTTGGCATACTTACTGGATGTCAGGTACGAGATTAATTCCCTAATTGATGAGCTTGCTAAGAGCACCAAGAAGCTGGTCAGGGAAACATCTCGGGAGGTGGACAAATGGAGGAGACACAATTAGCTTGAAAAACTTGTAATTACAAGTGTTGATCAAGTAAATGAAAGGTTAAAAGAGCCGGTAAATGTAAAATATCCAAGGACTGATGTGCCTTGAGAAAAATGAAATTCTAGTTGGTTTCACTTTGTACATACTTTATGTGAATTTACTTGAAATAGAAATGACATTCAACGAGAATGGGAAAAAATGGGTCGCTTAGTGCCAAAGGTTGCAAAATCTGCTTCCAATCTAACAAGGGTTTGGCAGTTGAGGACTTTGAGTTGATGTGAAGTAAAACTATTGTTGGATGAAAAAGCCATATTTGAGCTTCCCCACAAAGTGTGCGGCAACCCAAATTCTATACACAGGTGTTGTAGTGGGTTCATGCACTCCAAGGGGTGATGGCCAACGCCCTTATTCACCTGGCTAAGTGAAGCAAATAATTCGAACAACAACGGTGTAGGAATGGGACCCCTCTGTCATCAACGCACTTGATGAGTTCCAGAGCTCACAGCTTTGCGTGGTAGCCTATTGGAGCGTGCTGGTTAGCGCGTGCTGGGCATGTGACTTGTGTTCGCCGGTAAAAAAACCTTTTTCGATAAATCCGGCAGCCAGGATTAATTAGGGCCCAAAAATATTCTAGGTAAATCCAAGGGTTGGAGTTTAGATATAACGGTTAAAATAATTAATTTCATTTCATAGCTATTTTTTTAAATGTGTCCGATATTTCTATACACTTCTATGGTCATTTCCCCTCTTCTTTGTACATCATTCCTTACCAATTTTAAACACTAATTGATAACATGACTTCACAAAGAAGTATGCTAATTGGAGTTACAATGAAGATGTTGTATTATGCAGTTTTTGGGTCGCTTTTTCCGAAAATGATGTGGTCATAATAAAAAGCGGGGGATTCACTTTGGTCTTGTGTTCATATGTTGTTTAGCCAAAACTTTGATATCATAGTTCAAAATTATAAACACAAATGTTTTTTTGTGGAAGAGAAGATTGGGAAAGACAAATGCAACCCCTAGAAGCGGGTAGCACATGTCTGATAAGAGTTAGCCTCCTCCCCACTTGTGATAGAGTTTTTTTCCTCCAAGCTGAAAGCTTTATATCAAATTTATGAAGAAGCTCTTTACAATGAGAAAGACGTGTGATATCTTCATGGATGGGAACCCCTATGTATTAAAAAGGCAGATTGGACTTTTTAATACCCAGCTAGAGACTTTTCCATTGCTTTGACTCTGACAACTAGAATAGTTTTGGGGTAACAAAACTGGTCTTCATATTCACTTTTTGACCGGAGGCAGCTTCATAGAACTCTGAAATCTTTCTAAAGGAAATCAACCATGGTATTGATATATTTATGAAAACTAGAAGATCATCGGCGTATGCCAAGTGCGTTAGAGGGTAGGCTCCTCACGAGATATTATAGTAACCATTAACCAATATTGTTAGATGCACGCAAAAAAAGAACTACAACTTCTACCGTGGATCATAACAGAAAGATACGTGAATTCTAAGTTACCAAGTATGAGCTGAGTAACTCCTGGAGAGAAACCGAACTTCAACAAAACCTCCTTGAGGAAAGGCCAAGACATCTGGTCAAATGCTTTATTAGCCATAATATTAGAATCACTACTTTTTTATTAATTGCATGGATCATCTCTTCACTAATCAAAACTTGGTTATTAGTATCCTTCCCTTTAACAAATCTGGCTTATTCCGAAGATATAAGCTTTGGAAGAAGTGATGCGCACTAAGGCCATCTCCAACAGTTAACACCATTTTTTACACTAAAATGGTCTGGTGTAAACATCACATCAAACAGTATTTTATCTCCAACAGTTTACACCATTTTCATCACCAAAACGGAATATTCTCTTTTTTTCTTTTTACTAACTTTTTACCATTATTCTATTTAAGTATCTAACTATCTTATATTTATACATTATTTCACACATACAAACTAAAATACATCATTTTAATATGTATTTTCACGCATTTCACTAATTAAAACACAATAATCAATATTTCACAAATACAAGCTAAAACACAATAATCAATATTTCACAAATATTTCACAATATTTTATCTTGGATTTGAAACTTTATTTATAATATTGTGTGATTTAAATGTTATTATATTTTTTATTATCAAATTAATAATTTTAATTTGTTGTTGTATAAGGATGTTTTTACTTGGACTGTAATTTGTTTCTGATCAGATCAGACCGGATTAGACCAAACTTGGGTAGTTATGAAAATAGAAAGAAATCAGACCAAGCCACATCAATTCAGACCAGACCTGACCAACAAATTTCAGTCCAAGTAAAACATCCTAATTTGTTGTTTTAAAAATGGGTCAAAACTATAATAATCAAAACTTTGGGTCACATTTGAAAGAAAAAAATTACAAAAAGAGAATGGTGCTACAAATGGCGTACGCCATATATGGCGTAAAGCCATCCCCCCTCCCCCATTTTGATGTAATGGTGTAAAGTTTGGTGTCATTGTTGGAGCATTTTTTTTTTCCAAATCCATCATTTTGGTGTTGAAGATGTGCTTGTTGGAGATGGCCTAAGTCGCTAACGAGTTAACCAATATCTGAGTGTTAACTTTACTTGTGAAAGTTGATGTGCAAATTGGGCTATATTGGCCAAAATCAGTTGCATCAACAACCTTAGGGATGAGAACAATTTGTGCAGTAGCGACAACCTTAATTAGGAATAGGGATCCCAAGAAAAAATTGCACTAGCTACATCTTTAGCAACTATTTCCCAACAATGTCGGAAAAAATGTCTAGAATATCCATCCCGTCCAAAGGTACTCTTGTTAGAGCATCTCCAATGGTACAATGTGCACGATGTACATGTAGCATAAGAGATAACCACATAAATATTAGTAAATAAATTCTTTCTCTCCTTATTTAAATGATTTTATACAGTATTGGTAAGTTTTTCTCCACAATGTCAAAGAGACCGTCTAGATGTTGACATTGTTGTTGACATTGCAGAGAAAAACTTACCAAAATTGAATAAAATCATTCAAATAAGGAGAGAGATAATTTATTTGCTAATATTTATGTGGCTATCAATCATGTCACATGTGCACCGTGCACATTATAGCATTGGAGATCTCTTAGGAAGCGTAAGATGCATCTTAATTAATGATTATCCACAATTCCAGGAATAGAAGGCAACAAAAAATCCGGATCCTGCATTTCTTCTTCCTCCTTGAAAAGATGTGTAAAGAAGCGAATAGCCTCATCACCAATCCCTTGCTGAGAGTAAAGCCAACTGCCAGATTCACCACCTTTCACAACATGTATGAACTGTCCGGGCCTTTTCTCTTTAACAGTAGCTAGCATGAAAGAAGTTCGTACGAGCATGCATTCCCCTCCTTGATCCATTTGACATTACCCTTCTGTGGCCACCAGATATTTTGCTCCGACTGATCTTCTTCCAGGAGTTGCTTAGCTCTCAAACCCGGCCTCTCGTTCAGCTAAAGCAACGTTTTCAAAGATATCCCCGGCCAAACGCGACCTTATTCCACTCCCGTAAATCATGCTTAAGTTTTTTCAATTTAGCAAAAAGCCCACACATCCAGCTGCTCTTCACAACATCAAGAAAATCAGGCACATAATTTGGAATTTAAATTGTTGTGGGCCATTAAATTGGGATAGAGAACAGCGCAACAATATGGGTCAATGATCCGAGGAAGTTTTACCCATTTTGGACTATCCATTTTTACCCCACATGCGGTTTAAATGTGACCACATTTTAATGAGTTGCTCAACTTAAAAGCTTCAGAAAATCCTAAAAATCAAAATCGAATTTAATAAAAATTTGATATATAAAAAAAGATTAAGAATAATTTGTACAATTAGTGGGACGTAATGAGTAAAATCTAGAAACAAGTGGAAATATGTTTTATAATGTTTTTCATTTTTATCAAATACTATCGACTTTCACTTTTCAAAAAGTATATTTTCTAAAAATACTTTATAAAATGTATGATAAAAAAAGGAGTACTTTTAAAATGTGGATAGGTTATGTTATCCATTCCATTCCTTTGGCAAGATTCCCAAGCCACGATAGCACAACCATCCTCCACGTCAGCATCCACCTATACCCAAGAAAAAAGCCATGGTAGCAAATCATCATGGATTGAAAGATTGTGTGGTGGGAGACTGTCTAGCTAGCAACTCTTCTGACCAAGAGAGAACAACATCTTCCATTTCCTGCAGCGCTGCAAACTATGGCTTCCATCGCAGCGTCGACGGCCGCCGCCTCTCTCAGCAAGCCTCTCAAATCCGGCGGCGCACCCCCCTTCAGGACTGTTGCCTTCTTCTCATTCTCGAAGAAGAAGCAGACGGCTCCACCCAAGAAGCTCAAACCTTCCCCTGTAAACGAAGAGCTTTCCAAGTGGTATGGTGAGTTATCCTCAACCCCCCATCTATTAGAAGAGCAATGTTTAACAGTTAGAATAACAACAAAGCAGAATAAGCCGATTCAGGGTAGAGCTCTAAATTAAGCAATTTTGATAAAATATTGAATGAATGTGGGTATTGGATGTGGGTAAATTTGGAAGATCAATGTCAACTATATATTGAATGTAGAATAGCACACCTATCATGCAACAGAAATTTTATGACAACTAATTTCTAGGATGGAAGGAGTATTGGATTTACCGTTTTGGGTAGTAGACAACAAACAAATCGAACCCTGTAGAACGATCATGGAATGGATGTGAGTAGGATGGAGAGGGTCTCAGTATTGATGCTTCAATTAATGGGCGAATGTGTGTCTGGTACCAGGGCCTGATAGAAGAATCTTTCTGCCGGAGGGCCTTTTGGACAAATCAGAAATCCCGGAGCATTTGAGTGGTGAAGCTCCTGGAGAGTAAAGTCTTTCATCTTATTCTCCATCTTACAATCATCACGACTTTCTTCAATTCTTGTGCTCTAACATTTTTTTTTTCTGCAGTTATGGTTATGACCCTTTTGGCCTTGGCAAGAAACCAGAAAACTTTGCCAAGTAAGCTTCGCTTCCATGGGGAGCAGATTTAGGGAGAGCTTATTTTAAGAAGCCACATATTTTATGGAGCTGTCTCTACTATGCACTCATATAAACTTAACTGGGATCACCATTAACACACACTTCCATAGTGGGTCACCCACTATCAAAGTGAATGGTGAGGGTGATGCCAAATAAGCATGTATATGACTCCATACTTCCATAGGAGAGTCATTATATAGCCCCTTAAACATTTTTGACATATAACTCCCTTTTGGAGTCATATGGCTACATAAGCTAGTCATATGTACACAGCTTAATTTTTTTTTTTTGAATTAGAGAGGACATCATTACTATTAGCCTCGGCCATCGAAGTTGTGTCCAGTTTTTTTTATCAGTGTAATTTTTCTATAAAAATATCCATTTAATGGTTGGAGAGGTGCAGATATCAAGCGTTTGAGGTTATCCATGCCCGGTGGGCAATGCTTGGTGCTGCGGGTTTCATCATCCCAGAAGCCTTAAACAAGTTTGGAGCTAACTGTGGTCCTGAAGCTGTTTGGTTTAAGGTTTATTTCTTACTCTAAGACTCCTCTCCCTCCTGGCAAGAATGCCTTTTACTTTTTTTATGGACAATATCTAATGGTCACAATGTATCCCAAACATAATTGATATCAATACTCTAGGAAGCATATCATTTGTTATTCCATGTAGCTGAGGCATATAACGTTGGTTTGTTGTTTTTTCTGCAATATGACATATGCTATCACCAAGTCTTTATGTGTGTGTGTGTTGTTCATTTGTGTCAGACAGGAGCTCTGCTGCTAGATGGGAACACATTGAATTACTTCGGTAAAAACATCCCCATCAACCTGATTGCTGCTGTCATTGCTGAGGTCATACTTGTTGGTGGTGCTGAATATTTCCGAATCACCAATGGCCTGGTAAATTCATCCCATCCCACATTTCATCGATCACTACTGTCTTTTGTACTAATGCTCTTATGCTCCGTTTGGTTGTGTTAAGATGACTTGTTCTGGAAAATGCTGTTTACCATGGTAATAAGTTATTTTATGCGCAGTGTAGTGTTTGTTTATTTTGTGAGTGGATTCTGCTTACCTAGGGAGTGCAAAACTACAGTGGTTTTTGTAGAGTCAGGATCAATCCTTTCATGATGATCTGATCAAAATAATAATAGGAGCAAGACCATTGATAATTTGATATGATAATTTTTTGCTTAGTTTGAGACTAACCAACCACCACAGTAGCTATCAACAGTCTGGAGATCCTCTCTTACTTAATAGGCAGGTAGACTAATGAATATGCTCACAGATGAGGAGCTAGAGATCCCAATGCCTTGCTTCTTTTGCTGATGACTGGTGGGTCACTTAATGGTTAACAGGAGCTAGAAGACAAGCTGTACCCGGGGGGTCCTTTTGATCCCTTAGGGCTTGCAAAGGATCCAGACCAGGCAGCCATCTTGAAAGTGAAGGAGATCAAGAACGGGAGGTTAGCCATGTTCTCCATGTTGGGATTCTTCATCCAAGCCTACGTGACCGGGCAGGGACCTGTGGAGAACCTTGTGACCCACTTAGGTGACCCTTTTGGCAATAATCTGCTCACTGTTATTGCTGGATCAGCTGAAAGAACTCCTACCCTGTAATTTCTTGTTCTTTCCAGCGCTCCCTCCCCCTCCATTTGTACACCCACATTACGCATGATCGGCTGTTGGAACTTGTGACTCTAAACATCCATATTTCATCTTTCTCTATACTCTGACTAGTTATTGTGTTGGTGATTGTTCACCTACCAAGTTGCAACGAGTTCTGAGTTCATTCTTTTTCTACAGCGCTCCTCTTTTCCCCCAAAATAGCTTTTGGAAAGAGTGAAGTATTTTCGAGATACCAGGGCATTTTCTATCTTTTGTGGATTAAATATTTTATGATGCATACAAACTTGTTTTAGGGGAAACATTTTCAACGGAAAATACTTGTTAAAGCATTTGTCCCACACCGAAAAGTTATAAAACAATTAAATACTATATAAGGCTTTGAGTTACTCCTAGGGCTGGACTCGGGCCGGGCGGCCCGACCCGGGACCGAATCGGCCCAGTCACTGTTTGGCCCGGCCCGGCCCGTGGCCCGGTGGGTCCACTGGTTTGGTTTGGCCCGGCCCGGGTGCTGGGCGGTCCGGGCTCGGGCCCAGGTTTTGGTGAACCGGCCCGGCCGGTTCAGGCCCGGTCCGGGCCGGATTTTTTTTTTTTTTTTTTTGAAATTTATTTAAGTTTTAGGTTGGATTAGGTATTTTGGGCCATTTGAGGTGGTTTGGGATGGTTTGGGGTTGAGGGGGAGGGGTAGGGGATTAAATAGGAGAACAAAAAAAAAAATTATTGGGCCGGTTCGGCCCGGCCCGGTTTGGCCCGGAACCGGAACCGGAACCGGCCACCGGCGGTTCAGGCTCGGGCCTCCCCTTTCCTGGCCCGAGGCCCGGCCGGGCCCAGGCCCGAACCGGCCCGAGTCCAGCCCTAGTTACTCCTATCAGGTTGACTGTTTAGGATGGAACCCCGAGTCTTAACATGGTATCAGAGTCAATTCCGGTTGTGGTTTGACGGCTTGTTTAGCACCCGTGATTAAGGATAGCTTGTTAAGGGTTTGTTTGGCCCATTTATACACCGCGATATTGTCCAGCCCGGTTCAGGCCGTGTGTTCACTAAATACGTTAAATGTGGCCCTCATGTGCTCTGTGGAACAATTTCTTTTATATTCCAAAATCTTATTATCCTTTCAATGGACCCAGTTCGTGAAGTGTAGTTTTTACATTTGTTTGTCTACGCAGACAAAGTTGTCTGTATATCGCCGGAAACCGTCCCAAACGGCGGCGGTCAGACGGAGGATCCTGTTCGAATGGTTGGACAAGATCTTTTCCAAATAATAGGGAGTATTTCAAATGAATAAAGTTTTACTTATTTTTTTATTATTTTTATAAACTTTTAATCTAATCAAATTTTGCAAAAATAATTAAAATGTTTGTACGTTACATGTTATTGTGTTAATAGGGCTCGTTCGATAGTTTACACGTTAAATAATAGTGCGAAATATTTTTAAAAAGTTTCTTACCATTAACATTAAATAATCAAGCTAAACAGTGTAAACTTTTTTACATCTCTATATTTTGCATTTATTATAATCACTAGTTGTATGACATGTGATGCGCGAGGGAAAATACTCAATATTATTTTTATAAAGTTAACATAATGACATGTTAATGGTTAGTACATTTAAGTAGTTGGAAATTGCACACACACATTATGCATAGTTTTTCCTCATAACGGATGGTTAAAAAGATAGGTGAGACATCTCTTTGCCCGTAAGCAAGGCTGGACTCGGGCCGGTTCGGGCCTGGGCCGGGCCGGGCCTCGGGCCTTTGTTAATTTTTTTTTTCCTTTCCCTAGTTAACCCCCAACCCCCCCCCCCCCACCCCAAACCACCCCAAATGGCCCAAAATACTCAGCCCAACCCGAAAAGTATAAAAATTGAAAAAAATAAAAAATAAAAAGGCCCGGAACCGGGCCCGAACCGACCGGGCCGGTTCATGATTTTGGGGCCCTGAGCCCGGATCGAAACCCACGCGGGTCGGGCCTACCCGGACTGGTCACTGACCGGGCCACCGGGCCGGGTCGGAACAGTGCCGATTCGAGCCGATTCCGGGTCGGGCCACCCGGCTCGAGTCCAGGCCTACACGTAAGCGAGGTAAGGATTATTCTGAAACACCCTATAAGAATATAATATCAACTAGTGTAACACCCGGGGCATGCCCCAATAGTATTAATTTGATATGGAATAGGTGACAAATACTTATAAACATTGTGAACTATTCATAGAATGTGATCAACATTTTGGCTAAAATCGATTTTTTACTGCCTCCGTCGCTTTAAATTTAGCCAAACAATATTTTTAAGTCAATTGTGTTAACTTTTGTCTGATTATATATTTATACATTGTAATAATGATACTATGAAAATGATACAAAAAAAATTTTTGTACAATTATTTTGGATACTGAATTGATATGGTATTTATTCCGAGAATTATACTCTATTAATATGGTTGATATTAAGACGTTATTCTATTCACCTGGTACGAATATTTATGATATGAAATTTTTTAGATCTAATATGATCTAATCTATTTTTTTCTGGTATGGTCTGATAATCTTGTATGATCTCGAAGTATGAAGCTTTCTGATGTGATCGAACCTTTATTATCAGATCAGAGTTTTTCTGATTTTGATTTGATCTAAATCATTCCGATCTGATCTGATTACTTACTATGTGATTGAGTTTTTATTAGTATTATAAAGTTATCATTATGAAGCATTGTCAATATTGTTATTATAATTATAATTATAATTATAATTATAATTATAATTATAATTATAATTATAATTATAATTATAATTATAATTATAATTATAATTATAATTATAATTATAATTATAATTATAATTATAATTATAATTATAATTATAATTATAATTATAATTATAATTATAATTATAATTATAATTATAAATATAATTATAATTATAATTATAATTATAATTATAATTATAATTATAAATATAAATATAACTATAATTACATTTATAATTATAACTTTAATTGCAATATCATTTTATTATCGTTATAGTTATCCTTATTTTATAATTATGATTATCATCATAATAAGCGTTATCAATACCATTATAATATGCAGTTTTACAATTATAAATAAATTATAGATACCAACAACATGCACGGTTATTATAATAGTCATTTATAAATACTGATAACAATAAATGCACATTAATAATAATACAGTCAAATAAGAATATTCTCATGGATAATAACCGTAGTAATAATATATAATACTATATTTATAATTGTATTCATAATTTAATTTCAATGGAAGCAACGCACAATAATGACCTACAAAAATATGATTATGTCTGAATCATCATAGTTGTAAAAGTAACAAATTATGTTTTAATCTTTCTGATTTGATCTAAGTGCTTCTAGTCTGGTCTAATATGAATTATCCTTATTTAATTTGATCTGGATTGAATGTTTTGGGCCAATCTGATTTGACTTTTTATTCGATCTTGTCCGAGTAAATAAGAATAAGTAATACGGAGTAAACAATAAGAATAAGAATAAGAATAAGAGTAACAAAATAGCTTCTAAGGATACATTTTTTTTAAGTTTTTTCTCATATTTTTTCTCTAGACATTTCCATTAATTGTTCCATCTCTGTACGAACTACTTAAATGTTTTAATGTGTGGAGTACATAATGTCAAGTGTTAGTTATTTAACGTTTTTTCTCCTACTTTTGTTTTTATCCGGTTTCCATTATAGTTGTTCATCTCCTTTTTGTTTGGAACTAATTAAATATTTTCATGATAATGGTAATAGATTTTTTGTTAATCAATAACATTGTGACATGTTAGCAGTTTGTACCTTACTAAATAAAAAAATACATTTAAATATATAGCGAAAATTGAATTCCTAATAAGTGTCACGGCTACTGTGTAAATGTGCACTTCGCATAATGCACATGTAAACTCGAATTCCACTATAAATTTGATATATCATTGATTTATATCTCAATTTTTACAATAGTTTTTTTATATATGCATTTTGTTGTCATATGAAAGATCATAAAACTTTTGGCTAAGGTAGAGCGATCACGAGTTTTTCTCTCTAGGGCTTTGACTATGTCGGCCGCTGGAGCCTTTTTCCGATTTCGACTTTATCGAAGATCGGCTTTGTTATCCCTTGGTCGCTGGTGCTCGACTGGAGTCCAGGTCAGACGCGGAGGGCGGAGATCGATGGAGGAGGACAGATTTGTTGTCATGGCTCGAGGAGATCGGCGTTGTGGTCAAGGTTCGAGAATGCGGCGTTGCTGTCGTCGTTGGAGAAGATCGGCGCCGCCTGTCCGCTTACTCTAGTCGCACGGGGCAGGGATGAGTTTGGTTATGCAGGGACGGAGGATTGATGCATGGTCTTTGGCAGCCAAAGGTCATGGAGGATCAATTAGCATGGTACCAGTGGTACGACCTCCTCCTGAACCACCACCATGGGATGCACGAGGTGCTAGAGTTTGTGAACGTTTTTCTTGTAGTTTTTATCTGTTTGTTATTTGTTTTCTTGCGTCCATTTTTGTTGTTGGGTTTGACAGTTTGTTTGAGTTTTTTGCCTCTCTTTATGTCATTGGGTATGGTTGGATCTATGGGAATAGTTTTGGCTGTGTCAAGCCCACTACATGGTTAGCGATTCGTGTTGCTCTCTCAGGGGTGACCGTCTCAAAGTCTCACCATAGGGTTACAGTCGTAGTTGTTGGAGTTTCAGTTGGTGTCTGTTTTATTTTCCCTTTGCTTGATGTAATGATCCTGATGAATCTTTTGATATGAATAGAGACATGTTTTGATGATAAAAAAAAACTTTTGCTAGTTCAGTGGAAGCCTGGAACCGGATCGTAATATGATTTAATTATTTAAATTGTACTACTATAGCTTATTTAAAATATATTATTTATGTGATATGAAAATTGATAAATTGTGTGGAATTTTGGAGTATGATTAAAATTTAATTTCTCCTTTAACATTTGAAAAAAGTAGCATTGTTTGGTATTGAAATAATATATCCCATTTGAAAATGGGACTATACCTACCCCTAAATATAAGTGGCTTCGCCTTCTCGTGATCCAATTTTTAATTCCACTGGACCCTGGAAAATATTGGCTGTGAAGAACAACCAAAGTTTGATGGTTTCCTCCTCAGGTGACATCTTGCTTTCTTTGATCTATCGCTTCTTCAAAGATATTTTCTCTACCTCTATTTGCTTCCTGTTGTTCTCATAAAAAAATGAGGAAAAAGAAAGACTAGAGAGAGTGACCCTTTTCATACTTCTGCTGCGGAATTTGTTTTTTCTAGTTTAAGACCGTTGGGAACTCTATGATGTTTGCTATAATTCTGATTTTATTACATTTACATGCTTATAATTTATGAATAATGAATACTGATAATGACAAATAAATTAAGGAATTTTTTTTAGGGAAAATGGAAACTAATAATCCAACCTTTTAGCGGTCTTCTTTTAATAGTCCCACCTTTTCGTTATTCATGAATAATCCAACCTTTGCACCTCATCTTCATTCACTGGTCCCTGATCGGTTGATGACCTGCTATTCCAAGTTATTTTCTTATCTTTGCAAAATATTATCTTTGTGAAATGTGGAATTTATGGTATAATAGTTTGCAAAGATAAGAAAATAACTCGGAATAGCAGGTCATCAACTGGTCGGGGACCAATGAATGAAGATGAGGTGCAAAGGTTGGATTATTCATGAATAACGCAAAGGTGGGACTATTAAAAGAAGACCGCTAAAAGGTTGGATTATTAGTTTCCATTTTCCCTTTTTTTTATGGATACTGATTACTGATATGCCGTATGTTAAGACACGTGGCATGTCTTAACACCGTACGTCCGTACTTAATAAATCATTGAAATAAAATCTATGGACATTAATATGACGTCCTTAATATGAATACCATAATCAACCATGCTAGGGGTACACAAGTTGTACACAATTTGTACACAAAATGTCGGTCACAGACAATTGATATGGAATTCTCTGTGGGCACAGACACGAATTGTCTGTGGGCACAAACACGAGTTGTCTGTGTCCACATGCAACTTTTGTCTGTGTCTACAGACATTTACTTTTTTGTAAAAAGTACACTGACAGCCGCCTGACATTGACACCAGCTTGCAAATCAATCAATATATGTGCACAGACAATTATTTGTCTGTGTGCACATACAATATTTACCTCACAGACAATAGTTGTGCGTTCTACTTTAATTGTCGGTGTGATCAATTTCAATTGTCTGGATGAACAAAAAATTTAATTATCTATATATATCCAAATGAATGATGTAGTTGTATGTGTGATCAATATACATTTAATTTGAAAAAAATTGAAAAATAATAAAAATAGATGAAATAAGATGAATAAGTTGATTTTGTGCAAATAATGAAAAAACAATTGATATAAAAAGGTAGAGAAAAAGAGGATGAAGAAGGGAAGATGAAGATGAAGAAGAGAAGACGATCTCTCATTTTTTTGTGAGATATTCGAATGGGTTGGGTAAAGATGAAAGAGAGAAGGGGGAGGGGGGAAGAGAGAGTGGAGAGAGAGGGGAAAGAAGGAAATGAATTGTTTTTGGGCCTTTTATATGGTGTACACTTTTTGTACACCATGTGTACCTTTAGCATTTTCCATACCATAATACTCCGTCGGTGGAGTGTAGGGATGGCAATTGTCGATTGTGACTGATAGAATGGATAGGCCACACCAAACGGCACCCGTTGAAACGGGAAATACCGCATTGACTAGGTACATGAGGTTACAGTTTTATGCATTCCCGCCCGTACTAGCCCGTTTATGCATGAAAGCAAATTAAGCAATGATCTCCTTTGAGAACCCACCTCTTTGGGTCCTATAATAAACTTTAAGAGTCTCATTTGGGTATTATCAGATTTTTTCTTTTTTAATAACTTTTTCAGTTTAGTTATTATAAAGCTTAAATTGATTCCGGTCATCTTCTTTCTAACTTTGAATGCACAAGAATTTTAAATGGCATCTCATGTTTAGAATCGCCTTGGCAATGCCATTTTCCGCTTTTTAAAACAATAATTTTTATATTAAAATGTTCATGGCTCATATAAGTAAACGGTTATCTGTGGTTATACTCATTACCTGTTGGGATGGTTACGATTTGATTAATAATTACCCATTCAGTAATGGGGGTTAGGAAGCGAGATATTACCCGGCGGTAGGGTTATATGCATAGCCGTCTAAAAGTATGAATGCGGATTCTTTATATGGGATGGAAGGAGTGCTGCATTCCCATGAGAATATAAGAACATTTTACCATTTTTTTTACTTATCCTACTATTGTCAGAATATACTTTGAATAAAGTTGCAGCAATTCAAGAAAGAACATTTGTAAGGACTAAGGAGACAATTGGTTTTATGTCACAAAGAAAGCTCTGTTGAAGAACTAAGTCAATCTTGCAGTCATAATTTTTTTTTAATACCAAGTCTTTCTTCTGTCTTAAGCTGTGAAGACATCACTAACAATGTTTAAATTTATTGGACTAGGCTAGATGGTAACCTTCTTTTCTGAACCAATGACAAAATCAAAATTCTGTCTAAAAGAAAAAGTACAGAAATGTAAGCATTATTGAAACTGTAATATAATAAGCTCCTCCTCTCAGAATCTGCCCCTCATTTCTTTCAGTATTACTTGACGATGAGTGCTATAAATTTTAAACTCATTATTACATATTAATACTCCAAACAGCTCCTTCACCTTCCCCGCATGAATGATGCACCTGTTTCATCCTTTCCACTGATTTACAAATCCCGCTGCATGACCAGTCAAATGATGCCACACACACATTCCCTGCCTTTGCTCTCCATTCACAGTCTGACATTTCATCTATTTATTCATTTATTTATTAATTATTTTCTGTTATAGTTTGAAATTTTAAATGGCTAAAAATCAGTATAGTAGTGGAGCTTTCTTTTAATACCTGGGGAAGTGCCACAACACATTGATCTTTCGTCCACATGCTCCACTTCCAAACCAATGAGCCATGCCCCTAAAGACACATCCTCATTGGCATATCTATGCAAGATTCCCCTATAGTATGCAGGTTAAAAAGGTAAGGTCTGGTATAGAGGGGTTTTCATGTTAATTAATACGGAGTAATTATTATTCCTTTTAAGTGACTTACGAGTTTATGGATATGTAGGCAGCAAGGTCCTTGGAGATGGCATATATCTGGCCAGTGGCATGCCTGAAATACTTATTCCCTTCTTCTCCGAATTTCCAAAACTCAGGTTCGTGATACTTCACTCCTCTACAATTAAGATTGCATTTATCTAGAGTCACTTGAGTAAATAATATAGGGATGACAATGCACCAGGTTTGGGATGTAAATGTTAAAACTTTTGAAATACACAATGTACTCATAATTATTATTTGAATAAAAGTTATATGGAGTATTATATACCCCATACTTTTTCATATTATTCATAAGATTTCCATTTTTTCCAGTATATCATGTATTACTTTCTAATATTTAAATAACTCTTGATTGTTGTATTACTTGTATGCAAGTCTATGCACACTCTTATTAATTATAAACAATACTCTGTACATTTCAAACATACACAGCGGGTCGGGTGGATGCCGTGGGTGGGAGGAAAGTGGATGCATTCTTAGAACCAGAGCCCAACCTGTCACCACTCACCACTTTGGGTTGATGAAAGTGGTTTCTGATATGTTTAAGGTACACACACATGTAGATAGATGGATGTATGGATGGATGGATGGATAGATAGAGAGAGAGGGGGGGGGGGGGAGAAGGGTGTGTGATACTTGACTTACTTCCGGGAAAGAACTGGTCCCGATTTCATGCAGCCGATGTAGACTCTAGGCTTTGACCTGTGCCTTGCTAGAGTGGTGGCTAGTGTTCCCAGATTGAGATGGACATCATCATCGACCTTCACATAGAACTCTGCATCCCAGATGGAGAAAGCAGTGGAGAAATATATGCGCGTCTTTGTGGAGAGCTCGTGATATCCTTCCACATGATTAAGCCTTAGGAAGTCTTTATATTCAGCTTCCTCATCATCAATTGCTCTATCAAGAACTCCTCCTGGGGTGGCACTGTGTCCTATCACGAACCGTAAGATTATCCCCTTCTCTTTTTCTACTTTCTTTAGCTCATCTCCTGTATGTGTATATAGCATTACTTAGACATATGCCAGATCATCTATGGCAAATGTTTTGTACTCCAACTGACCCAGATAATTGGTGTTTCAGAAAATCGGACACGTATCAATTAAGGCACCCTACAAACTTACCCTTCTTCACTTGTTTAAGTTTTCATAATAAATGCATTTTATGCGTTCTCAAGGTACAAACCCATTTATATGTAGGGAGAGTTGACATGGCCAGATTTGGAGGTTAGTACAACTAATATGCATTGAATACCTAAAACTATAATATTATTGGGTAACATAATATGTATGCATAAATGGGCAGGGCGTGTGTGTGCTAAATGGCAACTAGTTTGGGATGGAAGTAGGAGAAAGACGGACCTTTGGGCATCCATGTTTCACGGAGAGAGTCACGCCTTTTTCGGCTGCTAAATGCTGTGTTGATTCCTATGACAACAAATGCCTTTTTAAGGCTATCAGATCCTTCTGCTGTTGTCTTGCTTCCACTTCTACTCGTTCTTGAGACAGCTAGCTCCATCTCTAATGCTGATATTGTTTTCTCAAGTGACCTACTTGAGGAGAAAAAAGTGAAAAATTATATAACCAGCATTTAACTCTAGCATTTAACTCTAGCATCAATGTCTAGACGTGCTCTCTTACTGGATAGCTACATGAGTCTTCTTCACTTCTCCCATGATATCTCTTGTATTTGTTTCCACCAGTTTCTGATTAAACAATTTTTTTATTAGGTGCTTCTCAGTAGGAATTAAAACAAGACACAAAAAGTATGTTTACATCACAGAGAAGGCCAGGGAAGCGGAAAACAAAGTACTTCAAAAAATATTTTGCATGCCCCGTAGGAAAGTTTAAAGGAAAAAGAGATGTTTTTTGTTAAAAAGATGTTTCATATATATACACGCATATATATGCATGCGTGTGCATATTTGTGTCCGTGTGTATGTGTGTACAAGAAGTGTTCTCAATAAGGCCGGCCAACAGAAATCCCGTCAGGCCAATTTCCTTTTTCAAACATGAAGTCAATGATCCATTTTTATGTTAAGTAGTACTAGTATTTACTATTAGTTTCAACTGTAGATCGTCAAAAAATGTTGAGTTTTATTCAATTTATAATGATAAGTTAATCTTAACCGTTAGATAAGTATTAAAGTTGAAAAAGTGAATTTGTAGTGTCTACCTTGGAGCAAGGTCTACCTTCAATAGTGAATTTATGATCTAGCAGTTGGCACTAATAGTTAATACTGTTAAGTAAAAAAGTTGAGTAATTAAGTAAGTAAGTAAGTAAATAAATAAATAAATAAATAAATAAAGTTGAATCATTGAATATATGACATTTTTAGCTCTTGAAATAACAATGTCATATATTTTCAAAATTTAGGTCTTGATATAAATAAATAAAGAAATGAATGAATAATAAATATTTAAGTAAATGAATAAATAAGTAAATAAGTATTTAAGTAAGTTCGTAAATAAATAAATAAATAAATAAGTAAATAAGTAAGCAAGCAAACAAACAAACAAACAATTAAATAAATAAATAAATAAATAAATAAAACGAGTTAGAAGTTGGGGCGTATATCTAAAATAAATTTATTGAGTGTATCCATCCTTTATTTTGCCAAATTTTCCTTCTTTTCCATTTTCTTTCCTTGTATTTCCGGGTTCCAACACACCCAAAAAAGTGCAAAGTTAATTTTTATCTTTTTCAAAGCTTACGCGCTTGTGGTCACAGTCATGGTTGACACCTCTGCCATCTGATGTAATGTCTGGATGCAGATTCCATGTCCGGCTACTGAACAGTGATCCAGCTAGGAAGGTTGCCACACACAGTACAAATATGGCTTTCCCGGAAACTGCTTTCCCTCTCATTTTTGAAGTCTCGCTACTGAGCTGCCTCGGCCACGCAGTCAGCTGTAGTCCAGGTACTACTAGCTTCCTGTGCACCTGCAGCCACCTATAATGCACTATTTGGAGGATATTAAACCCTGTAGAATATGTTTGGTTCATGTGAAAGGAAAGAAGAGAGGGAAGGGGGGAAGATAAGTGAGAAAGGGGAGGTGGTATATTGTATGATGTAGGAGGTATTGAGAAGAGTGAGGAGTTAGGCTCAATGTATATTGTGTGCTGAGAAGTGGAGCCTCTTCTTTCTCTCATTTCCTTCTCATGTTTGGGAAGGTAAAAAGTATATGATAAGGTTGAGGGGAGATTATACTTCAGCTTCATTATCTTTTCATTTTCTTTCAGTTTCCATTTTCTCTCCCCTTCCAATCAGGAGATAACTAATACCTACTGCTCATACCAATTTATTTCCTCTCATTACCCGTTTTCCATATTAAAAAAGAATGGGATCTAGAACAATGGTGATACATTTTCAAATTTGCATGAGATGAAAAAATATGTGTGTGAAAATAAGGAATCATTTTCTTGATTTCATACTACACCATAAATATGATATAATGATGACGTTTTTGGAATTTTCTCTACTATATCTTTTGCACGAATTTATAGTATAAACTGATCTATACAAAAAGTAGTCAATGATATGACAGGGGTTTTGGAATTTCTCTCATTAATCTTTGTTGAAGTCTGCCACAGGAAGGACGCACAGTGTAATGTTTTGCCACTGAACGTTTTTGCTTGAGTTTATAGTGTTGATATATTTTAGAAAATTCCTTGAGACTATTTATTTAGATCATCATTCATGAACTGTTTTCCATACCTATATACAAAAATACCATTCTATTCCATCTAGTATTCCAAGGGTTAGAACATAGAATGCCATCATGTCTACCTAATAATTCTGCCTCACTCTTCATAATGAACATTTAAATACAGGTATTGATAATTCTACAATCTGAATACCAGATGAAGTGCAATTTTGAAGATCACAACATAGCAGGGATGAGGGTGATGGTACTACTATCACTACTACTACAATCAGTCACATAAGAAGAAACTGCAGTTCTATAATGAGCCTAAGAAGTGACATCTGGAAATTTGATTCATACTCTAGTCAAGGATTTTATGCATGACACTGTTAGGGAAAATACAACCTTAAGCAGTTGGTAACAAACCTGTTAATGAGAGGAGCGGCAATCATGGGAGCCGAACCTTTTATTATTGAATTATTAATTCAATGGCCATGAAGATATCAACACTCATATCAGTGGCCTATTTAAGTTGGCACCCATTGGTTCGGACTAATTAGATGAGAGGGTTGAGTTTGCAAGTTGTGGTAGTTTAGTCATGTGTGTTTCATGTTTCAACTGACCAAATGAAAGACAAGTCTCTTCTGTCTCTTTTAACTTGAGAGTTTTTGCACGTAATGCCAGTTCTGTCTTCTGTTGGTTTTCTCAATGTTTCTGTAACTATTTTCTGTAATGATATCAATGAATTCATTGTTGGGACATTGTTTTCCGTGGACATTGGCCGCCATTTCTGCTGTTTATCTGCCTTGGTTTCAGGCTTCAGCTCAGTTCTTGAAGAAAAAAGATGGAAATTTAATTTAAATTTCAGATGTATTTTTCGATTTGAAATATGACATGAAATTCATGTGCTAATATTTAACATCAGGAAACAGTGACTTGCGCTTTCAAGTAGTTAACAAGCTCAAATTAACATCAGGAAATAGTGAATTCTACTCTCAACTCTCAAGTAGCTAATAAACTCCTCCGTTTGTCATCCTTAGGGTGCTGGTTTCTTCTTGTGCTTCTTTTCTGCGTCCAAAAGAGAGAAAATTGGTATAATGCCATTAGGTAATGGAAATGGTGAAAATGTGTTGCAAGTATGTGTGCTAGCAGCATCGTGCTTTGCTAAGCAAACAAGTAAATAAAATCCCAAGTTCTGTCCATCATGCATAACATGTTTGGGACATGATTTTGGATGTCATTAGTGAAAAATTCACAAGGAAAGAGTTGACCCCAAGGAAATCTGTACATGTTCATACAATCCTTGGGGTGTGTGTATTTCAGTATTTGCGTCACACTTGTTCGTAGAGTACGTTATCACATACCTTAGGGCCCAGAGAGACCACCCAATCTCGGAAGCCCAACATACCCAGCTATCGAGATTGAAACACTCAAACGATTCCGAGGCCAGTGATTGGGACCCGTCAGATCATGAAAGAGCCCATTTGCAACTATGTTAAGTTACATGGACGAGACCGCGCGAACTAGGTCTCGCCTTCGACTCTAATGAGCTCTTCAGAATGAGGCCGAGCGGTCTAGTTCTGCCCGGGATTATAAGAACTATGTAGTATGTTATGCTTCCTTCATCGCATTGAACCTTGCCAAATTTCCTTTTTCCGTTTGTCCCAAAATTTTTGCCACTTTCTTTTCAAAATAATGAATTTGTGGTTCTGTTCATTTTTCTCTCCTTTGCGCAAATCTCAACTATACAGTTTTTAGTATTGTAATTTCACACCCAATATCAACTTGACAAAGTTGAGTGGGGTGGAGTTAGTAAATTATATTCATAAGTCTACACCTCATAAGAGGCCAACTACATAATCACACAAAATAATAAGAAATAATTACAAATTAGATGAAACAAAAGTAATTCATCTAGTAATGCAGAATCGTACAAAAATAAACCAAATTCCAGCATTCAACATTTTGGTTGATTTTCATCAGAAAATTCAAAATATGGAGGATGACCTGCACACTCGATCTCGATATGACCAATTATTTTTTTCACTGGTCAATGAGTAAGAATGATAATAGTTACATAACTATTACACTCGTTGCTATGTGCGGTACGAGTAAGGATGACAATGGGGGCGAGGACCCGTGGGGAAAGGATGGGGCGGGGGTGGGGGCGGGGATGGGGGCGGGGATGGGTGGGATATTTATACCCCGCTAAAATATGGGCGGAGGATGAGAGTTACTACACCCGCCCTGTCCCCGCTATAAATATACATACATACATCTCTATATACATATATTAACAATGTATAAACATATTCAATTAAATTATATGTAGTATATAACAAAGACATGCATATACATATAGAAATACATACATCTATGTGTACTAGTCGTGATTAATGAACTAATACTACATACATATTATATCAGAATAATAATAAGTAATGACTAAGAATATTTATCATAAAAGATATATGAGTTTTAAAAGTGAGAAATCTAGTAAATGGAACACACGCACTGACGCACACATATATGCATAATACATATAACTAATTGTATTATAATTAATAAGAAATTTGGAACAACATACATGATGGTATTATGTCTACTTATATTTTTAGTTTTATTATATTCAATAGAATTTATTGATATTGAAGAATTATTAAAAATTGGCAGTATTATCTTTTACTAAACACAATATTAACTAGTTTAACTCTTTTACTGTTATATATATTTATGTATCTATAAAATGGTTAAAAAATATGCAAATAAGATAATTGAAATCTATAGGGGAGCACCTGCAGGTAGGGGTGTGCACCGGTCCAAAACCGGACCGGACCGGACCGGAACCGGTTTGGACCGGAACCGGAATCTCAATTTTATAAGGACCGAAGACCCGACCGGATACTAACCGGTCGAGACCAACCCGGACCTGAATTTTCCGGTCCGGTCCGGTTTTAACCATAATTGACCCGGTTTTTTAAATAACTATTTCTTTCATTTATTTATAAACCTTAAGAAGTAATCTCATATGCAAATTTGCCAAATAGGATATAATAGACTAACGGTAAAAGAGAGAGAACATAATAGACTAAATAAAAACTACTCATAAACTACATCCATGAATTCATGATTTGTACTCGGTAGATCCTACACAATGGCACAAGGCAAACCTGCAGTCTAAATAAAGACTAATTGCATTCATTTATCACCTGCAAATTTGCCAAATAGAATATAAAAGACTAATATAATAGAATATAAACTAAAATACTCTTTGCCACAAAGTACGTTGGCAGTGTAGACGGTGTAGCAGCGAACCTAATTTCCAAGTTTAATCAATGGACCGAAGCATATATTTTAAGGAGTATTAATTTAACGGGCCAACCGGTCCGGACCTATTTTTTCCGGGTTTGACCCGGACCGGACCGGAAACCCGGAATCATAGAATTCTAAGGACCGAAACCCGGACTTGTTTATACTGGTCCGGTCCGGACCGGCCCATTCCGGTCCGGTTCAGGTCTAAAATACGGTCTGGACCGGTTAATGCACACCCCTACCTGCAGGCCCCTGTGAAGGACAACGAGGTGGGGCAGGGATGCGGCGGGTCTGAGAGTAACGGGGGATAATTTTATTTAGACATGGGGCAGATATAAGGGAGTGAATCACCGTCCCAAACCCACTCGATTGTCATCCCTAGGTACGAGCACATGCAGTGCCGATCTTACCAAAACTCGGGCCTGAGTCGAACTTAATAAAAGGCCCTATACATTATTTTTTTTACTATAATTTTCTTTGAAATTGAAGATTAAACATCATAAAAACGACTAATTAAATAAAAATTACATTGTTGTCAAAGTATTCAAATGACTAATAAAGTACAACTCGCCGGAGAGTTTTAGCTGCAAAAGTATTAATTAACTCGACATTCTAGATGTTCAATAAAGTCCTTCTAAACAGATATTTGGTAGGCTATAAATCCTTTTATGGCTTTAAATAGAAAAATATTAGAAATTTAGAAGCTAAGAAAAGAAGATGAAAGATTAACCTTGATGTTGATTGATTAAGTCTATAGATTGGAACAAGGGAATCGCAAATTAACCTTAGCTAAGGCACTCTTGTCGATCGATTAGTCTAGGCTAGAACAAAAGAATCGCAAATCGCCTTAAAACCCTTTTCCATTTGTACGTTGATGGCTATTCCGCTTCTAAACTGGTCGAACAAAAGTAACTGGGGAACTTTTGGGTTTTCCTTTTTGAAGTACAATAGCGGAGTCAACGGACAAAGGTTAGGCAATGTTGGGAAATAGTTTTAATTCAAATAAATGTGGGAAACTAAAGAGTTGCTAGATACACGAAAAGAGTTCCCAGAGAGTTCTATCTTTAATGTTCCAATTAAATGATGTTTCAATGCCTATTATATATAAAGGCATCCTCCTGTAATTCAAAAGCAGAGTTCCTGGGTAGAATATGATTCCCTTCTCAGATATCAGCACATAGTGTGTGTGATTTGATATCTCCAGGTTCTTTCTAACCGGTGCTCTAACAGGCAAAAGGAAGCCCAATATGTAAATTTAATACATATATATATATACGAAAGAAATATCTAAAATTGTGGGCCCTAAAATTTTAACAATTTTTTGGACCCTGAGGCAAGTGCCTCATCTGCCTCAAGCACCGCACGGCTATGAGCACATGTGAATCATTCGTAGCTTGTCTTTTTGCGAGATTGTAGCATGTTAAAATTTGTTTATTGAATATTTATTAGTTTGGTACTCTGTATTATAGTTTTATTTGTTAGAATTTAAATGATGGGACATGATAATTGTAAGGAATAAATGTAATTAGATTTTGATGATGCTATAGGATTAGAAAGTTAGAGTACCCCCAAATTAGATTTTATGTATTAGAATTTTCAATTGTAAGTATTAGTGTAGTCAACGATCAGAGTTGCTCTGCTTTGGATCAGATCAGAAGTGCATCAGAATTGCTCGACCAGACTTGCTGTATGAGAACTGCTCCATCAGAGTTCTCTTATCAGAAGTCCATCAGAGTTGCACCATGAGAGTTGCTGATAAATTGGACATCTGATAACCGATGAGAGTTACAGATCAGAGGTACTCATCAGCGGACCTATCAGAGTCAGAGTTAGAGTTCAGTCAGAGATCAGAAAGCCATCAGAACTCAACTCATCAGAAAGCCATCAGAACTCAGAAAGCCATCAGAATCCAACACATCAGAAGAGCCTGATCAGAGCCCGACTAACACTTAGAAGATTTCAAGCAACATCCAACAGATATGAATCCAACGGGTAAAAACATCCAACGGCTAGAAGACTGTGCATGAAAGGAAAGCATTTAATGCACATTAAATGAGCCTGATACGCTGAAGGATTGATTGCAAATGATTGACCAAGGAATCCGGAAAGATATATTATAAAAATAGAAACATTCCAAAACGGCGGTCAAGTCAACAGTACGCGCATTTAATGCAGTTGTCTCCTCCTCCAACGGGCAGACAACCTCAGTATATAAGCTACTCACCGAAGAACAGGAAAACAACTCTTCGCAGAACCTTTGCTCCATTCATTACTCTGAACATACTTCTTGAGATTCAACCTTCATAACACTCTACAAGAAAAGTCCTACGTTGGGAAGATTCAAACTCCAAATCTTTCATCCCCAACAACGAGCAAAGTTCATCCTGTTCTTCAACTCTTCAAGAACTTCATCAAACATCATTTGTGACGAAGCAAGTTGGAGGAAAAACTTTGTTTTTCAAAGGATCTTCTGAAAAGAAGGGCGTCCAAGTAACTGCAGTAGTGAAGTGGTGATACTTCCGGGAAGCTGAGTGAAAGGACCAGCCATCAGGAAGTGGAACTGCATCCTGGGTGGCAGCTAGGCTTGAAGAAGGCGTGGAGAACTTCTTAAGTGCTAGGGACTAAGCTTTGTAACCGATCTACTTCAAAGCTAGTGGAACAGTGGACTAGAGGAACGCGTTGTTCCTTGAACCACTATAAAAATATCCGGTGTCATTTACTTTACTGCAATTTATATTTCTGCACTTAGGACATTAACTGATTAACTCTAAGACTTGGAATCTGTGTTCAGCAGATCTTGTTTTCAGAGTTACCAGAAAGGCATTTGCCTTAGTGTTTCTGAGGCTACCCGGACAGATCAGAATCCGCTGCCAAGGCCAGTTCTGATATCAGAACCAGCCTTCCTCTGTTACCAGAGTAAGACCTTCTCTGATAAGTCAGCTTGGACTTAGAGAAAAATTTTGAAAAACCAATCAGTCTATTCACCCCCCCCCCCCCTCTAGACTGATTACCATATTAAACGGGACCAACAATAATGACCAAAATACTTTTATTTGTTAATAGTTAAACGGTAACATACAAGAGTTGCACCAATATGATAATATCGGTTCTTATATCATTTTTCAAAAAAAAAATCTAGAATCAGGTTGACAATATTGAATGGAAAAATTCAAATTTTGGTCATACAAGTATTGCACCAATTCCACAATTTGTTCATGTTTTTTACTTTGATCACTTTTGATACTTGACTATTGTATTTTCACCCATATATGATCCTTCCGACAATGATTCCTATGGTTCAAATCGCCGTATAAGGACCACAAGTGCATGGTCAAGAAACATTAAGCAAGTAACAAAAAAAGGTAAAGTGAAAGATGTGAATCAAATGTGAAATTGACATATAATGTGTAGGACCAAAAGTGAAATTTATTCATATTGAATTAACGGTTCTTCAAATGGTTCCTAATTGTCTTTTAAAGAATGGAAACAATCACAACCCTACCTTTCTTCTTAACTATGATAAGTAAAAAACCACTTTGTGATTGTTATTAAAGTTTATCTTGTGTATATGTATTAATGTAGAATCCCCTTGTTTAGATTTTATTTATCATAAAAAGATAAAAATTAGTTGAGGTTTAAATTTTCTAATCTTGCATATCGAGACCATCATCGTAGCAACCTCTTGACCGGGTACTAGTTTAGGATGGGTTGGTTGATTCGTGATTCTGAACAAATAATTAGCTAATTCAGATTTGATACTAGAACTGGATCTGTGCGTACATGTAATGAGTAAAAGACATAAGAGAACCCTTCAGAAAATTTTTAGGATCACAAGAGACAATTGTAGATAATTGTTGCATTAACAATGGGTTAAAAGTCCACATGATCCGTGATTTTAAATCTATAAGAATGGATGAATGTGTGAATACACAATCAATTTTTTGGCCGAAGAAAACTTATATTAATCTTGAAAAAATCACCCTCCCAACAACACCGGAAATCCAATTCCCCTCTCTAAACTCCTTAAAGCCAATTGATCCCCTCAGACAATTGATCCCCCTCACTCACTGATTGGACATAGTGTGGTCCACCACAAATAAAGAGAGACTAATCGTTGAACATGTGAGAGATTTGAAGCTATTAGCGGCCAAAATAGTCCGATTGCTTCCCAACAAAAAACTATGTAACAAATGAACAAACAAAAAAAACTTACCACCCATAAAGTTCAAAACGACCAATACAACCATGTATGTAAAAAACAATCTTAAACGAAGTAATCAAAAATAAATAAAATTAAATTGATGGAGCTCCCCCGCTTCAATCTCCTCCTGGTAAGCCTCCATTATCCTCAGCTGTGTGACAAGTGAGCCATAGAGCTGCAGCTCGTCTCCTTCTCATTTTATGACTACACCTTCATGCCAATGCAAAATGGTTCCTCCTCCTCCTGTGCTTTTGCTCCGTATTACCCATGCATCAACCTGTTCCTTTTCCTAAATAGAGCCACCTTGACCTTCAGGAAGTGATGTAGTTGTTATCCACTTATCCCTACATTATCCTCAGTTCGTTCTTTCCCAACTAAAACTAGCCACTTATTTTCTCCCACTTGTGTTCTCCCTTTTATAGCCCTAAGCCATGGTCCAAAAGGATTCCCCCAACTCTTCACGCATTTCTCAAAATTGCGAGGGAAGTATCTCTCAGCATGCCCAATGATTGAACACAAGAAACAAAAAACTAGGCAATTTCTCATATCGAAAAGTAACAAAAAAAATATTCCTTCGTCTTTTTTTCAAAAACAGCTTTCTTTTCAAAGGTTTGTCCAAATCTAGACACTCTTATTCTCATGAATGGATTTCATTTTGCAGGAAAATTATACTCATCCACATTAATATATTTTCCCACACAATTACCAATTCTCATTGAATTATTCATAGTGAAATATCCTACCGGAACATCATGGATTTCTACCCAAAAATCAGCTCTATTTAGGGGCACTTCCAAAGGTCGATCCCCTTCCTCAAGTTTGTGTAGGAGCATAGGGTTTTGATAAAAAAAAATCTATGGTCCTTGATATGCACTAATTAGTAGTGCATAAATGTATGTTTTTATGTAAGATTTGTGTGAATTGTTAACCGTTTTATTTAGTTTGTAAACATTTGTGTGATTTTAGTTGTAATTGTATTTTAGTTTTCATTTATAAGTTGTAAAGTATAGTTAAGATTTGTGGGTGTTGAAAAGGAGGACTTTGAAGTGAAGAAAAAGGAGTTTTGACTGTCCAGAAGCAAATACCCGACCGGGTAGAACACTTGACCCGGTCGGGTCTGATTTTAAAACTGAAGCATCACAGGAAACTACTGGACCCGGTCGAGTCCTCTACTTGACCCGGTCGGGTTTGACTTGACCCGGGACAAAACGACATGCCAAAGATCACCAGAACATGGAGGATATCTGATTTTGACCGGACCCGGTTGGGTAGGTACCTAACCCGGCCGGGTACCCAGCCAAAGGTGTTCAAAAACACCTATAAATAGCACACTTTTCCTTCACAAATAATGACTCCTTCCATACTTTAAGCTCAGTTTAGAATAGTATTTCTTTTATATTTTTATAGCATGTTTGGTCTCCAAATGAGGAGCTAAACTTCCATTTCTTAGCGTTGCTCTTGAAGCTTGTTGATTATTAAAATTGTGAGTTATTTTCTTAACTTCTTCCCTTGAATATTAATTCTTCCCTTAATCTATCTCCAGTGGCGGACCCACTAAGGGTCCCACGGGGTCCCGGGACCCCGTGCACCTCCAAAAAAATACCTATATATATTATATTTATTTCACATAAAATTAATTAATCAATGTATATAACTAATGAAAGCTACACTAGAACCAAAAGGCTTGTGCAACAGAACGTGAGTACAGGTTAAAGATAAGCGTTTCTTCTTGATGAGGTTTTAGGGTTCGACTCCCCCTAACCATTTTTTGTTTTTTCAACTTTCCATATTTCATTTTTAACTTTTATTGGTTTTTCAATTCCCATATTTTATTGTTTATCCTTTACACACTTCATTTTTGGGGTTTGGTTAGTAAACTTTTTTTGAATTAAGATTGAATAGAAATTATTCAATATAGGACTAAAACATATACACAGTTCAAAAATATGACTAAATATGTTATATTTCCCAAATAAAACTTATTCAACACTATTACAAGAATAAATTGATTAAAGCTTCCCAAAATAAGAGTGAATGATTCCTACTTTTGCATTAAAACATTTATAGTCCTATTTTTTAACTTTATCCATATTTTAGTCCTATTTAGAGATTTTTCTTTTGTTTTTGTGTACTTAGGAATGTTTTTTATCCAATATTTTAAAATTTAGAATGAATATATGTTTCGATAGTGTACCCAGATTTAAAAGAATTTGGAGTACCATGTGTAGTTCAGATGTTAATTCAAATGATTCGCCATTAGTAAATGAAGAATTGAATCAAGTAATTGCCGAAAGTCATAGTAATTTGGCATATAACCTACATAAATAACATGTTGATTTTGAATCTTTGGAAGCTCATCATAGATTGAGGGGGAAATATTGTTGATTTTCGTCCTAATGTTCAAGACGAGGTACGCCACAGTTACCTTCAGAAGGGTTGTTTCACCCTCGGGATCATGATTTCCTTTTTAAGATAATTGAGTGCAAAAGACGTAGATTTTTTTCAAGTTAGTTTGATGAACATAAATGGTTGAAAAAAGTATTGCCAAATATGCTCTTATTTCTTTACCATGTTATTTTTTTAGAGAATAAGTGGGAAGTTGGAGGTGACCATTTCTGGGAAATAGAGTTTTCAGATGCTACATTTTGTTTATCACGTTATTTCTCTTTTAAAATGCTGCAATTTTTTATCATGTTATTCTTTTAATTTTATATTAACTAGAGTAACATTAGAATAGGGACCCCGTGACTCTATTTTTATGGGTCCGCCACTGTCTATCTCTATATTAATGTTGGGGAGTATTTCTAAGATGACAATTAGTTAACATCTCGACATTAATTACTACTAGAAACGATCAACGAACCGATGATTAATCGTTGATGGTTTCACAAGTAAGTAACTTCGGTTTATTAATGCACGGTCGTGGTTAATAAACTTAAGAGGGATTAATTGTGTTGGTTAAACCGAAACCGTTGTGTTGAGGTTATCAATCTCAATTGATTTCATCAAGGAGTTAAGAGATTAAATGCTACTATTAAATCAGCTCTGTTCTAAAAATCGTTCTAGGCGCCCGACTAGTCCCCGCCTAGGCGCTAGGCGGTGATCGGGCGCCCCGATTTTCGTCTAGGCGCTCCGACTAGTTGGTTTTCCGTCTAGGTGAATTAGTCGGCCGCCTATGGCGCATAGTTGCCCGCCTAGAGCGCCTAGTCGGCCACCTAGGCCGTCTAGATTCGCCGAACATTACTTCACTTTTTAATTTTAATTTTCTAAACGATATACGTACTTTAAATTTAGTCATGGATATAAAGAAATGAAGTTTTAAATTAAGATAAAACTATATGTGTTTGTATATATACATAAATTTTATCGTTATTTATATTTATAACATAATGAAGTTAAGTGATTAGTTATCATATACTACGTATGATTAAATGTGATAATTCTATCATTCAAATTTGTTAATGTATATGTACATATGTATTTTATACACACAAAAATACAATATTACTTATCATATTTATGCAAAAATATAGATAAAAATGCAATTTCTATATCTCCGACTAGTCCCCGACTAGGCGCCCGCCTAGCCGCCTAGGCGCTAGGCGCTGAGCTGGCGCCCGACTAGCGCCTAGCGCCTTTTAGAACATTGTAAATCAGCATACGGCGTTGTTCTATATTTGATTAATAGTAAGAGTTATTAATGAACGGTCGTTGTTAATAACTACACTCGATGAATTGGATATACTCATCGATTGAGTATTCGAGAGGGGATAAGTTATAGATATAACAATGATCGACTAAAATATATCAACAAGTGGAAAGTAACAAGACCAAGTTCTTTTTATCTTTGAATTAAATCACATATAAGTTGTTCATCTTGGTGTTTAATTAAATTAAATCATTCAATCATAAACCCCCCCTTTTTTACTAGTTTTATAAAAACAGAATTATTTCTTTTCCTGTAGATACAAACTCTATTTCACTATACTACATATTAGTGCTAGTATTGAATTTATTTTGACGCACTACGACAAAGTGCCTGTCAGTCCTTCCTCCAATACTCGGAGCATATCATTCTCATGATAAAATGCCGCTTGACCGCCCTTGTCGTCCTGTTTTTTCCGAAAGAAACTGCAGACGGCCTGAGTGGTATAAACCACCACTGGAAGAATCTGGTCTTCAAAACCGAGTCTAGGTCATCTCCGCGAGTCCCGCGACTCCACGACTAACACTCAACACAAGTTAATGGTAATGATTTCTAAAAGTTAAGAAATCATTAAAACAAAAACAAAAAAGTTACAAATCATCTTGAATCAGGGGCGGAGCTAGAGCACTAGGCCGGACTGGGCCGATACAAAGAATATTTTTTGAAAATTTTTTACACGGAATTTTTCACATTAAAAATACAGGCATTTTTAAAATTTGGGCTGGGCCAGGGCCAGGGATGGCCCTCCCCTAGCTCCGCCCATGTCTTGAATATACAATAATCAACAACTGACTATATTTGTTAGCTTGTTACATTCATATAATGTACGAGTAATTAGTTGTCAAGAAAGTGAATAAACATCTAATATTGAAGTCATGAATATTTGAGATGCATCTCTTCCTGAACATGAGCCGACCCTTGGGAATGTCAAGAAAGTAAATAAACATCTACTCCGTAATATTGAAGTCATGAATATTTGAGATGCATGAACATGAGCCGACCCTAGGGAATCTCTAGGCAGTGAGCTCCTAAACATCTAAGCTTTTGGCTTCTTCTCTCAAATTGGCAACAATTTTGATAAATGCAAAGTTCTCTGGACGTTGATGAATCAAAGTTTTTTCTATGCTGTCTCTCTTTTTTATCTTCTATCGTTTTGGTTTTGGTCCGACATCTTCTTTGGGAGAGGGTTATGTTCGCTTCAGGTGAGCATATATTTTGTTCTTCTCTTAGCAATGTCCATAGGTTGTACCTTCCTCGTCGGTGTAACCTATCGAGTAGTTCATTATTCATGGTTGGCAAGACATGTTCAACCCAGTTCTTCTGAAGCTTCAATTACTTGCCCTCCTCACTCGAAGAAGAAGATAGCGCTCAACTGGATCTTCTTTTCGGTGATTGGTCAAGCTGATGATCCGAACAATTTCTGCTCAATTGAGTTTCCTTTGTTGGTTGTTGGTCAAACCAATTCTCCTTTTCCGGTGGATGGTGAAGTCGGATCTTTTAGTTGTAATTTTTATTTTCTCTTTGGAGTAACAAGAAGAACAACAAAGCTATTAGATTAGACTACATTATTGCGGGGTTAGCGATCTGGAAGGATTCACTGCATCTTTTCCGATCTATGTCTCATTCCATGATATCATTAAACTATTCATTCTCTTGTATCTTTGTTATCTTTTTTTTTTATCAACAAAGTGCATAATATTATTAAATCAACATATCGTTAGCGAGTTGGCTATGAAGACACTCAGGAACTACATCATAATAAAAACACTGATCTGGTGAATTAACATGAGCCCGAGATAGAACATGAGCAACATGATTCGCAGATCTTCTAGAGAAAGAGATTTCAAAATCTCTTTTTAACTTAAGCAAAGAACCAATATCATCAATAATCAAAGATAGATAAGAACTTCCCCGGTCATTCTGCAACGCATGGACCACTGTCTGCGCATCTGTTTCAAAAATAACCTTACTCCATCCCTCTGTTAAGGCATCACAGATCGCATCTCTAACCCCCAACACCTCAATTTCTTCCGCTGTCCATTCTGCTCTCTTGGAGACTCCCTTGGCTCGAATGAATTTCCCCTGGGCATCTCGGGCTACCCACCCCCACGCCCGGACACCATCAGCCTGATTAACCGCCCCGTCCACATTCACTTTCACAAAGCCCTCCCTTGGTTTGCTCCACTTTCCCGCTGTCCTTTGCTCCCCCCGCTTTGCGGGCTGATTTACCGCACTCCCTGCTGCGAAGCCCGCAGTTCCCAAACCCCCTGCAGCACCCCCAGCAGAGCACGAGGCCCGAGAACCTGCCCCCGTACCCCCATTTTGAGCCTCCTTCTAGTTCTGCAACATACAATTGGCAGTATGTAATATCCCCCCAGCCCCTTGAAATTTGTCCTCCCAAATCAGCTTGTTCCTCCTCTTCCAAATGCACCAAAGCATAGCTATAAACTGCCCTCTATGTGCTGCCGATGCATGCTCCATATGCCAAGTTAGCCACTGCTCCCAAGCTTTCCCCCCTATATCAGCTTGAATCCCCGCTAACTGCCATGTTTCGTCTACCCTCGGACATGATCTTAATGCATGATCAAGTGTTTCTTCTGGATTCCCACAGAGCTTGCAGCCGCCCTGGATACTAACACCCTTTTTTTTCAGATTCTCCACGGTTGGCAGCGTGCCATCAACAACCTGCCAAGCAAAATATTTAAACTTTGGAGGAATGTGAAGGTCCCATAACCGGCTCCACCCTCCCCATACCCCCGCCATTTGATCCCCCATTAATTTTTTATAGCAGCTCTTCACAGAAAAATTGCCATGTTTCTCCCCTGGCCACCAAAAATCATCCGGCCTATCCTGCACACTAATAGGAACACTGAGAATTAATTTTTTATCGTTTTCATTAAATAAATTGTTAATTCTCGTTAGATTCCACTCTTTTCCCGACCAATCTCGCAATGCAGCCACATTCATATCCTTAATCCCTGGTGGCTTTGCAGACGTAATCCGCCCTGGCCCCTGGCCCGGTAACCAAGCATCCGCCCACACCTGCACTTCAATTCCATTGCCTGCCCTGCGCCTCGTATGTTCTTTCAATATATTTTGAGTCTCGAAGATACTACGCCAGATAAAGGAGGGATTACTTCCCACTTTAGCCTCCAAGAAGGAGGAATTGGGAAAATATTTAGCTTTAAGCACGCGACTCATCAAGCTATGATTATCAGTAATCAACCTCCAACCTTGTTTAGCAAGCATAGCTAGATTAAACTCTCGAATCCTTCGAAAACCCAGCCCACCAGCTTCCTAAGGCTTACACATAGCATCCCATCTACGCCACCGAAGACCTTTCTGTTCAAACTTGGCCCCCCTCCACCAAAATCCATTCATCAGTTTTTCAATCTCATCACATAAATCCTTTGGTAGCAAGAACACATTCATAGCATAATTTGGCATAGCTTGAATAACATTTCTTAATAACACTGCCCTTCCTGCCCGGGATAGAAATCTGTTATTCCAACTCTTAATTCTGCCAAAAATGCGGTCTCTGAGATACCTCAGAATAACAGATTTATTCCTCCCCACCAGGGCCGGCAACCCCAAATATAGATTCTGCCCACCGTCTCTATTAATACCGAATAAATGGCAACAATAATCTCTGAAAGGTTCGCCCACATTTGGGCTGAAAGACAACGAAGACTTGCCAAAATTCACCATCTGACCTGAAACTTTCTCATATTGATGTAAAATATTCTTTATAGCGGTACACCCCGGCTCAGTTGCCTTAAAGAATAAGAAACAATCATCTGCAAATAAAAGATGGGAAACTTTGGGAGCCCCCCGACAAACCGATATCCCTTGCATACTTCCCACCTGCTCAGCCCTCCTAATCATAGCACTCAAACCTTCTGCCACAAGGATAAATAAATAGGGCGAAAGCGGATCCCCTTGACGTAGACCTATACCCGGCCTAATAGGGCCTAGATAGTCCCCGTCAAATTGAACAAAATAATTAACAGTGGTAACACACATCATAATAATGTTCACCCACCTGGCTGAGAAACCCATTCGAACCATTAGCAGTTTCAAAAAACTCCAGCTAACCCTGTCATATGCTTTACTCATATCCAACTTCATAGCCACAAAACCTTCCTTGCCAGTACATTTTCGTTTCAGAAAGTGCTGAGTTTCAAAAGCTACTATAATATTACCCACGATAGACCTTCCCGGGATAAAAGCACTTTGGTTATCACCAACCAGACCTCCTAAAATAACCTTCAGCCTATTTGCAATGACTTTAGAGAAGATTTTATAAACAACATTACATAAAGCAATGGGTCTCCAGTCACCCATAGACTCGGGTTTATCCTTCTTAGGTATCAAAACAATATTAGTGATATTTAATTCCACCGGGAGAGACCCTGAAGAAAAAATACCTGAGCATAATCGAAACACATCAGCCCCGATAACGTCCCAGAATTTCTGAAAAAAGGCCGGATTCATCCCGTCTGAACCAGGCGCTTTTTCCGGATGCATATCAAAAATAGCTGTTTTGACCTCCTCCTGGCTAATAGGCTCCAGTAAATTAATATTTTGCTCTGCCGAAACCTGAGCAAGCCCATAACTCTCATCCCAATTTACCTCCTCGACTTCCGCCTGAAAAATATCCTCAAAGTACGTCTGCACCATATCTCCCAGTTCTCTTCTTTCAGTAACCCACTCTCCATTCGTCCCCCATAAGCCTTGCAACTTATTTCGTCTCCTCCGTTGCTTGACCGCATTGTGAAAAAAACATGAGTTTATGTCCCCCTCCTTAAGCCAGAACTCTTTAGCTCTTTGCTTCCAATAGAGATGCTCCTTCTCCATTAACCCCTGAATAACAGTTTTGAGCCGCAAGTATTCCCCTACTCCAATCGGATCAGTTCGCCCCCTCAGGCTAACCAATTTCTTCTTACAAGCCTGAATATGATGCCTGAAACCTCTCGGCCTACAGCTGTCCCATCGCATTAATTCTTTACCGCAAAAGATGATACGCTCACTAACAGTCATGTCTTTCCCTGCCTTCCAGCTATTAACTACCACCGTCCGGCACTCTTCTTCCCGAAGCCACATATTCTCAAAACGAAACACCCTTGGTTTACTCCTGTGTATAGTTGGCTTAACGCCAATCCATAGGGCCATATGGTCACTCACCGGTGCCTCCACCGAAGCCGCTCTAGCTTCCATAAAGCTGTTCCACCAATCATCATTAACAAGAATACGATCAAGTTTTTTCTCCACCCAGTACGTCTTCCCTTTTCCCCTCTCCCAAGTCCATTGATAGCCTTGGAAAGGAAAATCGCGAAGACCACTGCTGATAACCGCCTCCCTGAACCCTCTAAGCCTCCATTCCGTATGTATAACATTCCCTCTCCTTTCGGAATCATATAGGATGTCATTGAAATCCCCTATAATCATCCAAGGAAGAGTATTATCCTCCGCCAAATTGCATAGCATGTTCCACGCTTCCCTCCGCCTGGCCGTGTCCGGAAACGCGTAATAGCCCGTTAATCTCCAAACTGGTGCTCCTGCCTCCAGCCGCACCAAGCAATCAATGTAATTTAGGCACGAAGCCCAGACTGACAGTTCTATGTTATCCCTCCAGCCCAGCGCCAGCCCTCCGCCAAGTCCTTCACACTCGAGCCCCGCGAACTGGCCGAACCCCAAGTTCCTAAGATAGGCTTTGCTCGCAGCCAACTAGTTTTCGTTTCCATGAGGAAACAAATATCAGGCCTATGGGATTGCACTATGTCCGTCAAACCCTGAATAGTGACTCCATTCGCTAGTCCACGACAGTTCCAACTGATTACGCTCATTGAAGACTGAAAAAAAACGAGCCGGACCAATGATCAGAAACCACCGCCGGAATTGATGCCGAGCCGATAATCGAAGATTACCGCCGGAAAAAAACAACCCTAGGATAACCTAGGAGACGACCACTTTTTCTTTGTTATCTTTTATTAATAAATTTGTTATTTGTTTTTCAAAAATAAAAAACAATTAACAATATTTTAAATGAATACAATACATATTTTAAATGAGTATACAATAAACAATAGTCATGGGTATATCTTATAAGTCGTGCTTTGGTGTACACATTTTGGTGTACACTTGTCTGTCTTACGCATAGAGAGTACACAACTTTGTATAATTGTTAGACAATGTGTACACCAAAATATGTTTAACAAGCATTACCAAGCATTCATATCTTATACGTACAATACACTTCATGATATGAGTTAAATTAGGATGTTTTTATTTGACTAAAATTTTCTATTCTGATCTGATATGATATGATAAAGAATTGTTGTATGGTTTGAAGTAAAAAAGCATCCGCTGCTAACATCGGCTCTTTCAAATTTTTGGGGTTTTCCTGGCAGTAGATTTTCCAGACTTCATAACACCGTTGGAAATGGCGTCTTCTTTAGTCCGGTCGACACGTTACACTCTTGTAAAAAGGTTCATCCTTTTTCAGCGGGGCGCCTCCGCACAAGCGGCGTCTTCCTCGTTTTCATCTACCGGTACTAGCAACATCCAAAGAGAAAAGGACGTTAATGCCTACGCAGATGAAGACTCCGTCCCGACCTCCGGAATCAGCCGTCCGCTCTCCGAAATACTGAAAGAACTCAACAAGAAAGTTCCAGACTCCCTTATCAGAGTTCGTACTGAAGCTGACGGTTTCCCTATTAAATACATTCCCTGGTTAGTCAGCTCCTCTTGTGTATGTGCTTTTAAGCATATGGACTTATTAGGTAAATTCCTAAGTCTATGCTTTGTTAAATTTGATCTCCACTATTTTGGGTAGAATCTGAACTGCTTTGCTGGGGAAATATACTTGCAACCATATACTTGAAAAGTTGTAAGTTGTAATTGTGAGACCTTAACTCAATGACGATATTTTGTGGTTGATTCCTGAATATACATTAGCTATGCTAACTTCATTTGGTGGCTGTTATGCTTTTTCCAAATGTGGTTTGATCTTTCAAATTCTACAAAAACAATCAAACTGTATCAGTTATTCATATGAAGATATTCAAAGATCATCCTTTACTTACTGTCCTGGTGGTTATGGTAGAGCATAAAAAGTTCTTTAGGAACAGCCCTTCATGGTACGTTTTTCTATTTTCTGCTTTGGTATTTTGGTAGTGTAGAGAATCAATGGATATGCTCTAAATAAACTAAAAGCTTAGGGTTATGCTTCCTTAGGCTTGTCCTCATTGGGAAAATAAAATGGAGCACCTCACAAGTAACAACACATCTTCACCGACCAAGAACTACGAGATCAACCCCTTCTTTCTGGGGTGATAGACTGGCAGGTGGATCATATTTTCCTAAACCCCCCTTTCCAAAAGGAAGAGTGAACTCCATTTTCCTTTCCGCAGGGACACAAAGATTTGATCTAGCCATAAGAAGAATGCTTGGTATATTGGTCTAAACAACTCACTTCTGGTCTTCGACCCTCTCAGTCACTACATAAGTGCAATGGGATGTGTCTACTTCTCTATCTCTTTTCGCTAGAAAGTTTATGATATCCAATGGTGTAGATCCAATTACCTCAATTTCAGTTGGTTCAGTTTTTCATCAGTACAGTTTTAGATATTGCAAAACCAAGAAATGAAGCGTGTAATTTATGTCGGTTTCGGGTTGGTTATTATCTGTCAGTTTTGTGTTGGTATTTGCAAATTTAGGACATTTTTTCCTGTTGCGGCCGATTCCATTGATTTTTATAACATAAACCTTAGACTGTAAAATCAAAATGCTTTTGGTTTTGTTGGTTTTAGTTGGTTTGTATGTTAGTTTCAGTTTTTTTCTTCAGCCCTAGCCCCTAGGTTAGTTAGCAGACATGACAAGTTGAAAGATCAATGTTGCAGGAAATATAAACACTAGTAGACTATCAGCATATAAGTATATTGTCTTATGTGCATATTTTCCTTTTTATATGCGAGAGTAGACAAATTCGGAGGATATAGCTCATTTTATATGCGAGTCTGCGCATATTTTTATCTATTAGTTGATATGCTTTGTGCAACCAACTTATTTGTCATGAGCAACAAAAAAGGCATCAAGATTTGCCCTTAATCTCATGTTCATTCTCAAAATTCTTCAGGCATGTTATTAATAGGATCATGAACTTACATGCTCCAGGTATGATCAGGTCACCTGTGGTTCTATGATTTTTTGTATTATTTTCTATTTGTGCAGCATAACTGTTTTTTAATTTTTTTTTATCTGAATCCTTTTTCATCTGCAGAATGGTCTGGTGAGGTTAGAAGCATGACTTATTCGGCTGATGGAAATTCAGTGTCAGTTGTCTACAGAGTTACGCTTTATGGGACTGACGCTGAGGTATCATTTCACTTGGCAAGTAGTTCGCACATAAGAGAGCAAGTAGTTCATACATGGACTGTTGGATCACTCACTCTCACATTTGTGTGTGAGGTTTAGAGTGCATTTAAAAGGTCCCCATGTTCATAGGGGCACTACCTGCCTGTGTAGGTAGAACTGGAAGAACCATTTCTTTTTTTATTATTATTATTATTTAGTCAACCAGCAAGCTAGCCTCTTCTTTTTTTAACAATGCACTAAGCTATTCAGCCAGATCTTCAACCAAACAGGCAATCATTTGAGTTTAATAGTTGAATCTGAAGATTTTTTTGGAAGCAGTTGAATTTGAAGAGAATCAGAAAAAGTAATGCAACACTTATTCCTTTTAGTTGAAATGGTTTAAATGAAAATAAATGGTCTTTCTGCCCTCTTATTTTATTTATGATTTCATTTATTTTATTTTTAAAATCACAATACTTTTTTAGATCATTTATCAAACTCATTGGGTTCAGTCACTTTGGCCAAATGGGACGGATGTAAGGCTCAACAAACAGGCTCATTTATGAAAGTTTTGTTATATTTTCTTTCCTAAGCAACCAGATTTTCTGCAAAATGACCAACTTATTTGACTGCTTACACTGAAATGGCTTAGATTAAGATAAATGGCTCTTCTGCACCCATAATTTAGGTATTATTTAATGTATTATTGTAAAAAAAAAACATACAACCTCCGTCCCGGCTTAATCTTCTCATTGAAAAATGACACAGTTATTTAGACATAATTAAATAAGGTAACTCGAGTATATTTTGAGAAGTAGTTTTGATGGGTATATAGCATAATGAGGTCATTGATGACAACTGTGATGTCGGAAGTGTATTGTTTTTAATATTTGATGATTAATTTGTTCTTTATGACTGTTAATTATTTCCTAAAATAGAAATGAGAAGCTTTAGTTGGGACGTCCCATAGAGACAAGTGAGAAGCTTAAGGTGGGACGGAGGGACTACATTTTTATAAAATTCATCAAACTTCACCTCAACAAACATAGGCTGAGCAAGGGTTGATAAATGAAAGTTTTTGTTATTTTCTATTTCCTTAGATAGTCAGTCGTCCTGCTCATGCTTGAACCAATGCAAATTTCATATTTCCAAACAAGTTTTAGCAAAAGTGCGACTCACAACATACCAGATTTTGACGAGTTTCATTTTGCTGCATAGGATAACTGACAAACATGTCTTCTCTTCTCGTGTTGTGTTAACTAGATATTCCGGGAATCAACAGGCACGGTTTCAATAGGAGAACCCGGTTTTGGTGATGCTGTGCAGAAGGCAGAGGCAATGGCTTTCCGTCGTGCATGTGCTCGTTTTGGTCTCGGCCTTCACCTCTATCATGAAGAAATGGCCTAGTCCAACAAAAAAGTCTTGCACGTTTGTGTGTGTTAGGGTGGAACATGTCTATCCGGCTAGGATGACAGGTCATGTATAATTGCATTGAAACCGTACTGTTGTCGTGTGAACTTGTTAATATTTTACATTTTGATGGCAGTTCATGGCCTGGTGGCTCTTTTGGCATAGCTCACGTTGGTTGTGTTTGCACATTAGAGACCTTTGATCAGTTTTTTGAAAATGTTGTAAAAAGCGTCATCTGTCAGTTAGGTGTCAAGATTAGTCGGTATTAAGTGATCCAATTGGAATTAAGTGGGATCTTAGTTGGAAATGTTATAAGTAGGGGTGGGCGGAATTGTTCGGGTCAACTGACCCAACCCGACCCTGAACTTAAAAATTGAGGTTTTGTTTGGTTTCGGTTATCCAATCGAAACCGTTTGGTATTATTTAGGCTTGGACTCGGGCCGGGCCAGGTCGGGTCTGGGTCAGGCCTAGGCCCAGCGGACTTTTGAAGGTTGGGGTGAAGACCCGGGATTGGCCCGGATTACCACCGGTTCCGGGTCGGGTCGGGTCCGCATCCGGGCCGTGTCCGGTTCTATTTTGTTTTTTTATGGGAAAGTTCCTGAAATAGGACTAAAAAGGTATGAAAATTCCAAAATAGGACTGCCATCTTTTTATTTCCAAAATAGGACTAATTACTGTCAAATTTGGAAAATACTGTCATGTTTGAAGTCTGGTACTACCAAAACCTGACAGTAATTAGTCCTATTTTGGGAATAAAAACATAGAAATTCTATTTTAGAATTTTCAAACTCTTTTAGTCCCATTTTGGGTAATATCTCTTTTTTTATTTTTATTTCATCCCCTACCCCCCCCCCCCCCCACCCTAAACCCATCGGAAACACCTAGCCCATCTAAACCCAGCCCAAACAAAAAAATAATAATAATAAAATGGCTCGAACCGGGCCCGAAACCGGCCGGGCCGGTTCACCTTTCCCTAAGCCCATACCTGCGCCCGGATACCCCAAAAACCGGGTCATGACCCGGAACCGGTACCCGGTTTCCCAGGCCGGTCCCAAACAGTACCGGGCCGGTTCCCAGGCCAGGTGGCCCGAACCGGGTCCAAGCCTAGTATTATTTCTAGCAACCCAAATGGCCAGGTTTGATGCGGTTGTAAACAGAACAACAGTTCCAACTAAATGGTTTGGCTGGTGCCTGGGAAAGTAAAAAATATACAGTAACATAAAAAAAACTTCTTTTATATACAGCAACTTAAGCAAGTACACAAGCACAAAACTTAATTGCAGAGATGCAAACTAGTGAACTACTCGTCTCTCAATTCTTTTTGTAATTGCCGATTGTGGAGACCTAATTGGTTCATCTCTTCAAAGATGAAAATAATTCACCACTTACAAAGTTACAAATCACAAATTTCAAATGCTATAATTTCTATTGGCTATAAAGAGTCTTGAAGAAATGCATGTTTGGGTAGTCATAATGTTGGATGTTTGGTGGTTTAATTTTTGAGTTTACTATAAGCGCTTTTCGGTTAAAAAAATGATAGAACGAGGTTAAGTTTAGATCATCATCTTCGATCATATGATCATTAAACAACACTCATGTTAAACTTGTCATTATTATGAAGATTTACGGAAAAAATGTTTGACTACTACGCTTATTATTGTTTGTGTAAGAGTTTATACTAAAAAAACGTTAGGTTATGACTTATGAGAAACCTTAATTTTGATGTCTTTTTTAAAAAAATGCAAGAAAGCAAGTTCTCACTCCGTCCTTTAAAACATAATCAAGTTTAATTGGCACGGTAATAATAATATACGAAGTATAATTTGTGTGCCTGAGGTTAATAAAGAAGATAGAATTAACAAATAGGATGAAGCGGACTCTTACTTTCCGGGAGAGTACTACGTAATACTCCGTACTATAACACTTTTCCCAATGATGAAATCTTTTAATTAGACCTGCCCCTATTGAGGCGCAATTAAAATTAAGAAAGAAGAGGGTGTGAGGAGTGCAAATAAAGAAAGGGCAAGGATGTGTGAGAAATAAGCTTAGCTAGTTCCTTGGAACTAACCCTTTATTATTTATGTGTGTTTGGGTGTCTCTTAATCTTTCTCGCTATATATATTTTGTGGATCAGAAACTGGCGTGGGTTGAACCTACATAATCTGATCTGGCAGGGGAGAAAGATCGATAAGAAGAGGCGGGGCGGAGTGGTTGGTTTAGTAGTGCATGTACGTACGTACTTTGATCATTCAATTCATATCCCAGCGATCGATCGAATTGAAGAATAGGAAGGTAGCTAGCCAGGCCGACCTCCTGGTATAAAAGAAAGATCGAATGAGTTCAGCAGCAGCAGCAGCGATGAAGATGGGGGCGGGGCAGTTTGGGGACACGACGTACACGAAGGTATTTGTGGGGGGGCTGGCCTGGGAGACTCACAAGGAAACCATGGAGAAGTACTTCCAGCAGTTCGGTGACATCTTGGAAGCTGTTGTCATCTCCGACAAGGCCACCGGCAGATCCAAGGGCTATGGCTTTGTATGTACATACCTACCTTTTTTATTAATTATTTCCTTTCATCACACCAAATTTTTCATCACCAAAACATACTATTTTTATTTCAGGTGTATTTTTTCAACGTAAATAAGACCTATGGATTACTTAATTTTTTCAACAAATTTTATACACATTCTTCTATGTTCATACACAATTGTTGTCTTTTCCTAAATGAGCCGACTATTATGTATACATTGGTAGAGGTATACACATTTTGTGTAAATTTTACAATCAGCCGACTAGATATATATAGACAATTACTGTTTTTTCTAAACCGTTCCTGTGTACATGAGGGTGTGTCAAGTTTTTCTACCCAATTCAACATCTTTCAAAAGGCAAGCTAGCTAGCGCCGGGGCAAATGTATGTGGGTCGGTATTACTTTGAAAAATAAATGAAACTCCTGCGTACGTACAAAAATCGGCAATTAGCTTTTAAAACAGCTGGCGGACTAGTATATATGTACGTAGTAGTAGTAGTTGTAGCTCATCTTTTTTATTCCAAAGCTAGCTGTATCGCCGGTCGGATTCGTCAATTCGTATCGCTTACCAAGTATTATCCCAATCATCTGACTTTCCCAAATTTGAGTTATATATGTAGTAAGAAATCATCATCATTTTCATCATTTACCCGTGGCTCCCACCTACGGTTATTAAATTACGATTTTTTTATATCGAAATTTTGGATTATATACGTAGCAAGAAATAAATAAAATAAAAAGTAAAAATTACTCCCTCCGTTCCCCTAATTTTGTCTCGTTTTACCTTTTTCGTCCGTCCCATTAAGTTTGTCCCATACCATATTTGGTAATATTTGAGTGGTTAGAATTCATTCTTACTTTATTCACACTTTATCAATTCAATATCAACCACACAATTCCACTTTTTCTTAAAAATCACACCACACCCCTTTGTCCCAAACTTAGGGGGACGGAGATAGTAAGTGATTATTAAATTACAAAATTTTTCTAGGGAATTGCGATGTATTATTAAGATGGAGAGAGTATTAAATTACTTAAAGATGTATTATTTTGAATATAGTTAAGGAATTGCTCATTTGCTCCAAATAAGAATGATACGTGGATAGTGTAAAAACTGTGTAAGTATGTTTCCCCCCCTCAAATTACGAGTATATGATTATATTAAGGAAAATTCTACGGTGCATGAATTAATTTTTAGGGTACGGTACATTTGCTTATCTGGGCAAATACGATCACAACACGTGGAAATTAAACATATACGGATAACTGATAAGTAGGAGGTATTTGCTTTGTGGTCATTCACTCCTTCCTTTAAATTACTATCGAGTAATATAATATAGAATCCTTAAACAAAATTTATTTAAGGATTTAATTAGGGCAAGGTTCAAATTCCACTTAGAAAAAAGTGATGAAGGTGGAAAACGTTGGCTCAATCAAATACTAGTACAATCCAAACCGAATGTAATGAAGAGGCGATTAACATACGAATTAGACTTGAGAATGCTGTGGGTTCATTCGTAAAATTCATAGTTAAAGAGCGCCGCAGTTGCACCGTAAAAAACCAGAGCCGTTTGCAAAAGGACTCAAATGCAAATACTTTAAATTATTTTGTGCAGTTTTAACATATCCACACGACCACACGTAGTGTTTTTAGTGGTCCATCTAAGAAAATGTACGGTACACTTCTAATTAATAGAGGTACCGTAGAAAGACCCTTATATTAAAAGCATATAAAGATACTCAAATTGAATATTATTGAGAGTCTTGTTGTTGTTGTTATTATTATTACTTGTGTGTGTGTATATGTAAAATGGTGAGTGAATTAGTTAAGAATTAGTTTTGGGTAAAAAACAAATGGTAGGTAACGTTTCGGGAGGCGGAAGCGGCGATGAGAGCATGCGTGGATGCCTCACCAGTGATTGATGGGAGAAGGGCCAACTGCAATCTTGCTTCTTTGGGCGTTCAAAGATCTAAGCCAAACACTCCTAATAAACATCCTGCTGCTGCCGCAGGTATATCTATCTATCTATTTACATATACATTTCGTTTTTCCTTATTTAGCCACACCACTTCAATAGTTCAATTCCATCCATCTTTTCTGTGCACTATATTTATTCTCAACTTGTAACCAACTACTCCGTATATAATACCACTTGCGCACTTATTTAGCCAGCACTGCAAACTAAGACTTTGTTTGCAATCACTTGTGCTCAAATAAAAGCACTTTTGGAAAAAAGTGATTAGTAGTAAAAGTTGGTAGTGTTTGGTAAAATAAGTGCTTTTTGTGTAATAGAAAAAGTAAAGAGTAGATTCTACACGAAAATCGAGTTAGTAAAAGTTGGTAGTGTTTGGTAAAATAAGTGCTTTTTTTCTTTAAAAAAAAAGCCAAAAGCACTTATAAATAGAGTTTGCAAACAGAGCCTAAACTGGGTTGGTAAGGGGCCATGCCAAGCGCCACCACGTTTTTGTACACGCCAGCTAGCTGAATTATCTGCGACACAATGAAACAATTCTCTTCACAAACCAAATAAAATTGTCTGTGCATAACAATTTAGTATGTGTGTAAAATGATGTGTACAGATACGTGTACAAATAACATTTTCCAATTTCAAAAACCTTCAATTAATGGTGTGAGATATTCGAATAACAAAAAAAAATCAGAGATATGTTCTTAATTAATTACCTACTGCGTTAAAAAAATATACTCCGTGTGTGGTGTCCTTAATACCTTTTTCGCTGTTGCTGTTGATCAAGCTCATTGATGAGATGGATGATGGAGTATGCATGTAATACCTTGAGATGGACAAAGTGCAAAAATAAGACTAAATACTCCGTATGTTTTATTTCTCAAATAGGGCTCATTTAGTCCTATTGAAAGAATAAATTGATTAGAATTTTCTAAAATAATGATAGTCTTATTTATATATGTTATCATTGTTTTAGTTCAATTTAGAGAATTTTCTCATTATTTATACCCTATTCAACGTAATTTTTATAGGGAAAAGGATCAAATAGGCCCTCGAACTTACATAAAAAGGTCAAATAAGCCCTTTTATAGGAGGATCTGTCCGGCCGTCTCCATTTGGGGCAATTCCCAGTGGAATTCTTTTTTGAAATTTTTTGGGCATCGTATTCATTAAATCTAGTTTACGCATACCAAATTTCAGGTAACAATTCAATCGGGAAGGCATTCAAATGCATTCTTGAAGATAACTGCGCTTTTAACTACGCAGTTATCTTCAAGAATTCATTTGAATGCCTTCCCGATTGAAGTTTTAGCTGAAATTTGGTATGAGTAAACTAGACTTAATGAATAAGATGCTCAAAAAATTTCATCAAACATCTCCCCTGGGAACCGCCCCAAATGGCGACGGCCGGACATAATCTCTTATGTAAGGGCTTATTTTAGCTTTTCATGTAAGTTCGAGGGTCTATCTGACATTTTTCCCTTTATTATATGGGCCGCACGCACGGATAAGACGTATGTATATTCGCAACGTAACATGTGAAGTGTTTCTAAAGCTTCCTCAAATTAATTAATTAATTAAATTATTTAATTAATCAACAAGTTAGTTAAGAGTACGTTTACAAAAAACAAGTTAGTTAAGAGTACGTACACTAGCTAGCTGATTAAGTACAACTTTATAAAGAATAACATTTTTATCTGCATAATCTGTAATCTGTATCTTTCTTTACTAATAGATAGGACATGCACTGTCCAGTATCCAGAGGCGGACCCAGTAAGGGTCCCACGGGTCCGGAGACCTCGTGCACCTCGAAAAAAATACCTATATATATTATACATATATTATATAAAATTAATTACTAAGTGTATATTTACATGAAAAACGACCTAAGAACCAGAAGAACGGAGCACGAGAACGGTAGCAACGCGCGTTTTAGATTTCTATGTTGTGGGAGGGTACCATGTTCGAATCCCCCTATGCTCCTCTTTTGTTTTCCAAAACTATTTTCATTAAATAGACCAAAACTAAGTCATTTTGGCCTATTTGAATTAAATAGACCAAAACTATTAGTGATGATTCTATTATAGAATATTTCCAACAAACCTTTTTCTATTTTGCAAAAACTATTTTAATTAAATAGACCAAAACTATTAGTGACGATTATATTATAGAATATTTCCAACAAATGGAGCTTAGGAGGGTACATCTCTGGAATTGTTGAATGATTTTTATATGTATTCTTTTGCTTTATAATACCTTAATGTATTTTGGGCTCCTTTTTTGTTTTCCTAAACTATTTTAATTAAATAAATCAAAACTACGTCGTTTTGGCCTATTTTAATTAAATAGATCAAAACTATTAGTGATGATTCTATTATAGAATATTTCCAACAAACCAAAAAAAAAATCCAACAAACCTTTTTTGTTTTCTAAAACTATTTTAATTAAATAGACCAAAACTACATCGTTTTGGCCTATTTTAATTAAATAAACCAAAACTATTAGTGATGATTCTATATTTCCAACAAATGAAACTTAGGAGGGTACATCTGTAGAATTGTTGAATGATTTTTATATGTATTTTTTTTGTTTTATGATACCTTAATATTTTGATGGTGTACGTTAACTATGAGGTGTTATGCTTCTTTAATATTTTTTACTACCTCCGTCCCATTTTTATTGGGACAGAAGAGGGTGACACGGTTATTAAGAAAAGTGGGTTTGTCTGGTTGATATTAATTGATAAAGTAAGAATAAAGTAAGAATGATTTAGAACCACACAAACTTTGCCAAATATGGTATGAGACAATTTAAGTGAGATTTCCCGAAAAGGTAAAACGGGACAATATAAATGGGACGGAGGGAGTATTAGTTTTATATTAATTAGAGATTAGAGATATAAAAGAGTAGGGACCCCGTGGTTCTGACTTTCTGGGTCCGCCACTGCCAGTATCCATATAAGTGGCTAGACCTCCACCCATAAAGCCGGAATATACCACTCTCGGTCCCCTTACACTCGGATAAAATTGTGGACAAGTAAATTACACTGTGAACAAGTAAATTACAGTATAATGTTAAACAATTTTTGAGTGAGGTAACTAGCTAGGCAGGATATTAGCTTGGGGGGCCAACCTAGGTTTCTGTCTACCCTAAATTAAAAAAGTGTCGTAAAAAAATTCGTGTATTTTTTCTTTTAAATATTATTTATACTGGCCCATTGAGGCTCAGTGCCCTGACTCCACCTCTATAGCTAGGTATAATTTCCACACATAAAGGTGGAATAGACCGCCCTCAGCGCCTCTACCGGCCTACACCCTGCGATCCGACAGAATTGTGGAAAAGTAATTATGATATCTTCTCAAATTAAACAGTTTTTGAATGAGATAAATAGCTAGCTATGATTTGGTTGGCATGGGGCGGGTCAAGAAGAAATAGTTTCTTTTAATTTCCAAGCTAGCTTTAGAACCATTCCATATGCATATGATGCTGGCCTGGCATGCTTGCAAGCTAGCATGAGCGGCCATGTGCATGTCTTACAAAGACCAGGCAAAGACAGCTCATTTCTACTCATCTACCTCATGTGTACGTGACTCTCACACTTTTGCTTTTTCCCATTCAATCATTCACGTACCCTTTTTCTTTCAGCACAATCATTATTAATAGAGAATGTCACACATCAATACTACGTACTCCCTCGGTCCCGTAAAGATGTTCCCGGTTTGACCTACACACATATTTTGGAAATAAATTTGACTTTACTGTTTAGACACTGTTCGGCACTGTTTAGACACTGTTTGGCACTGTTTGACACTGTTTTGATGTAGGATAATTTTCCATTTAGGGAAAAGGGAACTTCTTTTTGAGACATCCAAAAAAGGAAAGCGGGAACATCTTTGCGGGACGGAGGGAGTATATAATACCCGTAACCTAATTTCCAAATAGTTTATAGAATAACTGTATATGGAGTTCCCCTTCGTCTCGCATTTATCTCCTAAAGTACAAATGACTAGTGAGGATTAAGATAGTGTACGTGTAATGTATGATAGAGAGTTGTGTACAGAAGAGAAAAACTGTTGTAAACCACAAATTCTTTGCTAAAAAGAAACAGAAATAGAAAGTTTGAAGATAATTTTGGGACAAAGACAATAATACTTATTGGATCATTTTTGCTATATACATAAGTTGTACACATTTTATGTACACACTCCTAGTTGTATGTGTACACAGGCAGCTTCTGAACGATTGCGAGGTACAATTCGAGGTGTGTATATAAAATGTATACAAATTATGTGTACAAACAATTTTTTCCATATTATTTATCATCTTAATTCTGTTTTTCTCTACAATTTAACATCGTTCAATATATTCCCTTGCATTATTTTTTTCAAAATACAATACATAAATATTTACATTTATAATTGTAAATGATGTTATGACAAATATTTTTACGAATAATTATAATTTGAAAATTTAAACATTCCGAGGTAGAAATAAATAAATTTGGATTTTAATTTTTATAGTTATTTTCTATCTTAACTATTGCATTTATATTTGCCTAAATATAATTTGGACACAAATATTTCTAGCCGTTAATATTATTTATACTTCGTATGTTTTGTACTTTATATGTGCAGTATTAGTGCTATATGAAAGATTATAAAAAATTGTTGAAATATTTTTCAAAAAAATCAAGAAATACCTATGAAGGTTAAGACACTTTATAATTTTACCCCCCTTTTAATTTGTAAAACATTATGTTAAGCGAGAAATGATCCTGTCCAGCAGCCCCCGGTCCGAACAGTGTCCGAACATGGTCATTTGGGGCACTTCCCGGTGGAATTTTTTGATGAAATTTTTTGAGCATGTTCCTCATCAAGTCTAGTTTGTCCATACCAAATTTCAGCTCAAAATTCGTTCGGGAAGGCATTCAAATCATTTTTTGAAGTTGACTGCGTCAAACTATACATATAAAAACGCAGTCAACTTCAAAAAATGATTTGAATGCCTTCCCGAATGAATTTTGAGCTGAAATTTGGTATGAACAAACTAGACTTGATGAAGAACATGCTCAAAAAATTTCATCAAAAAATTCCACCGGGGAGTGCCCCAAATGGCCATGTTCGGACACTGTTCGGACCGGGGGCTGCTGGACAGGATCATTCCTCTATGTTCAGCTTTAACACCTATGACTTTACAACTTGCAAGTTAATGATGGTAAAGTTTGGATAAGGATTTTAATTAGTATAAAGTAATACCATTGTTCTAAAAATTGGCCTGTGCGGACCGATTAATCGGCCTAGGCGGCCCTAACCGTAGAGTCCTAGTCGGCCGAAAAATCGGCCTAGTCGGCCGCCTAGGCGTTAGGCGCCCCTCTACCGCCCGACTAGCGCCTAGCGAGTTTTAGAACAATGAGTAATACTATGAAAATTATAAAATTTATACTTTTAATTTTTTTTTTACGAAAAAGAACATTTTATATCATTTTATATTCAAAATATTTTTTTAAAAATATACTCTGAACAAAGTTGAACATGATTGACTAAAATTCAAAGATGGAGGACGGGAGTAAAGGAACTAGCTACGTGCTGGCCCCATCTTCTACTTTTCTCCTGCACTTGGATTGGTCCGCCCTTTCTTTTCCCTGCCATCGAGTATAATTTCTTCTTCTTCTTTTCTTTGGCATTGGGGTTACGGAGTATTCCTTATATTAATGGTGTATAAGTTCCCCTTGGGTGCTATATACTCGATACATATGCATCATATGGGGTACAATTATATTATTTCTATGTTGCACGCATCTATAGGTGAATAGATCCAATGACTTTCACTACAAAAAACACACGACATTAAAGAAATTTTTGGTAGAGATTCGCCAAAATCTATGGAGGATCGGATAGGGATATGCCAAATTTCTGCAAAAAACACTTTAGCATGAGCTATTTGGCACGATATCATCGATAAATATGTGTCAAATCCGTGTCGATTAGAGGTAGCCTACCAATAAATTTTTTTTACCCCAAGAGGTAGCATGCCAGGCCAATAATTTATATATATATATATATATATATATATATATATATATATATATATATAGAGAGAGAGAGAGAGATAAATTACATATATATAAATCATATGCTTAAACTACATGCACTTATAACTGAGTTACTTCAACACAAAAAAGAACTATACTTACTTCATTTTTTGCTTTTATGGGGTAATATAATACTCCCTCCGTAACTTAAAAATCTTCTCACTTTCCTTTTTCGTCCGTAACACAAAAATCTTCCCATTTCTAAATCTTCCCATCATACCCTCAATAATTCTTAAAATAATACACTATTACAACTACTTTTTTTGGATTTATCCTACATTCCATCACATTATTCCACTATTTTCCCATCATACCCTCAATAATTCATATCATCTTTCACTATTCTTAATCTACCTACTTTTGAAATGAGAAGATTTTAAAGATACGGAGGGAGTATTATTATGCATAATTAGTATTATTATTTATATACTCCACATTATTTTTTGTGAGTGGCTGATTTATAAATGTATGTATATAATATATATAACTGAGCAGGTGGAGTGATGAATTACAGCGTAATGAATGGGTTTCAGGGAGGATTTGGAGCAACAACAACATTTGCATCAACCTTCCCTCATTACGCCATCCAACAAGGCCTCCCTTATAATCCTTATGGGTATGCCCACACACCACTCGCACATGACATGGATTCATATGCATGCATAAATGCATAATGCATTGTTACTTGAATCTCAAGCCTCTAATTAAAGAGTTTTATGAGTTATGAAATGAGTACACATTTTGTACACTCGTCGGTCTCACGCACAAAAAATTGTCTGTTCACACACAATTCTAAGAATTGTCTGTGAACAAACAATTCTTTGTGTGGAGACAGACGAATTTACAAAATGTATAATATTTTCCTAATTAAATTAAAGTCCATAGTCGTAGACTTCACATTCTAATGTCTCTTTTTTCGTTTGTGTCAGGTACTCTTCTTATTCGCCGGACTATACCTATCCCACGGTTTGTACATGCATCTATTCTCTACTCACTTTAAGTATACTCTTCTTCCCACAACACTTGCCAGATTTCCTTACTTTTATTTCCACAAGTTGTATCATTCAAATTTGAATTAATAAATACGTAGTACATTGAGTTATATTATTTCTCTTTTCATCAAAAATTTAAAGCACACAACCGGTCTCAGACTATCATCAGAGAGTACTCTGATCTGGAGTATATTTTTTGTTTCAATCAAAGAGAAATCACGACCGGTCTCATTTTTCTCAAGGCTTAAGGGGAAAAAATTGCAATAGATTTATTTTAATCATTACAAATTACTTCTTTTTAAAAAACTATAAGAAAAAATATGTATAAATTTATACGGGGTAATAAAGATAATAGTTACTTTCTAGCGAGACTATCACTTGTATATTTGAACAAAAACAAAATACTATTCCCTCCGTCTAGAATTATCTTCCAAATGTTTTTTAAGTTCGTGCCAAAATACTATTCCCTCACTTATATATTCTTTTTTATTCTTGGAATGAAGAATCATTGACTTTAATTTTACTTTTCTTTCTCTTGAATGTTACATAGTTGAGTGCATGATTGTGGTTTTGACTAGTCAATATAGCAACCGCCCAAATGTAAAACAAAAATGGACTCGGTATCCCATTATTATTACGTTACGTTAATGGAAAGAGTGGGTGCGTGACCTTTTTTGCTTTCCAGATTTACTTTTTTCTTTCTACGTTTTCAAAATTGAAGACTGTCCCCCTCTTATTCATTGTGATTCAATTCCTGTTACAAACCTTCAGACCGGCCATCTCAATATAAACTTCAAAAATTCACAATATAAAACAAATGTTCGCATTTCATCCATTCAGCTTTAATAGTCATTGTTATTCACTTTTTGATCACTTTTTCATGAATAATAAAATTTTATAATACTCCTTTCAATTCAGGTCTTAAATTGATAAAATTCTTTAATTAACTAGGAACTATTTGCATTACAATTTACTATAGTGCTCTACCACAAACTACAATAAAAAATAGAAAAAATTGAGAAGAACAATCTCACCTTTCACTGGTCTTCTCATAATAATCTCATCTTTAAATAATTTCAAAATAATCTCACCTTTACACCTCATCTTCTTCATTGGACTCTGACCATGTTTTTTACCTTTTCTAAAATCTTATATAAATAATCTCACATTTATAAGTATATAATTAAAAAGTGAAAGGTGAGATTATTTGTATAATTTTCAAAGAAAGAGTAAAAAACATGGTCAGGGTCCAATAAAAGAAGATGAGGTGCAAAGGTGAGATTATTTGAAGGTGGGATTATTATGAGAATACCAGTGAAAGGTGGGATTATTCTTGTCAATTTTTCCTAAAAATATCTAAGTATTTCCCCCCAAATATTATTATTATTACAGTATGATATATGTGTGTGCGCGCGCCTGTGTAGAGTTACTACGGGATGTACGCTGCTGGGGCGACGGCAAGGCAGTATCAATTGTACGGAAGTGGGACGAATGGAATGGTATCTGCGGCTGCCTTCTACCCTTACCTTAATTTCGGCGACGGAAGCGGCGGAGCAACCACCGGTGGCTACACCGCCACTGCAGGCCAGCCCTACGGTGTACAATACCCACACCACCTGTTTCAATACTCCGCTGCCATGAGCACCACCGCCGGGTACCCTGCACATCACTACGCCACCCCCATCTCTCTGGCGCACACGCCTCCACTCCAATCAGGTTTGTACCTAATAACTACTTAATAGGGCTCAAATAACGCAAATTTTCTCAAACAATATATTTTTCGCAAAATGACTGCATGTAACATAAGAATGTCCTTTTAGAGTGTTCAAATTTAAAGTCCTTTAAACAGTTCATAGTAATATTGAAACAAAACATTTTTGTTTTGGAATTCAATGTAGCTATAAGTTGATGTTTTGGAAGAACTTAGCTTTTTTAAAATACGAAAACTATATCATCTTAAATCCTACAATTGATACCATTTTTACTGTTATTCTCACAGACATAAGGATAAATACTCACAAATATGACTTATCTCGATCATTTATGTGAGTGTTTGTGCGTGTGAGTGTGAGAACATAAATATATGGTGCCTAAAGTGATCGATAATATGTCCGATTGTCCGAAGCAATGTTCGCATTTTTCACATGAAAAATGTTTTGTGGTGTGGGAAAATGTTTTGTAGCAATGATTAATGCCCTATAGTAAAATTATTAAGGGAAAGTTCCCGAAATAGGACTAAAAAAGTTTGAAAATTCCAAAATAGGACTGTCATGTTTTTATTACCAAAATAGGACTAATTACTGCCAAAATAGGAAAATACTGTCATGTTTGAAGTCTGGTACTGCCAAAACATGACAGTAATTAGTCCTATTTTGGGAATAAAAACATGGAAGTCCTATTTTGGAATTTTCAAACGTTTTTAGTCCTATTTCGGGTAATATCTCAATTATTAAATTTGAATGTGTACTTGAGCTGCTAGGTAGAATAATTAATGCATGTTTTTAAAATAACAACTGTCAATGGTGCTAAATTTTCTTGATAGTTTGTTGTTTTGTTGTGCCGCAGGCGTGAAGATGGCGACCGCTGCATTACGGACACCAATTCCTCCACACCGTTAAGTTAGAGATGCATTCATTCATTGAAGCTAGGCTAAGGTAAGGGGAAACGTGCGCACGCGTGCAAGCCAAAACGTGCGCACGCGCACCGTATCATAAGTAGTACGATGGAGTTGAGTTGAAATGGTGAATGGAGATCAATCGACTCAATGTCTTTCGTATATCTAGCTAGCTACCACCTTTGCTAGGCTAGTAGCTACTCTTCACCAGCAGCAGCAGGGCGTGATGTGATCTGACATCTACGCTTCTCACCCGATGCTCGGCCCAAATATGGCATTTGATCGAGCTACAGACCTTCATTCTCCGCATATTGATTGGGTTGGGTCGAGTACAAGGTGCGTAAGACCCGCCCACATATGCTCCACCTTGTCACCTTCTTATCTCTTGCAAGGGAATATGGATTCTTTCAAGAGACACAGAAGCTACAATTATTACATATAGATCTAGATATACAAGCTACTTACTCCCATGAAAATCACGTGTTAGTAGCATTCCTTTGTCCTTAATTAGCCTCGGATAGGCTAATTATATTTCATCACTATAGCCATTTAGGAAATCAAACCCTTTTTTGAATCATAACTTAGGTTATTGAATCTTCAAATTCCCGTGCCTCAAGGAATTTTATTAATGGTTAATAGGATTCCATTGGGACATGACAAACATGCATTTATTTGTATTAGCAGGGACTTGTCATTAATGTTACATGTTTAATTATGTAATTATTTGTTACGTATTTGCCAATAGCAACATATGCAATAAGAGGATTCGTTCTCCAACTGTTGATTGAGAATGAGTGGATCTTTCTGTTAAAAATATAGGGGTGCTCGCAATTGATTATGTTTCTTTTTTTTTTCTAAACAAATTATAATCAGAATAAGTTTTTCAGAAGTTAGTCTCATCTGCTACTAAAAACAGCTTCTAAAAGCAATTTGGATCACTTAAAAAAATTGCTTCTAAAAAAGTGGTGCTAAAATACTTTTGCACTTTAAAGAGGCATGGTAGATTCTCCAGCAAGAGCTTCAAGGGAACGAGAAGGTAATATCCATCAAACTTAAAACAACTTGGAATTTTTTTGATAACTTATCAATGAAGGATGATGGATCAGTTTTTAGATTATTTCTCAAGATCAACCAACATAGTAAATCAAATTAAAAGTTATGAATAAAACATCCCAGAGAAGAGAATCATTGAGAAAATTCTAAGATGTTTAACATCTAAATTTGATCACATAGTTGTTGCCATTGAAGAATCCAAAGGCCTATCAAAGCTCTCAATGTTTGATTTGATGGGTTCACTTGAAGCTCATGAAAAAAGAACACAAAGGTCAACAAGTCAGCCTCTGGAGCAGGCATTTCAGTCCCAAGTTAATCTCTCTAAAGCAAATTATTCATATGAAGTGAGGAGGTGAATTTCATAAGGAGTGCAGCTAGTAAGAAGCAATCGTGAGTATAATGTTTTCTCGCATAGCAGAGGTAGAGGGAGAGGAAAAGTCACAACAAAGACAAGGAAGTAGCCCACAGAAAAAAGCCCGGTCATGAGTCATCCAAGTGTCAGTATAGGTGCAAAAAATGCAGAATTCCAAATCATTCTTAGCAAGATTGTTGGCATCAAGGAGAAGGAAATCAAGTGTTCTACACTTGCTTGAATGTCGAAGAAAATTCAAGCAAGAAGTGGTTTATATGCAGTGGATGTAGCAATCACATGAAGGGAGACAATTAAATACATCTTTACTAAGCTTGATACAAGCGTTAAAACTCGAGTGACTCTTGGAGTTGGGAAATCAAAAAAAGTTAAAGGCAAAGGAAAAAGTTTCTCTAGTATCAAAAGATGGAAACCACAAGAGCATCACTGACGTTCTCTATGTACCACGTCTTGCTCACAATCTTATAGGTGTTGGGCAACTGGCCGGTGCAAAAGGGTTACAAAGTGGTCTTTGATAATGGTGCATGTGAGATCACTGATAAGAAAACAAATGCCATTATCGCAAGAGCTGCAATGACTCAAAATAAAGTATGTCCTCTTGATATCTCTACTTGTAACAAGGTTGCGCTGAGTAGTGAAGTTAATGATGAATCTCATCTTTGGCATTTGAGATATGGCCATCTACATCAGAACGGGATACAGTTGCTCAAAGGGAAAGAAATTGTAATTGGACTTTCAGAAATTAAAGGGCAAAGAGATGTATGTGAAGGCTGCGTGTATGGCAAGATGCATAGGCTACCATTCCTGAAGACAACTTGGAGGGAAAAAGTGCCATTAGAGTTGGTGCATGCTGAAATTTTCGGTCCAACAAGAACTCCCTCCCTTGGTAATAAAAGATATTTCCTTTTATTTGTGGATGATTACACTCGTATGATGTGGATTTATTTTTGTTAATAAAAATCAGATGCCTTTAGTGTATTTTTGCAACTAAAAGCTCTTGTTGAAAGGCACAGTGGCTTCGTGATGAAGAAGCTCAGAAGTGACCGTGGTGGAGGGTTAGAAGCTGTTCCGTTCACCTGATCTGAATGTTTCTGATCTGAATTTTTTAAGTTCTGATCTGATCTGATCTGAATTTTTCTGATCTGATCTGATCTGAATCTTTCTGATCTGATCTGATCTGAATCTTTCTGATCTGATCTGAATGTTGCTGAACTGATCTGAATGTTGCTGATCTGATCTGATCTGATCTGAATGTTTCTGATCTGATCTGAATGTTTCTGATCTGATCTGAATTCTTCTGATCTGAATCTTTCTGATCTGATTTGAATATTTCTATAATTGTAATTGTAATTACAATTATAATTATTAGATTTATAATTGTAATTAAAAATATAACTTAAATAAAATTACAATTATAATCATAATTATAAAAAAATAATAATTAAAATTAAATTTAAAATTATAATAATTATACCAATTACACTAATTATAAATACAGATACAATTATAAATGTAATTATATTTTTAATTATGATTAATTTTATAATTATTATTATTATAATTATAATTATAATATTTATTTCTATAGTCATAATTATGTCTATAATTACTAATTTAAATATATAATTACTCCGAAGTAATAATAATTACAACAATAACAACAAGAACAACAATCATATTAATAATAATGATGATTATAATTATAATTACATTTTAAATCATAATTATAATTATAATTATAAATATATTATATTATATTATATTATATTATATTATATTATATTATATTATATTATATTATATTATATTATATTATATTATATTATATTATATTATATTATATTATATTATATTATATTATATTATATTATATTATATTATATTATATTATATTATATTATATTATATTATATTATATTATATTATATTATATTATATTATATTATATTATATTATATTATATTATATTATATTATATTATATTATATTATATTATATTATATTATATTATTATAATATAATAATAATTTTATATTATTAGCATTATTATTATATTATTATCAATAATATTATTATATTAATATATTAATATTATTAACAATAACTATAATATAATAATCATAATTAATATAATAATAAAAGTGATAAATCATGTTTGAATTTTTTGACCTGATCTGATCTGAATGTTTCTGATCTGATCTGAATGTTTCTGATCTGGTCTGATCTGGTCTGAATCTTTCTGATCTGATCTGAATGTTGCTGATCTGATCTGAATCTTTCTGATCTGATCTGAATGTTTCTGATCTGATCTGATCTGATCTGAATCTTTCTGATCTGATCTGATCTGATCTGAATCTTTCTGATCTGAACTGATCTGATCTGAATAAAATAAGATTAAGGAATAAGTAATAAGATTAAGACGAACGGAACAGCTTCTTAATCTGCAAACCCTTCATGGAGTATTGTAGAAAAGAAATCATTCTAAGACAACTTACTATTCACTACAGCCCTCAACAAAATAGAGTCGCTAAGAGAAAAAACGGAACAATTATTAAGATGGTCAAGAGTATGTTAAAGGGTAAAAGCCTCCCCCAATAACCTATGGGCAGAAGCTGTCTATACTGCAAATCTATATCTTAAACCACTCTCCAACGAAGTCCGTTCGCAACAAAACTCCTTTGAAGCTTGGAGAGGGAAGAAACCAGTTGTGAGTCATTTTAAAGTATTTGGGAGCACAACATGTGCATTGAACCAATTCCCAAACAAAGACAAATTTGATAAAAGGGGTGAGAAGCTATTGTTTGTTGGCTACAGTGAGGAATCTAAAGGTTACATGCTCTTGAACCCAGAGAATAAGAAAATTATTATTTCGAGTGACATCATTTTTGAAGAAACTACAACTTGAACATGGAGAGAGAATAAAAACTCCCTACAGTCGCTATATATACAAAAGGGGGACATATGTTTGAGAAGTTTAAGGAACAATTGAATATTTCAAATTAAAAGGGGATTTGTGGGATAATTTGAAATTTCAGCAAGTACTCTATTCCGGAAAATGCTAGAAATTCCAGAGTATTCTAAGACAAGAAACGAACACCTCATGCTGAGTTGATCGTTTCGCTAATCATACGCAAGCTTTAAAGATAAATTAGGCTCTCAGAGTCTTAATGATTTTAACTAGTTTAATAAAACATAAACCAGACTAAAATGATACTCCAAGTGTCCAACACACCCCTAAGTTTCACAAAACAAATTAACTTGAACAATAAAAAAGTATTACATCCGTTCCACTCAACTTTGCCAAGTTGATGGTGGGGGAAAATTAGAATAGTAAAAACTGTGTGGTTAAGGTTTGTGTAGAGAATAGAGAAATGAACAAATTACAAATTCTTTTCCTTTTTTTATTCATCAATTACATATTTTTTAAGTACAATGAGAGAATAAAAACAAAAGCAGTACAGAGAAAAAAAATAAAATAAAGGAAAACAGAAAACTAGTCCCAAGGAAAATCTTTGAATTGTGATCTAGTCGTCATGTTGTGACGCCTTTTGTTCTTTTGCGTTTTTCTGTAAATCTTGAGTTGTGTGTTTAAGTTGTCTGTTGGGAGATAATTTTCCGATGTGACGAATTTTGCTTTGCGGCAAATAGCCCTGTTGAGTTTGGATTTTTTAATTTCTTCCGGGTAGGAGATAGGAGGACGACGATCGCTTTCAAATGCGCGTCCAAGAAAGTCATCTCTGAAGAAAGAATCATCATAACGTTGAAAACTAGCTGAGGCGTCTGAGTAAGCCTAAATCGATGGCAATTGTTTCCTGGGAGAGAAAACATGTTGGTTCTCGATACTCGCCGCCTGGACAGGGCCGTCTCCAGGAATTTTGATGCCCCAGGCAAAAAATGACTAAGGAGATCAAATAGTACTTCAAATTAATAACATAATTAAATAAGAAGAATGAGCATAATGTACATAAAAGAAATATATAACTCCAAGAAAATTATAACACCATTTTTACTAAATGTAAATAGAAATACATGACTTAAAATTGATATAAAGTATGTGTAAACCAAATAACCGTAAGAAAAATAAAAGAAATATATATAGCACAAAATGTCAAGTTTAATACGAGTTATAAATAATAATTAATAAATTGGATGTATAAAAAGTCATTTACAAATTTGAGTTTCTAATTTGTATACGGAATTGTGAATTGGAGAAAAATAGTAGAAATCAAAGTTTGAAATATATCAAATTATATTGAAGGTCGGTCTTTACCTGGTTTGCAAACGGGCAGGACGGTCAATTAGGTAATATTATTTTATATGTATATGTAATATTACATACAAAAATTACATTTTTTCTAATATTTCAGTACAAATAAATTGAAATTTTATCAATCATAAATCTGAAAGATAAATTTACTATAATAAGGAGTCTGAAAAGATAAAACGTGTCAATATAAGACTCGGAAAAGATAAAGTACCGCGTGTCAATATAAGACTCGGAAAATATAAAGTACCAATAAATTGAAATTTTATCAATCATAAACGTGAAAGATAAATTTGCTATAATAAGGAGTCTGAAAAGATAAAGCGTGTCAATATAAGACTCGGATTATCTATCAAAGACCTAAAATATCACTATTTTTGATTTATTTAATTAATTTTTTATTAATTTCATTGCTAGTTTTTGAACAGTTTTCTTCATAAAAGTATACCAGTATTAGTTTAATAAGACTACAATATTTCAATTTTTTTACATTCATGGTGTTTCATATCTTGATTTATTAGATAAATTGAAATTTTATCAATCATAAACCTGAAAGATAAATTTACTATAATAAGAAGTCTGAAAAGATAAAGCGTGTCAATATAAAACTCGGATTATCTATCAAAGACCTAAAAATCATTAATTTTGATTTATTTAATTATTTTTTTATTAATTTCATTGCTATTGCTAGTTTTTGAACAGTTTTCTTCATAAAAGTATACCAATATTAGTTTAATAAGACTATACAATATTTCAATTTTTTTTACATTCATGGTGTTTCATATCTTAGATGAATTGTTTTCAATCATTCACGCCATGTCTCGACCCATTTCATCTTTCAGATCTCTTATTGATAGTGAACAAATCTTTCAAGTCCTAGATTAATAAAACTTATAAGTTTACTTACTGTATAAAATAATGAATTAAAGAAATTGATTGGAAATAATAATAATAGTAATAATTATTTTAATAAGTCAATAAGTTAAAACAAAAGTGAGCTAGATTTCTTCCCACACAAGTACTGTTCTAATCAACATACTACGTGCAATGCTTGTACCCATGGAACATCCCACACCGGTTTTATACAAGTGAATGCCTTTTCCATTCCACTATTAAAAAAAACAGATTTTTGATATTCTACTACAACAGTGCCCGCCCCACACCGGAAATGTAGGCTTATTCCCTCATCCGTTCTTCTATAAATCAATAGGAGCTTTGGTCTCTAAAACTGGTCTATTCTACTCCTCACGCCTAACCCGCTTAGGCGATGCCTTTTGGCGTATAGTAGAACACTGATATTACTATATTAATAAATTACTATAATTACCATATTAATATATGTAATAATAATAGCTTTGTTATTAAAAATGGTGCCCCTTGGGGAGTGGTGCCCTAGGCCAATGCCTAGGTGCCTACCCCCCATGGCCGGCTCTGCGCCTGGATTTGATGATTTAAAATCAGTTTAGAGATGGATGTGTTGTCCTCGGTTTCATAGGTGCTCCTGTATTGTAAGGAGATTGAGACGTCCTGCGCAGACTCTAGTTGCCCTGAACAGAACCACAAATTCATTCCTTTAAAAGGAAAGTTGCAAAAAAAATTTGAGACAAACAAAAAAAGGAAAGTTCGCTTTGTATACAAACTCTCAAGATTGTCGCTAGATACAGTTGTCTTTGCGTAAAAAAAAAAGGTCAGTGCCATGGAGGAAAATGATAAGCTTTTGGGTTGATCATCATTTTTCTTATTGCATATCCATAAGTAGACGTTTAACATTCATTTAAATGTTTGCTGATAAAAGTCTATATTATTTAACTAATATTCAAACATGCAAGGCATGTAATATAAAAAACACTTACAATTCAATTTTGTACAATAAATAATCACAAAATCTTTGCGATTTTTTTGTGAAGCTTGAAAAGACATAAAATAAGACCGTTGTCATCTAATTTAAGTATAATTTTATCAAGGTTTTTGGGATCCTATGCTCCTTTGTTGTTCATTTTATTTAACAATTTTACTAGTTTCTTTTTAATAAGTTTAAAATTGCCTTTTGGTTCCTTTTTAATTAGCAATTGTAGTTCCTTTTAATTAACAATTTTACCAGTGACATTTTTTGTTAAGGTTGTATGATCTTTTATGTATGCATAGGAATTGTAAAAAGAGTTTGAGTAGTGTCTCATAGGTGTGAGTGAGAAACCTTCTAGAGTATTCACCAATTTACTACTCCCTCTGTCCCGGAATTAAGTTCCCACTTTCCTTTTTCGGATGTCACAAACATGTTCTTACTTCCTTATTTGGCAAACAAATCTGCATCAAAATAGTGCGAAACAGTGCTAAGATAGTGCAAAACAGTGCCAAACAGTTCAAAACAGTGTACTCCACAGTAAAGTCAAATTTATTTACTTAATATGTATGAAGTCAAAGATGAACTTAATTAAGAACCGGAGGTAGTATATATAGCATTACTCCATAATGAAACCTAATAAGGGGGCATTTTGATCTACTTCTAAAAACTGTTACGGTTACTTCAAAGTTCAGAAGCAGGTATTGAAGGATTTGTAGAAGTACTTCTGGGTGCTCCAAATTGCTTCTACAAGCATTTTTATAGAAGTTATAGGAGACCAGTTTCTGAAAAACTGATTTCGATTATGATTCTACTTTTAAAAAAAAAAAAAAAACGCGGAATCAATTCTAAACGCCCCCTGCAATTAAAAGCTTTTTTGGTACTAGTAGTGAGATTAGTTGAATCGATTGAATTTTTTTACCCCGGGGGGTGTCGAGGGGAGGGTGTCTGGAGCCTGGGGTAAGTTGAGCTCAAACTCCCTCCATGGAGTATTGAACATGGGACCTCCCACAAGGGAGAGTGAGTCAGGGACCAGCTGAGCTAAATTGCTTCCTCGTTGAATCGATTGAACCTATTGAAATTTATGAATTTCTAATTGAAGCAGTTAAAGCGCTTGAACTGAATGAATTATAAAAAAAATATTAAATTTTGTTAATATAAAAATTTATATTTTATTAATATCTTATATAAAATTTAATTTTTTATTAATATAAAATTTATATTTTATATAATAATTAGAATCAATGCAAACACTCTCTAAATGTTGGAATAACTATTTACGGAATGAGGAAACAAATTATTCAAAACACACACCCCTTGTGCACATAGAATTTTGTGATGAACTGGACTGATAACATACTCGTAATAAATCTATGATGAAATGGACATGTAGTATACACATACACTATATATTAGCATCTTAAAAATCAATTTATACTCGATCGGGGATTATTTTAATAATTTATTTTCTGCTGGTAGTGGCGGTTCGGAGTTTGTTTATGGTTGTGTAAATCGTTGCATTGACGATGTCCACAACAATAGTTTGCTTGGATCCATTCGTAGCGAGGAGGTTAAAGCGGCAGTTTTCGATATGTTTCCGGACAAATTCCCCGGGCCTGATGGTTTCAGCCCTGGATTCTTCCAACATTTCTGGGATGTGGTAGGGCCAGACATTGTTGATTTCTGCAGGAAAGCCTTCGAGTCAGGTAAACTTCCGAGACTAATTAATCATACTAATATTGTCCTTATTCCGAAAAAGGAAAAACCTGACTCTCTCAGTGACTGGAGGCCGATTGCTCTGTGTAATGTGATTTATAAAATCTTTTCTAAGGTGCTGGCCAATCGGATGAAAAACATTTTACACCTGTGTATTTCTGAACAACAAAGTGCTTTTATTCCGGGTCGGTGTATAGTTGATAATATAATGGTTGCTTTTGAATCCCAGCATTATTTGAAATGTAAACGTCAGGGAAAGTTGGGATTGGTGGGTCTGAAACTGGATATGAGTAAGGCCTACGATCGGGTTGAATGGCCGTTCCTGGAAGGGATACTGAGGAACATGGGTTTTCATGAAAAATGGATCGGACTAATTATGGAGTGTGTTACTACTGTTTCCTATTCTATTCCTTCTGATGATGGAATGATTGAGGTGTTACCTCCAGAAAGGGGACTTCGTCAGGGGGACCCTCTTTCTTCTTACCTGTTTTTAATTGTGGCAGAGGGGCTAAGTGCTCTTTTACCTAAATACGAGTCGATGGGACGGCTTCACGGGGTCTCTATTGCCCGGGGGGACCCTATGATTTCGCATTTGTTCTTTGCAGATGATAGTCTACTCTTCTTCAGAGCCAATCACGATGAAGCCACATTAATTAAGGAGGTCCTGGCTGACTACGAGAAGGCGTCGGGTCAGGTAATAAATTTCAATAAATCTAAGGTATTTTTTAGTACCAATGTTGATGCCAATTGCCGGGAGGGTTTGATTGATCTGTTGGGTGTGGGCTTGGCTGGGGACGATGAGAAGCACCTGGGGTTACCTGCCTTGGTGGGGAGGAATAAAAACAGCATTCTAGGTTATCTTAAGCAACGAGTGTTTTCCCGGATTAATAGTTGGAATAATAAGTTCTTATTCAAAGCGGGTAGGGAGGTACTTTTAAAAGCTGTGATTCAGGCCATGCCAACTTATTCTATGAATGTCTTCCTTTTGCCGGTGGACCTTTGCCGCGAAATTGAAAACACTATGAATGGCTACTGGTGGAAGGGTAAGTCGGGAAAGGGGATTCATTGGAAGAGCTGGGAAACTATTTGTACTCCCAAATCAGTGAGCGGTTTGGGGTTCAAAAGATTACGGGACTTTAATGTAGCGATGTTGTCAAAGCAGGCGTGGAGGATTTTTACGAATCCAGACTCTTTGGTGGGACGGGTATTTAAAGCCAGGTATTATCCTAAGGACGATTTTTTGAAAGCAAAACCTGGGAGTAATCCTTCTTTCATTTGGAGGAGTCTGCTTCACACTCAGAATAGTATTCGGGAAGGGTATTACTGGAGGGTGGGGGACGGTCATTCCATAAATATCTGGGAGGAACCGTGGTTGCCGAACAGAGATAACCCGAGGGTAGTAACAGATAAAATTGGTGGTTTGGATGAGGCGGTTGTGGCCAATTTATTTACTACAACTCATCGCGGCTAGGATTTAGATATGGTGGCGGATATTTTTGAACCAAGAGATGCTGCTATTATTAGGGGGATACCGCTTAGCGGGAGACTGATGAAGGATTCAGTCTGTTGGAGATGGGAGGAGAGTGGACTGTTCTCGGTACGGAGCTGCTACCGGAATTTGGTGGGGGATTTTGGTGGGCAACCAAACATGGAGTGGACTAACATGTGGAAGTTTAAACTTCCACCTAAAATTAAATTCTTTTTTTGGCAGGTTTGCAGTGGATGTCTTCCTTTGCGACAAAATTTGCAGTAGCGGAGAGTGGATTGCTCGGGACAATGCGGACTTTGCAACGCAGGTGTGGAATCAGCAGAGCACATGTTCAAAAGCTGCGTCGTGGCCCAGGACGTTTGGAATTATCTCGGCTGGCATTGGTTATCTGGGGATGCATCCCCTTTGACCGAACAAATCTGCAGCGAGTTTAGGCGGAAAAAACAAGAGCACTTGGAGGTTTTGTTATGGGGCTGCTGGGCACTTTGGAACGAGCGTAATCTTCGTGTGTGGGAGGGGAAATCTTCGTCGCTGCAGCAGTTTACCACTCGAGCGAGGGCGTTTGTCGAGGGATGGAAACAGGTGAACGAGCGGGCGATTGAGGGCAGAAGTAAACAGGACGGCAGGAGTGGCATTGCTGTGTGGAGCAGTCCTAAGGAGGGCGTGTGGAAGCTCAATGTTGATGCGGCAGTAAGGAAGAACATCTGTGGTTTCGGGTGGTGCGTCCGGGATCATGGAGGTGGCTTTTTAGCAGGTGCAGCAAGTAAGTGGCCGGGGAGTTTGACGCCTTTGATGGCTAAGCTCGCTAGTATTCGTGAAGCTTTGGGATGGCTCAAGGAGGTCGGGGGTACCTCGGTTGTGCTTGAATCGGACTCGATGGGAGCAATTTCAGAGATTTTGGATGGCTCGAGTAGTTCAGCGGCGGGTTTATTAAGAGACGACATAAATAATTTGGCGAAGTCTTTCACACACATTCCTTTCAGTCATATTAGGCGTTCAACGAATAAGCCTGCTCATTTGTTAGCTAGGGCAGCTTGTTCTTTATCTGATTCGCAATTCTGGCATTATTCTCATCCTTCATTCATTGTATCCGCTTTAGCGAACGATTTGATTAATGTTAATTAAATTCTTTTCTTTCAAAAAAAAACAAATTATACAGACACTTGCAAGCGATTCTCATTGTTATTCATATTAAACAAAAACATCAAATTGTAAAAAACGGGAATCAGTGCAAACGACCTCTAAATGTTGGACTAATTTTGTATGGAATTGGGAAACAAAATATACAAAACGCAGACCCCCGTTACTGCCTTTGAGCATGTAGATTGTAGAATTATGTGATGAACTTGACTGATAAAATACTCTCAAAAAAAAATTGGTTTGAAAAGGACAATATAATAATGCATTTTGGTTATTGCTTGGCGACATTCGAGCTCAAACTTTATATGATTACTACGGTTATTAAATTATCACTTAGGAATGAATAAATTTAAAAAATCGGTTTCAAAAATACAGAGGCATGGAAGAAATTAAAGTGCCGCGTTTTGAACGAGCATCGTATAAACATGAAATAGCACTAAGCTGCTCGACTTGAATAAAAGAAATCCTGAAATTCAACCCTTTAAATCTTTAATGAAATGATAATCTCAAATAAAGCTAAATGATACCTCGGATGCTTTAGAGAACTTCACGAAGAGCATGAACATATACATTTCTTCTATATGCATCTACTACTACAAGCAATTGTATCTCTTAATGAACATTAAAAGATTGTGCTTAATATAAAGAAATATATACGCATCAAGGCCATAGTAGTGTAGTACCATACTCACACAACAGTGAGTAGGTATAGAATATTTGTTCTTCCTTGTTTTTTGATTCTTTATTGTTCAATTTATTTTCTTTTAAGGTATCTTTAAAATAATACAGAGGAAATAATCAATTTACTACAAAAAATTACTAACCCCACTAAACACAATTGACATTATATGTGCGCAGAATGTGCAGTATGTTTCAAGAATTTATTTGAATGCATTCTCGATCGAATTTTGAGCTGAAATTTGGTATAGATAAACTAGACTTGACGAGGAACATGCTCAAAAAATTCATCAAAAAATTCCACCAGGAACCACCTCAAACAGTAAAGTTCGGACGACACCTCCCGTCCCTCCGGATGGACCTGAGCATTCCTCTATATATATATTATGGCTCTCAATTCTCAAAAATTAGCAATCGATGATTCGACGCTTCTTCTGAACTCCTAACCAATAGATAGATTTAAAGACAATAATGCACCCATCTGTTTAAAATAGGTAGATTTAAAATGTTATGTTTAAGAGACAATGATGAATTACACCAAGATCAGAATGGAACTCTCACCATCTCAAAGTGATATTGATGCACACATTTGTTTAAAGAAGAAAAAGACATTGGCAAAGAAAAAAGATAAGCATTTTAAGTTTGGGTTACAGCAAGATAACTGGTCCGTCTGCATTTACCAAACGCTTACAAGTTTCCACAAATAACCAGCAAGTCTTCCTCCCCCTCCCCTCTGGCCTCTGCTCTTTCTCTCAATAAATAACCAGCAAATCTTCCATATCTTAACCCCCCCCCCCCCCCCTGCGCGCTGTTATTTCTGTATGGCTGAAGGAGCCTAATGAAAATAACAAGATATGTGGATTGGTCTTCCATCTTTCAATCATCAAGAAATCGATCGGTCTTCCATCTTTAATTCAAAACACAACATTTTGCTTGTAACTTTCTCGACCCATGCATTCATATAAATGAAAAAGATTATAAAGTACACAAAAAACATATGGCTACAAGGGGTTTGAGAAAATCACCATTGATGAAGTGTGATATGAGGTGTTGAGAAAAGGGATCCATCCTGACAAGGGTCTGTGTTGTAATACTTTTTGTAACTTGCTTCAACTAATGCACTTTGTTCCTTCACATAGGACTAGCCATATAACAAGGAGGACAAGACAAATTGCACCATCCACGGCGAGAATAATCCGAACAAAACGACACCATTTCTTTTGAAAGTTGTGGTGGTGATTGCTTCCCCTCATCATCCTTCCCGACCCAAACTCCCGTTGTAATAACACGGGAGATACTCCCAATGCTTCAGAGTCAACTCTTTCTGTAGACTTCCTATGCTCCTCCATCTCGATACCCTTCACTCCAACAACCACATGCTCCTTCTTATTCTTATTCTTCTTAATGGCATACTTGCTCAACAATGGGGCTCTTGTTGAAGAAGGACCTCCTTCCATTTGCCCGTTTGCATTAGGGAATGAAGTTGTGGGCACCACCAAGTGGTCTTGATTGGGCATAGTGGGCCACCTAGTGTCCCCACTTGAGACATTCTCTAGTGAGGTGATCAAATTCCTAATTACCGGTACTAGTTGTTCTTGGAGTGTACTTATGGAGCTAAGACTTGACATGCTTCTTCCAGAACTACCCCTTCTTGCACACTTTTCAAATTCGCTTCTAAGATTTTGAAGAAACCGAAGAGCTTCAGCATTTCCGAGAGTGTCTTGTGCAATTGCGAAATAGACATAGCCGCCTTCTTCAATCAAGAAACAGAAAGTCTTTTTACCCATTGTCTGGAAATACCATTGGTGATGAGGTGGCACCTTCTCTAAGCATTGTGTAGCTAAGTTCTCGATCTCGAGGTCTCCGTCGTTGTTATATGTGTACAAAATTCGACCTCCCTTTGATACAGAGCAATAACAAATGCCTTTTTTAGGTGAAACCATCTTTCTTTTTCCTTTTGTCCCAAAGAAGAAAGAAAAGATGGATTTGAATCTTCAGAACTTCAATAAACAACTCTCTCGTTCTCCTTAGCAGCAATAACACATTCACCTTCAAATCGTACTTTAACAATCATAAAGTTAGCGTCTTTCCCCCTCTTTTTGAACTACTTAAGCAATCAAGATTTAAATAGAATAAACTGTCCACTAGCTTTTCAGATACAGAGGCAATGATCAATAAGATAGAAGTTCTAAGAACCCCTAAAATACCCAAGCAATCCCTCTGCAAAATGTTCAAAACTAATTATTAAGTACTACGTATATCATTATGACTCAAGTACTCAACGGACATTCAAGATGCTCTATTGCCCTTTCAGGTATCAAAAGAACAAGGAACATGTTTCATGGAGAATCATCAGATTTATGGAGACCCAAAAGTTTCAATCTGGAATCAAAATCAAAGGAACAAATGCGACCAAGATCTTTCACCGAGTAGTCTATCTATTCATACCTGCTTAAGTCTTCAAAGGCTTTGGAGACACGCCCATAGATTCTCAGATGCGCGGAAAAGGGTTTCAGAAATGGCAACTCTAAGTGGATTTATCAGACGGCGTAACCCAGGATCAATAGAACATCGATGGATAGTACGAGTAAGGAGTAAAGGGTCAGTTTGGTCCCCGAAGTTGTAAAAAAGGGGTCAAATAAGTCCTTATATAGAAGATTTTGTCCGGACGTGCCATTTGAGGTGACTCCCGATAGAATTTTTTGATGAAATTTTTTTATCATCTTATTCATTAAGTCTAATTTATTCATACCAAATTTCAGCTAACAATTCAATCGGGAAGACATTCAAATGAACTCTTGAAGATAACTGCACTTTTAACGGCACAGTTATCTTCAAGAATTCATTTGAATGTCTTCTCGATTGAATTTTTATTTGAAATTTGGTATGAGTAAACTAGACATAATGAATAAGATGCTCAAAAAATTTCATCAAAAAATTTCACCGGGAGCCACCTCAAATGGAACATCCGGACAGAATTTTCTATATAAGGACTTATTTGACCCCTTTTTTGCAACTTCGAGGACCAAACTGACCCTTATCCCTACGAGTAAGTGATCACTGATCCGATCCTCGTCTACAATGACTAGTATAAGGAGTAATCCGTTGACTTGATCTAAATATGGAGACCACAGTCCCAGCCAAGTTGGCCCCAAATACAGTAACGGAAAAGAGACGGACCCCAGTACAAAAAAAAAAAAAAAAAAAAAAAAAAAAAAAAAAAATTATACCACTTATTTGTGGGACGGATGAGTTGTTATTCTCGCTTTGCTTAGCTATGTTCGGGAATAGAAAAGTGATTTTTTTTAAAAGATTATTAGAAAAGTGATTTGTAATAAAAGTTGATAGTGTTTGGGTATAAAAGTGATTAAGATAAAAAAAGTTAAAGTTGGAGTGTTTGGTGAAAAAGTGATTTTTGATGTAGTATTTTAGAAAAGTACTGATATACCCTTATGTAAAGATAAAACTACGATAAACCCAAAAGCAAACCCAGTTGCCACCGACGTAGATACGAACTCCAGACAGACACTTCAAAGCTTGCAGCTCCCCACACCGTTGTGGCCAGGAAGCTTTCCCGACTTCCCGCCCTTGGCTTCTAACTGGGAAACCTTTGTTGCATCCTTCCAATTGTTGGATATCATGATTTCTTATGAAATTCTTGAAGGTCTTGAGATTGATTTTGTATCCAACTTGACTTAAGTGAAACTCCTTCCAACTATGTTTATACTCTCATGGGTCTTCTTTATCTTCTTGCCGGTGGTCATTGATATAAAGAAAAAAAACAGAAGAAGAGGTTCTTGCCCGTTGGTCTTAAATGGTGAAGGCTTCTGAGTTGCGGCAAGTGAAGCACAGGGCAGATGGCAGGCTTGCATAAAGGAAGGATACATTGTGGGTTTAGCAGAAACATTTGACCATTATAATTATCCTTGGAGTTCTAATTATTTACCAATATACCAAGAAGCAGTTAGAAGTCAGGGTATATCTAGCTTTTAACTTTAAAGTGCTTATTTTAAGCAGAAGTTGTCATTTGAAAATACTCATTTCAATTTTTTTAAACAAAAAGCTCAAAAGCACTTTTTTTAAGCAATGGAAAACACTCCTTTCATCTGGCCAAAGCTGCCAGTTCTCGCGACAGGCGATTGTTAAACTAGGGTTAATCCAAACAGTATTTTTAGAAATTGTTTTAACTCAACCTTATTTTGGGAAATATTTTTTTATTTAGCATTATTCTGGGGAGAAGAGACAGAGAGGGGAAAACCTAAACAGACTTGAATTAGAGAATCAGAACTGATATGTGTCTTCTTGGGTTGGATGAGAGTATGACTTTGGAGAGGACAAAGTGGGGGACGCACATTCTTATGTTATTTTCTTATGTTATTTTTCTTATCTTCTAGCTTTTTTATGCTCTTTCATTCTTTTATATTTTGTCTTTCTTATTTCTTATGTTATTGTTATCAACAATGGATTTTGATCTTGAAAAGCTTAATTGGTTGAGAGATGCTTTACTTAAAATTCTAAGGGATAAATGGACTTGTAATAAAATGGAATGGGGAAATTCTCGTTCAAGCAGATTCTAATTGTTTTGGGTCTTTATTCGGATAATAGAGAAGAATTACGACTCTTTATTTGTTCCGGAGGGTCGAAAAGGATTAGGGATTGAGAATTTTTTGATAGGGTTATTGAAAGCAATCAAAATGATGAGTGCATCCGAACATCGGACAATGCTACTTGCACAGGGTGAAATTATTTCAGATATGATGGTGCAATGTTGTAACTGGGTCAAGGATCATTCTTCTCAGAATGTTTCCATTTCTGATATGTTATTTAACAAGTAGAATGATAACTATGACAACTATACTAAGTATAATCAATGTTTCAATTTCCAAGACCCTCAAATAGAATGATATTAATTATAGGTCATAATCCTTGGTTACCCTCTTTGAAAATATACTTACTTTATATATAAAGTCAAGTAGTCGGCCCGAAGGCCCATGTTTACTTTGAAAACATTCAACCCTTTCCCCGTGACTTCAAGCCACGCCCATCTATATTAATTCACCATGCTAGAGGCTTCTTCTAGTCATGTTTTGTCGTGCTAGAGGCTTACTCTAGTCACTACGCTTGGTGTTAGAGGCTTCCCCTAATCACCTTACATACGTTGTGTTGGAGGCTTCCTCCAGTCACATTGCGTTATGCTAGAGGCTTCCTCTAGTCATCCTACATTACGCTAGAGGCTTCCTCTAGTCGTCCTACATGAATGCTGGAGGCTTCCTCCAGTCATTCTTCATCGTGCTAGAGGCTTCCTCTAGTCACGATACTAGTTCACTAAGCAAATTCTATGCCTAGAGTTCCTCTACTATGAGTAGCCTTTGAGGTCTACTCCTAATGTAACTTAGCGGTTACCCATTTCTACCTTAAGACATCTCATAAGACTACTTAAGGTACTTCTTTCACAATCCAAGCCCTTAGGATTTGTTCTATCACTTTTCATACTAACATTTCCGACTAGTAAATTCAATACTAATCCATTAATCTTTAAGCCACCAAGCTCTTTAATTCATAGTTATAAGGTTCATTCCTATGAATTTCCCAATCCGTATATGATTTAACCTCAATATCAAAAATATCACTTTTATCCATTCATGACTTCTATACATGAAGTAAAAGTATATTTCATCACAAAATTTCATGGTTTATACAATCATCATATCATCATACTTATAATGCATAACTATACACCATTTACTCATAAATTTGTATATTATGCATCCTCTATCCATAAACAATAATATTTTCATTTAGGCATTATTAATCATTATAATCCATGAAAATCACATTTAATTAACTTAGGTAATCTTATGAAATTAACCCAAGGATTATAAGCAATATAGTCAGTCATCCTCACCTTATGATGTGCTCAACTAGCTGCCTTAGCGAAACCCCTCGATCCGTCCTCGTTCTAGGCCGTTCAAAAGTGAAAATTTTGGGCAGAAGGTGAAAGCCGGGCGGCTTTCACGAAAGCTGGGCGGCTTTCGTGGTCTGCAACTACGAACAGCCTCCTACACTTGGCGGTTTCCGGCGGTTTCAACTCCTATCAATTCCACGACTCTTCTAAGTTAAATATCACCACTTTATAACATTATTCTACACTTTTTAACATGTAGAACTTCATATATAATCCATCATATGATTTCTTAAAAATCATACAACATAAAACTAGTTAAGAGATATACTTGAGTTCTTACCTTCAACACAAACGATCTCTTGTTGGATTACTAGTTCCCTTCTTCAAAGTTGTTGTGTTGTGAGAGTTTGTTCCAATCTTCCTCTGACTCTTTCTCTTGTTTGTATGGAGTAGAGAGCAAGGAGAAATATCCCCTTCAATCACACCCCAATCAAGTGTAGACAAGGCCAAAAAGAGGGTGGGTGTTTGTCTTGCACATCACCTCACTCAATAATCCGCCCCAAGCCATGCTAACTTGTCTCCTCCCAATTATTTTGGGAGTTATTTGACTGATAGAGTGTCTCAAGTGGGTGTATAAAGTCCCTCCCAATTATTCTTGGTATTTTTGGCAGGTTGGGTCAAAATAGCACTCGGGTTGTCCAAACATTTTTATCAACCTTAGTTGGCACTTTATTGGGCTTCTATAAGTATCACGATAACCCAACTAAATATTTGGTAGCTCATTCTCATATATTGGACCCGATAAATAATTTAATTAATCGCACATTAATTAAATATACCGTCTGGCGCGCAATTTTATTCGCTGGGAAATTCAAATACATAACAAGTTTCAAATACAAGTACACCCGGGTGCGGTGTCACATTATATCTACAGATAATCTAGACAATACTCAAATTTCTCTTTATCAGCATTCGGTTGATAAAGAAGAGGCCGGAAGAGGTCTTAAAAGTTTAGATTTTATGAACGAAGAGCCTGAGGCTGTTTTTGTTGATGAAGTGATGAAACAAAATGAGATTGATCAAGCATCAGTTGGAGACGAATCAAAAGAGAATTATCATAACTATCTTGCCAACATTAAAGCTGAATTTCAATTGTTTCACAAAGAGTTTGGTCACAAATTGCAGCAAAAGGCCCAGGAAAAACAAATTAATTTGGTTCAACAATTAAACAAAGTGGCTCACATGCCATCAGAAGAAGAAGGCTTCATGGTTGTTGTTTCCAAAAAAATCCAAGAGGCACAATGAATCAACACCTAGGACTATTGAGACCAGGCAGCAAGCGCGATTGCACAACACCAGGCAACATACTCAACAACGAACCCGGGTCAACTACTCCAACACGGATTATGACTAATCATCTAGATTACTATTCATATATATTCGTGTTTGGATTCTTCATTTATTTTCTAGAGGTTGTGTTCCTCGTTGGTGTAATTGATTGAGTGGTTCATTATCATGGTTGGCAAAACGATTTCAACATACTTCTTCTGAAGCTTCAACTACTCGCTCTCCCCCGGAACCACCGCCTCACTTTGAGAAAACTATAACGCTCAACTGGATATCCTTTCCGGTGGCTAGTCAAACCGATGATTTAGTCAATTTGTGCTTAATTGAGTTTCCTTTTGTTGGTTGCTAGTCAAACCAATTCTTACTTTCGATTGGCTGGTGAAGCTGCATTACTGTGAGGTTATGATGGATTAATTTGATCTTTTCTGTTCTATGTCTCATTCCATTGTAACCTTAGAATACTCATTCACTTATATTTTCGCTATTATTTATTGAATAAAGGGCTAAATAGCTATATAGCATATATAAACAAGAGAAGTTCAATTAATAGCCTATCTTTTGATATTTTAAATACATAGCATATTTGACTGGATAAACTAATAAGCACGAGAGTATTTTGTTAAGAACATTAAATGCGTATCACATTTTTAGGAGATTTTCTTCCTTTCATTTTAATCTAAAAGGCTATATGTTTTATTTATATAAATACATGACATTAATTCACTACACCTATTTAAACTTGTACATACACCCAATTATTTCTTGAATAAATTAGTCATTTGATTTTCAAAAAATAAACAAAAAATAGTGAAAGAGCTATGGTTTTACGAGAAATCATTCATACTCCTATTCTTAGTAAATTGACTAAATTCTTAGAGTTTTTTCCATTTTTTCGTCTCTCAATTATTGTGTCGGTGACATTTTTGGTATCGACTTTTAATTTTTCCATTTTAGCTCTCGACTACTGTGCTACTCAGCTTCAAAGTTTCGCACATTTAGTCATATGAGTATTATCAAATTGACACTTTGTCCTTTCACTATGTTTTTGACATAATAAGTGGATGCCTAAAAATGTCACTATTATAATAATTCAAGGATTAAAATAATCACTTTTATGAAAGACGAATGAAAAAATATAGAAATTTTCAAAGACGAATATTAAAAGTGCCTCTAAGACAATAGTTAAGGATTAAAATTGAAAAAAATGTAAATCAAATAACAAGATTATCAATGACTTGGATGTATTTTAAAAGATCATGGATTTTGAAATCCGAGGGATTCTACAAGATTTGTGGTTGAATGTTTTTGTACATAGAAATTCATCAAAATCCATTCAAATAAGGATGTTTTTACTTGGACTGTAATTTGTCACAGACCAGACCAGATCAGATCAGATCAGACTTGGGTATTTATAAAAATACATAGAAATCAGATCAGACCAAACTAGTTCAAACCAGATCAGACCAGATTAAAATCCTCTAGGATACAAATGGGGACCCTCATTAAATTCTGATTTAGGACTTTACTCAGGCCAACACAACAACTTCATTCCTTATCCGCTCAAGTATCAACCGATCCTTTCTGGTTGATGGAAAAACTGAATAGATGAGAGCTTTCCCCAAACTAGCGGCTTTCTTAAATACCTTCTCGGTACCGTGGGAAAATCCGAGGTCCCTATAGAAAACGAGAATCACAAAACCGCTGCTTCAAGAATCGCTTCGAATTTACTGTAATTTCCAAAGAGAAATTGTTGTTGTTGAATCAGCATTTCCGTAGTTCTTGAGCTTCCCAATTCGGTTTAAGGTTCTTGCGTAGGACTATGACGATCGGGCTGAAACAGGTCAGATTAAAAGTATGTACTTGGCTCCGCAAGAAGATTGTCGACCCTCTTCTCCAAATCCTTACTAGGTATGTGCTCACCCTTTTGGAAATCTGAAGTTCGTACTAAGATTAGTAAGGGAGGAGATATAAAGATTTGTTAAATCTGCACATTTCAATGAATGCTTTGTTAAGGGGAGCCGAACCGAAGCAATTAGCATTCTCTGGTGCACTTGGCATTACGTTAGGAATCTTCCCCATTTGCGGTATGATCTACAATCTCTAAAAAAATACGACCTGGAATAAGTTTCCTCAATCTCTTCTTTTTAGATTTAAAACTTTGTTCTGTATTCAGTTGAAACTGTACCCCATTTAGTGAATTTGTAAAATTATTATCTCCGAAAAATCAAGTCCTTAGACTCTTCTTTCAGTTTCTTTTTTTGTAAATTTCAAATCCCTCTTGATTAATAATTTACTCATAACTTTTTTCCTCTAGACTTTGGATTCCAGGAAATTAGGTTGCTTCATGGTAGTTGTGAGTTGGGTTTGGATACAGTCCAGACTGATCCCGATCCCGATTCCGAAACAACCCCCCACCCCATAAACCAGGACCTGCCGTCCCTTATTAATTTGAACCAGACATGGACCCATGTTTGATGGTTTGAAAGGTCTTCCTCCCATGACCAACTTGATGGCTGTTGATCCCCGACTGGTCCCAAGACCTGCAGTTGCAGTTCCTGGCTGAGGCCATGTCCTCCCTAAACCTAGATAAATGAAGGATCGTGCTTCAATATTTTGAAAGACATGGACCACATTGAAGAGACATGGACCAAAGTTGCGATTTTTCCATATTTTTCATTAATGTTTTTGGGAAAACTGTCAAATAGGTCCTCTTACTATATCAAAAACATCAATTGACTCCTTGTACTTTAAAATCATTCAATTGAATCCTCCAACTCTTATGAAAGTTCAATTCAACAATTTAACCTGTAAACAACAATTTCCCCGGTTCATAGCTTACGTTGACTGCCTATGTGGCTTTCTTTAAATGTTTTTTTATTTTTTGGTTTATCCTTTCCAAGTTTTACCCGTTTCTTTTTCTTTGATTGTTTCTTTTTCTGCTCGCAAGGTTCTTCTGCACCTGCCATGGCCTGCAACTTCACTTGCAAAATGCTCTGTGTCCACTAACTCCACTTTCCTCCTTCCTCCTCCATTCTCTCTCCCAGTTTACTCTCTTCTTCATGGACTTTGCTTCCCTTTTATTCATAGCGGCAATCTTCGTCTTCAGCGTCTGATAGGAACAGGACAATCTACAGTATATTAATTCAGGAAACAAGGAATACAGAAGCTATTACAATAGCCGATGATGGTTATTGTCGTACAAAGAAAGAGAAGAACGGTAAGAAGAAAAACGATAGAGACACTTCGAGTAGTCTCAACACTCCCAAGTCCCCATTCAGATCCAAAGTTCTGCCTACTCTCTCCTTCTTCTATTCCCTCTATTTATTCTTTTCCAAATGAGGCATCCCTCAATTTATTTAATTACTTGGCCCAGCCCACTATTACATTTTATTAAAATATTAAGCCCATAAGTCCAGGTCTCTATCAGCGTCATTCCAAGCCCTGCCGTCGTTGCTCGTCTGCTTCGCCGTATGGATTTCTTAGCCAGGATGCTCCTCTGACTCGTCCCCTTTTTCAAGTCCGAGTATTGCCTTCCCGATTGTACTGTACCCCTTCTTCTTCTTCAGGGATTTGATTGAGTGTTACGAGGACTTAATTGACTTTTTCTCTATATTATGAGGACCTATTTGACAGTTTTCTCTGTGTTTATTTATTCAACCAATGCTTGAATTTAGTTTTTCTGTTCCTTTTTTTCTCGGAACTCAAAAGAAAAAAGCAATTGAAAAGACCATATGACTATTGTCATTGGTGTTTGAGTGAACAACAAAGAGTATGGTAAAGAATTCTTGAGCATCAATCATATTTTGTTCACAGGTGTTACAATATTTCTGTGTGGATTGGCTATTGCATTGCTTGGATCTTTATGTCATGCTCCAACAGTAATGCTTGCTAACTTTATTGCCACCCCAATCGAATTGAGGTAAAAAAGCAAAAAACAAGAGAACCACTATGCCTTCTCTACAGTAATTTATTTTCTTGCCTTTTCATTCCCATGACTGTCGTCTTTAGCCTTTGTCAGTGACTTACAATATTTTCGGTACCAATGCCTTTAAACAAGTTGTTCGAAACGTGGATATTATGCTTAACAAGTGTCTGCATTGGTGATGAAGAGTATATGAATTCATAAGAAAATACTTATGATGCTGATAGTTAGATAGTAGTATCCTTTTGGTTTCATTGCTGAATCCTGTAGGGTCCATTCGGAACTCGGAAAATGCCAAGGAATGAAAATAGGAAGGAAAGCATTAAAGAAAATAAGAAGTAGAAGAGAGTTAAAAGTTTAAAACTAAATAAATGTATTTTAAATCTTTTTTAAACAATGGAGCCAAAGACTCACTATTTTTTTGGCTTGGGAATATGATGGAATAAAGCAAAATGACTCAATAAACTGTTTGCGCTTCTTTGTTATGAAGCAGCAGTCAGTCCATGCAATTTTCGACGCAATTTTCATCATGGGTCATCCAAAAAACTGTCTCTCTTTGCTTTAGTATAAGGGTAAGACTGCGTACATCCGACCCCCCTTACCTCACTGGGGTAATGTTGTTGTTGTAGATCTTTTTTAAACGCATTTTATTTTTTATTACCATCATATAAAGACTTAGAGTACTGGAATTTTAAAAAATCACATTTCATTTATTTTTGCAAAGATTTTCTTCTGTCTTGATATGATTTTCAGCTACTAATATGAATTTGTGTTCCTTTTACAAGATAATATTAGGGGTAAGTAATTTGTTATCTAATAGTTAGAATTAGTTTGCCAGCTTATATTCCATTGGCTTATATGCATCTTACCTAACTATGATGAGGGTAACACACCATTATATTCTCCTAATAGTTCTTGACTAGTTGACTTGTCATCATTTCTTCTGTGCTAATGCATGCATCATTTGGGTACAAGTATGCAGTTTGATAATCCCATTCCTGCGATTTGGAGAATCAATTACTGGTGGCTCTCATTTTTCTTTGACATCTGATGCACTAAAGAAGGTTTTCACTGGTGAAGCTTCACATGAACTCTTGCTAAGTATTTTACGTGCGGTACGTACATACAATATACATTTTTTTTTAAACTTAGTTTGTGCAATTAAGTTTTAATGATTCAAAGCATACCCATCGAAGGAAAAAGTAATTCTATACGTTTACAGGTTGCTTACGACATTTAAGGCTGGAGCATCACTTTTAATATTGTTTACACCCCTTGACCAGTTAGATTTTCCTCAGGCGATGCTGAAAGATGATAGCATGTAATTGATATTAGCAAGAATTTCATATTTGGATTAGAAAACTGTTGATATTTTCCCTGAAGGTTGGGGGCACATATTTTAATTGACGAAATGCAAGAAAGAACCACACCAAATTAATATAAAGACGCACCATTCTTGTTAATATCATGAATGCATGATTTTCCTTAAACTTTCTACGTTAAGGAAGTCTTATTGTTGAAATCTAACTATCACGGGAGTAATTTGGAACTATTAAATCATGAAGGTTGTCTGAAAAGTTGACCAAATCTTGGGGGTAGATGTAATTAAGCCTCTAACTTAAACACCAACAAAGCTTTGAATTTGAAGATGATTAAGCAGCTTAAACAATAAATTTGAAATCTGGCTATTAAATTAAGCTCCCAGTTGATGGATAAAACATAATTCATTTTCATTTACAGCAGACAAAGTTGTGTTAAATGAGGCGAATCATTAATCGATGTGTTTGATGATTGTTGTGCAGCTGTTGGGATGGATTGTGGCTGCACCATTCATTCTGGCAGGCCTATATATACTCTTCTTGCCATGTTTTGCTTAAACTTTCTACGTTAAGGAAGTCTTATTGTTGGAATCTAACTATCACGGGAGTAATTTGGAACTATTAAATCATGAAGGTTGTCTGAAAAGTTGACCAAATCTTGGGGGTAGATGTAATTAAGCCTCTAACTTAAACACCAACAAAGCTTTGAATTTGAAGATGATTAAGCAGCTTAAACAATAAATTTGAAATCTGGCTATTAAATTAAGCTCCCAGTTGATGGATAAAACATAATTCATTTTCATTTACAGCAGACAAAGTTGTGTTAAATGAGGCGAATCATTAATCGATGTGTTTGATGATTGTTGTGCAGCTGTTGGGATGGATTGTGGCTGCACCATTCATTCTGGCAGGCCTATATATACTCTTCTTGCCATGTTTTGCAATCTTGGTCAGTAAGTTCAGTGGCACAGTTCTTCCATCTTCCCCCAAGATCCCATTAATTCAACCCCATGCTGAACTGAAGGTCAAGGTGAGAGATGTCTGATCAACAAGGGTTAGGGAAAGTTTGTAAATAGAACTCTGGAGAGTCCTATTTATGCATGTATATATATGTGACAATATTTGATACATATTTTGCTAATAATTTTGTATGGAGTACTACTTCTCTGTACCCATAAAAATAGTTACGTTTATCCAATGTATTACTTTTGAGTTTAATAACCAAACTTAGGGATGTTAGTAATACTCGTATCAATGGATATTTATACAATCCACTCCGTACATGTGAATGAAAACCAATAAAATACGGAAGCTAATAATAAGATGATGGATGGATGAGATGATGGGTAGGACTAGTACTTCTAATGTGTTCGGTAGGGGGCAGGGTTGGTACGGTTTGAGATTAGGGTTATACTGATTTCAAATCCGGTTAGTAATAACGGTTCAGGATAGTACGGGACTAGGGGTGGGCAAAAATACCGAAATATCGGTATAACGCACTTACCGTACCGAAAAATACCGGAAAATACCGAAATATTGGTATACCGTCATTTTCGGTATGGTATCATACCGTACCGGTCTATTTCGGTACGGTAAAGGTAAATGTTTTCAAATACCGCGGTATACCGGTATAATACCGTACCGACTCCCTACTCAACAATTACTTTTAATTCTAATATATTGTAGAAATCCATTACAATTTTGAAGCCCAAAATTAATACTTAAGTTGGTTACAAATACAAAAATATAAAAATAAAGGTCCAATTTCTCAAACCCACTGTAACCCTATAGGCTTCTACTACGCTAACCTTAAATGACTAATGAGTAATGTACAAATGTCAAGAAACAAGTCCATGTTGTTCCAAGAGCTTGCAAGTCGTGATGGTTGGGCCGCTAAGTAGCTGACGAGTGAAGATAGATACACTCATGTGACAAGTGTATCTACATAGGGATTCAGCAAGTCGAGACACACAACTTTGTCCGAAAGTCTTATTCAATTTTTAAAAAATTATAAAAATGACTAAATACACAATATCATATTAGGAATAAATGATTTTATATCCATATTGTTTGAATAGTTTTATTTATTTTTGTTAGAGATCACTATTGATTTAATTATATCTATATTGTTCAAGTTATTTTAGGAGAGTGTTACTTTTTAATATGTGGTATGTTGAACTGCTTAAATATACTAATAATAATTATTGTTCAATATTGAATTGACATCAATAGATTATTAATTGTATTTCGTAACATTTTAATAATAGATTTAATATGTTGCTAGTAATAACGATTTAGTATATTTCGTTAGTCTATGATAATTTTTTGTATTGGGAGACATGCACGGTAATTTACCGATACCGTACCGTTACCGAACCGAAACTTCGGTATACCGAAATGCGGTATACCGAAACTTCGGTAAGGTAAAGGTATGCAAATTTTGCATACCGAAAGTTTTGGTATGACAAAGGTATGAGAAAAAATATAAGGTATACCGTACCGAACCACCCCTATACGGGACAAGCCTTTGTCATAATCTTGCCCCATTTAAAATGGGACTGAGATGATTGAGACGGGTTAAGGTGTCCTAAACTAACAAAAAGTTATTGGGTGTGGAATAAGAAATTGAAAATTTTGTGGTTAAATTCATTAAAAAGGAAAGTGACAAAGTTTTTTAGACACAACAAAAGAAAATTGGCGAAGTTCATTGAAATGGTGGGGTATATGAATGTCTTTAGTTTATTTCTTATGACAACAAAATTGCTTGAAAATGTCATTAGTCGAAAATTTGGACATGGTTGAAGCAAGACTGTTTTTGGGATTGATTTTCACATTATTATGCGTGTTTTATTATTATTTTATTTATATTGTATAGGATCTTATTCCGGTGACATTGGAGACCTAGAGAAGAATTGAAAACATATGATGGTCGTTGATGTCAAGTTGTCAACAATTCAATGGCCATGAGCCCATCACGCTCTCTATCAAACAATCCACTACAAATTTCAATTTTGTAGCTTATCGCTGCAAAACATGTGTATAATTGGGGTCACAATTCACAAAACTCCTGCCATATATGTCTAGGATGTTTAATATATATGCATCCTACAGGATGCCTAATAGAATTTATATACTTCGTATATGCCATTAAGCCATATGTATTTTTTACGAGGATGTCTAATAGAATTTCTATTAAAACTACAGGATGTTTACTATTAGAATTACATATGTTTTAACTAAACAATATTTAAAACTATTTAAATTGCATATTCGTAAACTACAAATTTCATTTAAAGTTCTAATTTCTTATTTTTTATTTTATTTATTCTAGGATGTTTGCATTTTTATGTAATATGTTTGATTCCTCTAACTATTATATCATTTTAAGGGGTGTTTGGAACTGATTCTGCTTCTGCTTCTTTTTTAAAGTAAAAACAAAATCAGAATCAGTTTTCAGAAGCTGGTCTCCCCCAACTTCTAAAAAAAATTGATTCTAGGAGTAAATTAGATCACCAAAATTACTTCTACACGTTCACCCAAACACTCCAACTTCTGATTCTGCTCCTTGAAGGAGCAGAAGCAGTTTTAAGAATCAGATTCAAACACCCCTTTAGTGAAAAAACCGAAAAAATTGAAAAGGAACCGAAATAATTCGAACCAATCAAACCGTGGTTTCAAATTTTGTAATGTAAAACCCAACCGAACTTTTTACTTTGGTTCCGTATTTGAATTTTGGTCAAAATCTAACGAAAAAATCGAACTCACCCCTAATTTAAACTCCTACCAATTCTCATCAAAATTATCTCTATTCTGATCAATGCATAATTCTTAATATGTTTAATTTAAAATAAACATTTGAATAGACAATAGTAGTATATACGGAGTAATATATAATCTTACTAAATCAAAGTAATTTCAATTGTGAAAAGCCTCGTAGTATTTTATAGTATAAAGGTGTAGTAAAGCATGTGTAAAATGTCATTTGACATATATGTCCAACATCTATCTCAAACATATCCTGGTCTTCTCATCGTATCTGCTTCCAACAATATGTCAAATACGTAGTATATTACTAAGCATTCATATGGAAGCCCAATAACTACCTTAAAAAATTCTTTTAACATACTCTTTATCATCATCTAACTACCAATCCTAATGTGTAACATGCATCACAATATATCACGACAAATCTCATCGACAATTCTTATATCATCATAGCGGTTACTCCGGGTAGGATCACGCTTCAAATTAAGGATTCATTTTAAATAATAATATTCTCCTCAACCTGGAGGGACATATGTTAATCGACCTATATCAAAATTCTTTTTACGAGGTACAAATGATCTTGTTGCCGCCTTTGAGACAAACTTTTGAGGAAATTTAGTATAAGTTAAATCCTTTGCCTCCGAGTGCTATTCACTTTCTCTCAATCACGAAAAAAGTACTCCAGTTAACAAATTCATGGAGCACAACATCACTCATTGTTGCATCATTTTCAAAATAAACATATTGCTCGTTGGGGATGTAGGCAACCGGTTCTGGTCTAACCGGCCCGGGAACCACCCGGCCCGGGGTGTTGGGGCAGGGCGGTTCGGGGCTTGCCCTTCCTTTGGAACCGGGGCCGGCCGGGAGGGGCCCTGTCCGGGCCTCTTTTCTTTTTTTTGTTGTAGCCGGGTTGGGCTGGGTGTTTTGGGGGGGTTTGGGGATGGGGGGTTGGGGGTTAAAATATAAGAACCGGCCTGACCCGGACCCGGTGGAATCCCGGCCTAATTCCGGGCCTTCGCCCAACAATAAAAAGTTCGGTTTGGACCGGTCCATGCCTATGGAGAAGTGAAAGTTCAATTGTTCAACAATGGATTCTTATACTGAATTTTCAACTCAAATATTCTCCATATTTCCTCAAATGGAGATATATATCTCCAATCATAGTACTACCTTCGTAACATATATATATATATACATAGTGTGTGTGTATATATATGTATGTATGTATGTATGTATGTATGTATGTATGTATGTATGTATGTATGTATGTATGTATGTGTATATATATATATATATATATATATATATATAGAGAGAGAGAGAGAGAGAGAGAGAGAGAGCTCTTCCTGTCCGGAATTTCCGGACAGGGCCTTGGTCCGGCCACCTCAATTTGAGGTGGTTCTCGGTGGTATTTTTGACTCAAATTTTTTGTGTATGTTCTTCATCAAGTCTAGTTCATCCATACCAAATTTCAGCAAAAAATTCAACCGGGAAGGTCGTCAAATGATTTTTGCAAGTTAAGTGGTCCGGGATATGTATATTCCGGAACATACACAAAACATTTGAGTCAAAAATATTGTCGGGAACCACCTCAAATTGAGGTGGCCGGACAGGGGAGTGGTCCGGCCTGGCCGGACCTGAATACTCCTGTGTGTGTGTATCTTCCCGTTTAAAAGTAGGTGAGAGTATTATGAGATGATTTAGAAATGAGAAGATATGAATGTTATAGTCAAAAAAGAAAAGTAGGAAAATATGAATGTCATAGAGGAAATATAAATTTATTTCATCAACGGTGATAGAGTCTCGTTTATAGACTCGGGCCATGTTTTTTGGCATGCCTAAATGCTGCACCCATGTAGAGTAAAATAATTAAAGTTTTACAAATTATATCATAGGACTATTATACAATGCGCATAATATATCGGTCCCAATAAAAGAACCCTTCCTCCTCCAAACATTCCATTAATATCATTTACGTTTTGACTTGGCTCAAGTGACATTTTCATTAACGCCTCTTACATTTCAACTTGGCTGAAGTTAACTTGATTTATATTTAAATTATTATTGCGATTTACATTTAGAGATGTTCTTAGCAAATGAGGGCAAAACAATGAGCAAAATCCAATGATAAATCCTAACGGTAAATCAACCACAATTGGCGTGAATTTAATGGACCCGTACCGTACCTTCAGCTGCGTCAAGGGTCCCGGAGCAATAATGTGGGGAGGACTATTCGTAGCCCAAAGATTGCATTTTTCCTTTATCCCCAAACTGAGTGTTCCTCACACTGCAACAAAATGGGAAATGGGAGCTTTGTGGGATTCGACTATAAGGAAAGTTAGAACAAATTCGAGCGATGTCGTATAACAATGGGAAAAGATATTCTTCGAGCGACCATGAAATTCGCTCTAATGGTAGTAACTATGATGCTGGGTGTTGCACGCACTCAAAAGCTTTAGCAGAGCTTAAGGTTTACCAAGCTTGCATCTTTTCGGTTCCCATTTTCTTTGCCTTCATACTTCTCTTCTTATTCTACTTTTTTTATCTTCGCCGGGAAAGTGCCGATTGGTCTTCTTTGAGGACGAGAGCCTCTTCACTGCAGACCGCCGCAGATGAGATTTCAAGGGTATCAGTAGTACAGTCTTATAATTGTTTTCCTTTTCTATTGCTGCTGCTGTTGTTACTATTACTGTTATTTCATTCATATTTTATGTGTGAAGTGTGAATTGGGGTTGAAGAAGGAGCTGAGGGAGATGCTGCCAGTTATTGTGTTCAAGGAGAGCTTTTCAGTCAAAGACTCTCAGTAAGTGTCTATTTTTATTTTCTGTATGGTGTTTGAAGGATAAGTGTTGATGTGCAAGTCTTTATATTTCTGCTTGGTTGTGAATCGTTTCATACATGTGGTTACAAAAAAATGATGAGCAAAATCCCAAAAGATACTCCGTATTTGAAAAGCCTCATCAGTATTGCTACTGGATTTGAACTGGGATTTGCTGCAAGACTGATTGGTTCTGTTGTGGCCTTTGAATATAAAAAACTAGTTTGGGGCAATGTGGAAATAACAAGAACGTATAGCTACAGGATTGGTTCCGTCAGAGTGTAATACTACATATAATGTTAGCAGTTATATTGCCTATTTCTGGCACAATTATCCTATAATGGCCGACTGACTACCAAACGTACTTACAGGGGTAGATCTCTTAGTGAGGTAGCTCCCCAAGCTGGGAGCCCATCCCAATTTCACTTGATGCTTTCATATTTAGTACGGAGTAGTATTAATTATTTTGAGGTAATGAATTATTAGCGTACCCAATTTTTTTACCAAAACCTTCTAGACTTGTACGACCAAAGGAAAATTTAATGTGGACACTCATATTGATATAGGAACTAGAGAGTGAGGAATAAAAAGGAACTAGATAGTGAGGAAGTACACACTGACACACATTGTTAGAGGAGTAACATGCTGGAGAAATGAACTAAAAAAATAATGAGTTAATAAGGCATAAGGTTGAACTGGTTAATATATACGTTGAATTTTATTTTATAGCTTGTCTTTATTTATGGCGCAATTTAGTGACCCCAGCCTAATCCTGAATTCTTTCATATGTGCCTGTGTTTGTGTACCCAATCTGTCACAAGATGTTCTTCCCAGATTCCTTTTTGGATCGTTCAAAAGCTTTTCCTATTTCCCAGTGAGGAAGATTGGTTCTAGCTTCATAATTAATAAATTTCAACCATCTAATTCCCAGTGAGGAAGATTTTACAACACTAACTAATGGATGATCGTTCACTCATATTTAATTGAAGCAGGTCACTCATTGGTGGAAAATAAATCTTGAAAAGATATGGTTCAATTTTGTATTATTTGATGGAAGGCCAAATTAATATGTTTGCATTCTGAGGTTTTCTCCCCGGCCTTGCAGATGTTCAGTGTGCTTAGGGGAGTACGAAGCCGACGAGCGTCTTCAACAAATGCCAAAATGCGGGCACACGTTTCACATGGATTGCATTGACCACTGGCTGTCCACCCGCACCACATGCCCACTGTGTCGCCGTTCCCTCCTCCTTTCTCCCGTCCAGTCTTCTTCTGTCAACCCAACCCAAAACGCCACATCTCTTCAAAGCGACCTGACCTAACGGCCGTCTCTCACCCTGCTTCAACCTGAAGTGAGAAAAGAGTCAATGAAGTCCTTAGCCAATAAGAGCTGGGAGATGTTTGAACTTGCAGGGACATGTGTTTTAATTGTCCAATTGAGAGAGATATATGCTACTCTAGACACGGTTAAGTAGAACTAGAGCTGGTAGAGCCTGAGTATGTAGTTACCAAATGTTAATCAATTGAGTGTGTATTGTAAAAGGACCCTTACTTTGTTGGTCCAATCCATTTTACTGATGTAAGATTTTGTATCAGTTTAATAAACAAAAGCGCTTCTCTTCTAGGGTTGCTTGTATGTATATTTTTACTATTGCATTGCCAGAGAACTTGCCAGCCCATGTTATATAAATAAATAGTGTTTTTCTATAAATTCATTTGTTGTACTCCGTCTTTGTTTCCAAATAATGATTGTTGTACGGAATCCAAATATGAAGTACTATAACTTTTCAGTCCAACCGATCGAAATGGTCCACTTGAAGAGGTCATGTATTATTTTTCTCATGGAAACTCTAAAAATGATCATATTGAGCACATTACTAAGAGAATTAATTATGCTCATTGTTTTTTGGTAGACTGTGTTGGTCATCGAGGGGTTTAGCTTTAGTTTGGGGTGATTAGGTACAGGTGGATATTGTTGACTCGTCCCCTCATTTTGTTGATGCCCATGTTTGTCTGGCGGTTGGTGCTCAAGTTTGGTGTTTCAGTGGCTGCTATGGGTGTCTGTAGAGGAAGAGAAGGAAAGTATCTTGGATTATTCTCAGAAATTTGAGCTTTTGGTCGGCGTTGTCTTGGTTTGTCATTGGAAACGTTAATGACATTTTATGCTCGGTCGAGAAGAGAGATTCTGTCCCTCATCCGCATTGGCTTATTCGGAGATTTAGGGAGACTGTTGGGCTGGTAGTTTGATCAATCTGCCTTTTTACAGGTACCAGTTCATGTGGGAATGTTGGAGAGGAAGTTCACAGGGGAATGTTGGAGAGGAAAACCAAGGTGGGTTGAGGAGAAGTTAGACCGTTTTATGGTTTTTAGAATTTCGCTAGATTTGTCAAAGGGGCTCATGCAGTATCACTAGAGGAGGCTGCGAGCGATCATCTCCCACTCTATGCTTCATTTCTGCCGACTTATCGGACACATCGGAGGAGAAGGTTTAAGTTTGAAGACATGTGACTTCTGGATGAAGATTGTGATGAGGTTACTGAGAGAGCTTGGGTAGTTGGCAGAGGATTGGGGATGATGAGGCGGACTGAGTACTGCGCATTGGAGGTGGGATGTTGGGGTGGTGGTAGACATGTTAGCTTTAAAAGGAAATTTGACTATTGTAGCAGGCGATTACAATGTCTTCGCAACAGATATGATAGGAGGAGCCTTGATGAGTTTTGCAAGATAAAAGAATATTACCTAGTTCTTCTTGAAAAGCAGAATATTTTTTGGAGCCAGTGCGCCAAAGCATTTTCGCATAAAGGGGCGATGTGAATTCCATCTTTCATCATCATCATCATTTACCTAGTGCCACAAAGGCTCCCACCTACGGTGGGGCAAGGGAGTCGGATGTACGCAGTCTTACCCATGTACTAAAACACAGAGAGACTGTATCTGGATGACCCATAGTGAAAATCGCGTCCAAAATTGCATACACTAAAGGGGCGATGCGAATTCCATATATTTTCATAATTTGGTGAAGCAGAGATAAAGGAGCAATAAAATTGTGGGTCTTCAGGCGGATGGGAATCGGTGGGTGACCAGATGAGAGGAAGTGGGGGAGATTATTGGTGACTATTTCTCCAAGATTTTTTATTGATGATATTTTACAGGAGGTGGCCCTAAAGCTAGATGTGAAAAAAATCAGTTGCTTCTTCACCCAGTGTTTTTTGATGAAGTAAGAAATACCTTATTTTCTATGCACCCGAGTAAATTTCCCAGGTCGGGATGATTTTAGTCTTTAGTTTTATCATCCCTTATAGAATATTGTGGTCCCAGGTATTGTGCAGTTTTTTCATACTCACCTTGTCCGTATTCCAAAAAAGAACAAATCTGAATCAATGATGGATTAGATACTGACTGCCCTTTGCAATGTCATATATAAGATCATCTCCAAGGTGTTGGCGAATAGATTAAAGCCTCTTCTGGATGGGTTATTATTGAAGAATCAAAGTGTGTGTCCAAGGAAGAGACAAGGGAAAATAGGGTATGCGGCTCTCAAACTATATATCAGTAAAGTCTATGACCGAGTTGAGTGGCTCTTTCTTGATAGGATGTTGGGGTTGTTTGGTTTTCATGAGAGGTGGATAGCTTTAATCATGTAATGTGTAAGGACTGTTACATATTTAATTCCTTTTGAAGTAGATGAGTTGGCCTGACTATTCCTATACGAGGTTTGAGACAAGGAGATCCTCTTTCTCCGTATCTTTTTATTCTTGTTGAGGAAAGATTAAGTTGTATGTTGAAGTGGCTAGAGGTGAATGGAAAAAAATTCATGGAATAGCGATTGCTAGAGGAGCACCTAGGGTGTCCCACCTTCTCTTCGCGGATGATAGTTTCTTGTTTTTTCAAGCCACACATGCAGAGGGGTCTGTTGTGCGAGCAGTCCCGGAAGATTATGCCTTTGTTTCTGGGCACGTACTTAATTATTTGAAATCAACTATTAACTTTACTTCGAATACTAGTGCAGGTGTTCTCAGTCCGTCCTGCTAATCAAGGAAGCGTTTATCTTAACCTACCTGCTCTTGTAGTCAAGGAAGCATTTATCTCAGTTAGTGGGCTAGTCAAGGTATACGGGATAGGGTAGTTTTTTCCGTATTCAAGATTGGAATGGCAGATTTTTATTCAGGGCAGGGCACGAAGTTTTACTTAAAACTGTCATTCAAGCTTTACCAAATTATGCCATGAACGTCTTATTACTGTCGAAGGAGTAGGCATGGCAATGGGTCGGGGCGGGGCAAGTAGTGCAAGACCCGGACCCGCCCAGTGACTTTACTAAGTGGACTCATCCCGTCCCGTGACCCGTACGGGTCAACACTTGTTGGCCCATGACTCGCCCCATGCATGGCGGGTCCGCTCCACCCAGCCGTAACTTAATTACCTGGTGTGCATTTCCATTTGTGTGAAGTCGTTACCACTTGAATTTACGTAAAGTTTTAGTCTAAATAGTTATTTAAAAATCAATATATTAAATCAAAGTCACAATACGCTAAAAATTTCAAAACGTAAGGAAAAAGTACCTAGACTTGAATAATTACTTTTAAAAAAATGCATAATTATTTTATATATATATTAATAATTGAATATATAAAATGCTAAATATAGAAAGACATTGACAATTTGACGTTCATCTCATTCAAATATTAATATTATGTAGTAATATATTATAATCTTGGATGGACTAGAGTTTGGAATTTATATATTCCACCAAGTCATAAAAATTTCTGGAAAATATTTACATGTAACATTCCAACAGTGGACAAACTAAGGGAGCGGAGGGTTGACATGTCAAACCAGGGTGTTTTTTGCTATGGGGAGTCAAAATCTTGTGCACACATGTTTGTTACGTGCAACCTGGTAACTAGATTGTGGAAGAGAGTGGGATGGTTTGAGCACAGTGAAACTTGGAGGATTTTTATGGAGTGGACAGAAAGATTCTTCTCTTTTAAATTTGTGATGTACTGTTGGAGTTTAAAGCAGGGCCGGAATAGATGGATTTGGCATGTCGGAAGCTTGTGGAGTGGATCAGATCATTGTTGTGGCGAGGTCTGTTTTATTTGAGTGGCAAGCAACACAAGAGCAAGGCAGTGAGAGTTCAAACTGGGTTGGAAGGACTGTAGAGTTATGGGGGGGAACCTGTGGAGGGCCAAATGAAGGTAAATGTTGATGCGGCTACTTGGATGGATGTAAGACGAGGACTAGCATGGGTGGTGAGGGATGCGATTGGTCAGTTTGTGACAGCAAGTGCTCGACCTTGGGAGTGGAATATTTCACCGAAGGAAGCAGAGATTCTAGGGATCCCAGGAGGTGTTTTGCTGGCTGAAGGAGAATCGTTGGGATTTTCTTGACATCGGGATTGATGCTTCTCAAGTTTTTTCTGCTATTTACAACGGAGGTTATGTTGCTCAATTTGGTTTAATAGTGGAAGATGTTAGAGATTAAATGGAGAATTTTAACAACATTTCTATTGCTTTTGTGCGGCCATATGCAAATCATGTTATTCGCAATCTTGCTCAAGCAATCACCTCTTTAAGCCATGACTTCACTAATAATAATTAAATCCCCGTTGTGCAAAAAATATATAAAAGAAATATCATAATAGTAAATGTAATAAGTAGTATTAAATAAAAGTCATGTATAAATGATATGATAACTGACAAGTCTAGTCATGGACCCGGGCCGGGTCGGGCCCGGGCCTAGCCGCCTAGGCCCGGTCGGGCCTCGGGTTTTTTTGAAGGAGGCCCGGGACCGGCCCGGGTAGCCACCAGGTCCGGGCCAAGCCTCGGGTCAATTTTTTTTCCTTTTTCCTAATTAACACCCCCCACCCCCACCCCCAACCCCCCAAACCACCCCAAGTGACCCGAGCCCACACCGGGAACCCCCCGGGCCGGGCCTACCCGAACCGGTCACTGGCTGGGCCGCCGGGCCGGTCCGGTTCAGCACAGTACCGGTCCCGGACCGGTTCCGGGTCAGGCCACCCGGCCCGAGTCCAAGACTGGATAAGTCACTATTGGAAAACCATAAAATAAGACATTTTGGTCTTTTGAATTTATTTTAGTAATATTCATTAAAAGGTCATTTTCTAGATATATCATCTATGTACATAAACAACTAAGGAGCGTATGCAAATTGTGCAAACAACTAGGGAGCGTATGCAAAACGTGTAGAATGTACGTGTAGAAACAAGGAAGCGAATTGATAGAAAAGAAAAACACTACATGGAACTGTTATAGTGCAGAACAATTATGGAAGCGAATTGGTAAAGTACAGTTCCATATTCTGCACTATCAATTCGCTTCCAACTTCTCCTTCACCAGTTGGATGAACAGTGGGATGTCAAGACCTGACAGAGTTCAGTTTGAACAAATGTAGAAACTGATGACTCCCCTGCAGCAAGTGAATCTCTTCATGGACAATTATGGAACTGATGGTAGCTAGTTTTTTTTTAAGGAAGCGAATTGATAGTGCAGAACAATTATGGAACTGTACTTTACCAACCACCATAGTGCAGAACGATGTCCCAATCTTCATAATAACACATGTATGCATAGTCAATATAATTCTATTACTCCGTTCCTTGCCTCCATGGCTCCATTACATGTTGCACTACATACCTCAAGTCATTGCCTCAGAATCTAGAAAGACAGGTAACAAAATAAATATTTTTTGAAGTATATCCCTAAAGAGGGCACGGCAGCAGCTCGCAGAGTGTAACAATGAGCATGAAATTGTGTACTGCCATAGTGCCATCAATATTACTTCACGTACAATATCTTGTCATAAATAGATCCAGATATTACAGAGGTGAGCAACATCAATAAGTAAAGAATGAAATAGCTGATAACGTGTACTGCAACAATGGAGCTTCTAATTCCGGATGTGTTGTCATGCAGACAATGAAAAACCGTCTTCAAGGCATTGTGTTTTTGCATCTTGCATGACACGCTTCAGTACAGATGGGTTGCTAGTGATGATAGCATCCACACGTTCAATTAACATTTTCTTCATCGACTCTTCATTGTCAACTGTCCATGCATACACCTTTTTGTTTCTCCTGTCATTTAATTCGAAGTATTGGAGGGTGGGAGCTCAAGGTTAGGAGCATGTGAACTATCCAACACAACATAATTGTTGTTATGTACAGAGGAATTGGTAATAAAAGTATCATTCCATCTTCCCAGAATAAACTTCACTATGTTTTTACTGTTTTGCAATAAATTTTAGAGAAAAGGGTCAAATAGACACTTCTACTATTTCCAATAAATTTTAGGGAAAAGGGCCAAAAAAAGAGTTTCATGTACCCTTACTTTAAAAATACAATCAATTAAGTTTTTTTATAAAATGTAGGACAACTGATACATCTTATAAAAATTCATATAGTTTTGAGAAATATTGTAGTACAACAAAATTACCCTAGTGCCGGCTACGGTGGGGTAAGGGGGTCAGATGTATGCAACCTTACCCCAGCACAAAGATACTGTTTACGGATGACCCGTGATGAAAATCGCGTCGAAAATTGCATGGACTAACTTACTGACCGTTGCTTCATAACAAGTGATGACAGTTTAGTGAGGGAAAATTGCCCTAAGGAGTAAAAACGCTTGTGTATTCCAATTTCCAAAAACGGACTTCCATGTTTTTATTTCCTATATAGGAGTAATTACTGCTATGTTTTGACAATATCAAACTTCAAACACGACAGTATTTTCCAAACTTGGTAATAATACCTCCTATTTGGGAAACAAAACATGAGTCCTGTTTTGGAATTTCCAAATGTTTTGACTCCTACTTCTGGAATTTTCCCATTATTGAACCATTTTGCTTTTTTTTCCATCATATTCCAAAGCCAAAAAATAGCGAGTCTTTTGGCTTCATTGGAAATGATGAAAAATGAGAAATAATGTAATAATAAGACGTAGCATAAAAATAGTATAAACCTAACAACCTAACAGGAGATAAGTAATTTAAAAAAGTTAAAAGGAAAAAATAAAATCAGGAGAACGGAAAAAATATAGTGAAAATATAAAAAATATAAAATTATAAATGTAAAAACCTTCTAAATAGATGTAGAATATATAAATGATTCCAAAACCAAAAAATGTTGACTTTGACATGATGCAATTTTTTGAAATCTGTATCTATATTTCTTTGAATTTTAACAATTTTTAGAGTTTATAAAAAATAAAAACTCTGCTATTACAGCCTTTACCGATCAAAAACTTATTAAATGGCCGCATATATCAATTTTTTAAAGTAAGCATACTTATATGATACTACCTCTGTCCCAAAAAACGCTGTCATTAGACCCTCGTACTAAAGCGAAAATGGCGATTAGGCCCTTGATCAATTTAGTGTTTTAGCAGGTAGGCTTGAGGTTCCCGGTTAAAAGCCCACATGTCCTATTTTGGGAATTTTCCCTAAGATCTCTAAAAAAATTATAAAGTCCATATGTCCCACAAAAAAGTCTTGTTTCAAGAACTTTTTTTCATCCCAAAAAGTGCATGTTTTACAAGTAAATTTTAATTTTTTATTACAACTACTACAAGCCAAGCGGCAAAAGTTTTTAGTAATTACTTCAAACAATCTTGGGAATAGGTTTTAGGAGTATAAAAGGTCATTCCTCACTTTTAAAATATTATAACTTGAACTAAAAATAAAATACTTTTATCTTGCTAAAGTAGTACTACGGTACTACCTTTTTTTGGACGAGTATAAAATTTCAACCACACAATTTCATTTCATTAAAAGCAACAAGAGAAAATGTAGAACAAATTTTACCAAGTAGATGGTCATACTGGACTACTAGTATCTGAGAATGAGAAGTGGGTTCCCTTTTCGACAGTGGAAGATCTTTGGGATTCAGATGCAAATGAGGTTATTTGTCAAAAAGCGTTATTGGTCACGCGAGAAAATTCTCTGCCTACTCGGAATTTGAACACCCAAAAAAGAATTTACACAAAAAAGAATCAACGGTCGCATCTTATGAGAACTGGATCTCAAACACGAGAAGAGTTATGAAGATTTAGCTTAGAGTTGAAAATCAGTTTGGGAGGGCTTTCTTAATAATCTGATATGCTATGGGTTGGGTATTATTTTTAGTTTTTAGTTTCTAAGTTTAATTTGTTTCCTTTTTTCCTTTTTTCCCTTTTTTATCTTTTCCATGTGCTTTCCATTTCTCATTTAATATAGTTTCTTTTCACTATTAAAAAAAAACTAGTATCATTGTCTCACTGTAAGATGGTCATATGGGAAGTTTTTCTGTACAAAATGATGCAGTATGAGGTTGTGTTAGAGATCATACGCATGCAGGACTTTAACAAGCTTCTCATCAATTAAAGGATGGTAGTCGCCGACCACCCACGCACCTCTCATCCTCAGTAATTGTGTTCTAGTTCCTGTTGAAGGGTCCATCATGACAATGTAACCTACCTGTAATGAACCCACAATGAATGTACAGAGATAGATTAGCCACAATAGAAGGGAAAGAGCTTTAATGAGATAGGAGCACCTGTTCACTCAGTATTCCGGCCACCAAAGCACCATCATTGGTACACTTAGTAGGCCCTGAATTTATCTAAGTAGGTCCCTAGTTAGAGAATTTATCTCACAAAATACACAAATATAGAGAAAAACAGAACAATCTGCTGTACCGTGGCATCTGGTGCAAGTCTAAGCACATCTCTTGGAATATTGTCACTTTTGGCCCATACAACACAATTCTTGCACCCTAACTTTGTATACTACAAAAGGTTCACAAAGAGACCATGCAACACATATAAAACATATTTGGAGTTGACTTAGCTTAAAATTTCGAGTGTTATACTGATGAATGCAGGTGCGTTTAATAACTGAACAAGGCATGTTTTAGTCATTTCTATAGTAACACAGTAGGTGTAGAAGAATTTTAGATATTTATAATGCGCTCATTGACATCAAACTCTTTTGGGACTAAGGCTTGGATGTTGTTGTGGTATTATGTGCTCATTGACATCCTAAAGTCAATTCAAAGACATATAATTAGAGATCTAGCTTCGCTGGTCTTGCTTCACTTGTTCTGCATGTACTTCCTCGGTCCCAAATTATAACGTATAATGGGTATTTCGGATTACGATGTTGAACTGAAGTTAAAGCTAATTCTCCCGTGATAATATTTACTTTGTCATTTGTAATTAAAAGTTATATACTCTCAGTACCAGTTTGATGGCTCCATTTTGAATTTCCTAAGTCATGCTTCAGTAAAGTTCAACAATTAACTTCTGATAAACTGTTTATACTATAATATGAAAGTACTCTCGGCCAATTTGTCTTCATAGAAAAAGCAACAATTAATGTAAACTGAAACTGCAAAAAATGAATTTAATTATGCTAGCAATTTAACATAGAAAATAAAAGAGTTCAAGAGATTTGGATCGATCATATGAATAGTTAACATGGGACATAGGGAGTAGTAGTACTTACAGAGCTAAACCATGTACTGCAGTATATGCAATATAAATAATAAAGAAGTGCGGCAAACTTACAGAAGAAACAACATTGCCAGCAAGTCCTTTTTCGTATAAAGGAGGGCCAACTTTTACATCTAGAATTACTTCCCGTACTGAACCTGATATAAACTGGATAGATTCAAAAATATAAAAACCAGTGAACATTACAATTAATGAAAGATATAAAAAAAACCTAATAAATACATTTCATGCATGTGCCAAGTTCTGCTATGACAAAGATTTGAAGTGAAATGAAACACTAATGGTTGGTGCCTGTTGGTTCAATGCAATGGATTGCTGGGGCTCGCCCTTTCCATTCTAAAGCAGAGACTAAAGGCTATGTCAACACCCAGAAAGTGGTAGCAGAAGGTAGGAAAGCCAAAGAAAAATAGGTTTTCAATGTTAGGTTTCACCTTGGTTAGGCGAAGGCAAATCAAAATTGAACAAAGTACTTAACTTTTCCATATTTTAGATTCCTTAATCTCTGTATAATAGAAATATACTACGTATAAAGGATAGGCTTTAACAAATATCTGAAATTGATTTATTCAGTTCAAACAAAACTTACTTTTCCCCTTTTATTTCCTCCTTATTACCTTAAACCTAACATTTTCTGCACTCCAAACAGAACTAAAATGAAGAGAAAAACTGAAACAGAAAGAATAATGTAATTCATTCTGTATAAACCCCATAGAAGGAAGGGCATTAGAAATAAAACTAAAGAAGTAGGTGAGATACCATCAATATATCTTCAATTGTAGGAACTCCAAGATCATGATACTTCTGTTGAAGCTCAAAACTTGGTACAAGCTCTTTAATCTACAACCAGAAACTAAATATGATCTTATTCCATGTCACTTTCATAATTCATAGCAAACTAGTCAGAGTAAGAAAAAATGGATGCTCAAAGGATGGGAAGTATGCCTTAATCTTTGTTGCCCGTGCATCAATCAACTCTAGACTCGTGACAAAATCAGAAAACATACAAATTTAGTATGCGAAATGCATGACTTTCAATGTCTACTTTTGGAAAGGTTCATCATAATTAGCTTGTAATTGTATACTACAAATGTTAATATCAATCATGATATTTTCCATAACAGTGGAAATAATATATGATGTCGACAGCTTTAGAACATTAAAACTTTCTCTGATTTTTCATTCTTAAGAGATGAGTATAAGTGCCTATGCAAGTAGAGAGAGAGAGAAGCTCATCATAGGTGGCGGCCTCAGGCCCTCAACACGTGCCCGAGTTGTGATAGCTTTGAAAGTGTCCATAGCAGACGTGATTTTGGCACTATAAATGAAGCAAGAAGAACAATTTAAAATTTGCCGCGATATATGAGTTGACTATTATGAACGCTAAGTTCAAGAAAAGTGACTCTCACTTTACAACATATGGAAGTGGAGAAAAGAGTGCCCAAATTCACTACTTAGTATGGACTAAGTGGAGAACTAGCTACAAGGATCCCTGGTGAAAATGTAGTCACTCAACACAGGAAACTAGTGCTTGAATTTCGAGGAAAAGAGCATAAAATGCAGGTTAAGTAATGAATGAAGTCAAAGATAAAGTGGTTGAAGTTGAGGAGGATCTCCAACAAAGCTTCGAACATAGGATGCTTGGTGAATATGTATGGGGTATTGATAATAATGCAAATGAGGGGAACATGTGTTCATAAATGAAGCAGATCATTAACAACAACAACAATACCCCAATGCTGCAAAGGATCCCACCTACGGTCGGGTAAAGGGGGTCGGATGTATACATCCTTACCCGGTACTAAAACACACAGACTGTTTTTGGATGACACATGATGAAAATCGCGTCGAAATTTGCATCGAATATTTGTTGCTTCATATTCTCTAGCTAAAAAATAGTGAGTCTTTGGCTCCATTGGAAATGATGGAAAAGAAGCAAACCATTAACAAAGTGCCAAAAAAGAGATACTTGAAGGATGTTTGCCACCAAAAAAGAACACATCTTAATGAAATGAGGAAGTGAAACAAATCATAATAAACCAAAGGAAATGCTACAAAAATCTAGAGAAGAGAAGAAAAAGATAAGCGAGCAATGAAGGAAGCGAGAGAGAAAGTGAACAAGGTGTTCAGTGTTCTATGAAAAATTGGATTCAAAACAACAACATTACCCCAGTGCCGCAAAGGCTCCCACTTACGGTGGGATAGGGGGTCGAATGTAAACAGCTTTACCCAATACCCATGTACTAACGCGCAGAGACATTATTCCCGGATGACCCGGGATAAAAAATTGTGTCGAAAATTGCATGGACTGACTGCTGCTTCATAATAAAGAAGCATAGACAGTTTAGTGAGCCATTTTTCTTTATTCAATCATATTCTCAGGCAAAAAAATAGTGAGTCTTTGGCTCCATTGGAAAAAATTGAATTCAAAAGGAGAAAAATATATTTAGACACGCTCGTCTTTGAGATCTTAGTACTCAATATATAGGTAAAGTTAGGTGTGTGAAGGAGGTTGATCAACAGGGTATTTTAATGGAATATGAGGAAATAAAAGAGATGTGAAGATCTCACTTTAATACATTGTTCAATGGGAATCAAACGTAAGATATTGGTAATCTTACTAATCAGATTGTGTGGTAAATCAGGGTTTTGTGAGCAGGGTCCAAAAGAGAAAGGTAAAAGAGGCTTTAAGAAAGATGGAGCGGAAGAAAGTGGGGTCCATATTGCATACCGATTTGGATAAACAATAAAATGTTGATGAGTTGGCGAAAGAGAATTTGTACCTCCTTATTCATGAGTCGTACCATGAAAGTTTGAGAGAGAGTGATTGAGTAAAGGCTACGAAAAAGTGTGAAGAATTAAAAGACGTAAAAAGATTTGAAGGACCTCCATTTGGTGTGGTCGATGTATGCCAACTAAACTGAATGGGAAGTTTTATTGAAAAATAATTAGGCTTGTGTTATTGTATGGCATAGAATGTTAAGCCTTGAAACAATGGCTTACTCAAAGGATGAGTGTGGATCACATACACATGTTGCGGTATACTAGGATAGACCTCTTGATGAATGAGATAGTTAGGCGAAAAATGGAAGTAATACATCCATAAGTGGGCAAAAATAAGGTGTGTGGGTTGCTATTGTGATTATTTGACCATGTGTGTAGAAGACTGGGTGGTGCACATGTTAAATGAAATGAAATGTGGGGAGAGGAGGGGGGAGAGAGGAGAGGAAGGAGACAACCTAGACAGACAAGGATCATAGTGATAAAAAATGAAATGATATGATACTACTTGGGTTAAATGAGATTACAACTTTAGAGAGGGCGACGTGCAAGAAGAGAGTATGCTTGTGGGGGTCTGGGGGATTGATCTTATATTGTTTTTCTTCATCTTTCTGTACTTTTATTTAACTCTGTATTATATGTCAATTCATGTTGTAATATTGATATATGCCGACCCCAAACTCTTTCGGGAATAGGCTTGGATATTGTTCTTGTAAGAAGGTTGCAAGAGGAAAGGAGCGTAAAACATTTCCATATTCTTTTTTGCATGAATCTAAAGTGTTAAGTAATTTTAAACACTTGGTTATTAAATTTATAAATCTAATGCCAGCACCCAACTAGTTGGGGTTAAGGTGCTAATATGCTGATGGTGAAAATTCAAATGTGCCTTTGGCAAACTGAAAGCAGATGCCCAAGGCAACTAAACAAAAAAGGCAATGATAAATTCTCAAATGGAAGCAAATAGTGGTGAGCACAGCTTAGATCCCACCTCTCTTGAGCTTAAGTACCCAGCCTTGAATGTGTCATTCCCAGATATTTGCTGCAAATCCCTGCCTGCACAACGTCAAAATCAATTTTCCAGAAAATCTAAGAAACAAATATTAACAACAGCTTATTATTTGCAAGCATGCGAAATGAAAATTATACATATTTTGTGAGACAAAATCACATACCTGTCATGAAGAGCAAACAGAACTCCATCAGATGAACGAGAAACATCAACTTCAATACAGTCCACCTGAGAGTGTAGAGCAGTCTTGTATGCAGTTATCTGTCAAAAGAAGAATGTAAGAGTCACCAAAAGCTCATCATGGAGTACAACAATAGCGGCTGTGTGGCCGTCATTGTGACATATGAGAAATTATCCTTCTATTCCTTGAAGTGGTAAGAATTAAAGAAGCAAAGGCATGTCCTATCTTACAAGAATTCACATCTTATGGAATAATAGTTATTCTATGTAGCTTTATGGAATAGAGTTGTTGAAATCATAAACCCTTGCTTATTGGGCCCAGCCCACTTTATGTAGTCAGCCCTAGATGTACCCTAGTTATAGCTATAAATAAATATTGTTGTAATCTTTACTATGCAGTACATTGCTCATTTTGACTCATGACCAATTGAATGTAAGCCTTTAGTTTTTCCAATAAGAACATTTTAGTAAAGAAAAACCGACAATAATAATCCCATCTTTGACCGGTCTTCTCATAATAATACCACATTTTACATAATCCCAGAATAATCTTACATTTGCACATCATCTTCTTTATGTAGTCAGCCCTAGATGTACCCTAGTTATAGCTATAAATAAATATTGTTGTAATCTTTACTATGCAGTACATTGCTCATTTTGACTCATGACCAATTGAATGTAAGCCTTTAGTTTTCCCAATAAGATCATTTTAGTAAGGAAAAACCGACAATAATAATCCCACCTTTGACCGGTCTTCTCATAATAATACCACATTTTACATAATCCCAGAATAATCTCACCTTTGCACATCATCTTCTTTCGTTGAACCCTAACTGCTTGATGACCTACTATACCAAGTTTTTTGCCTTTTCTTTGGAAACCTTATATAAATAATCCCACTTTTCACAAATCTGCTCAAAACAGTCTCACGTTTCATTTTTTCTTTCTTTTCTTCATCTTCTTATTATTTCATTTCTTTAATTTGTTTATGTTTTTGCTTTCCTTTTTCTCAATAGTTTTTTCTTTCTTCTCCTTCCCCATTTTTACCTTTTCCCTTTTTATGTATTACTATACGGTTAATTTTCTTTTAAAGACTATTCTCCCACATTACTCGTTTTTATTTACTCGTTATTTATTTCAATTTTTGTTCTTTAAATTCTCCTTTAAAGCTTCTACTCCTCTTCATGTAAATATATGTAGTTTTTCTCTCTTAAATTTTAAATTTCTCACATCACTATTTCTTGTTTTATTTTTATTTAAGTTTTATTTTTTCCTAATCTTTTTATCACAAATATTTTTCCCATAGTTGATGAAATTTATAAGTGAACTTACTTAGAAAAATACGATATGCAGAACGGAGAAAAAATATATTGATGGTGGAATTCGGGTCACAAGAAGAAAGAAAAGAAGAAAAAACACAAAAAAAAAGTAATAAGAAGAAAAAGGGGGGAAAGTGAAAATAAAAAGAAATCATAACAAAAAATAAAGTGGGAAAAAGATCTTTAATAAAAAGAGAATGATTAAGAAGAGAAACACATAAAAAGATAAAGGGAAAATTGTCAAATAGGTCCTCGAACTTTCATAAAAAAAGTCAATTAAGTCTTTCTATAGGAGACTTTGTCCGGTCGTCGTGATTTGGGGCGGTTCCCGGTGGAATTTTTTGATGAAATTTTTTGAGAATCATATTCATCAAGCCTAGTTTACTCATACCAAATTTCACCTAAAAATTTAATCGGGAGCGCATTCAAATTAATTCGAGAACACAAAAATGCGCAGTTATCTTCAAGAATTAATTTGGATGTGTTCCCGATTGAATGTTTAGCTGAAATTTGGTATGAGTAAACTAGACTTGGTGAATAAGATGCTCAAAAAAAATTATTAAAAAATTCCACCGGAAACTGCCCCAAATCGCGACGGCTGGACAGAATCTCCTATAGAAGGACTTAATTGACCCAAATCTGTCTGGAAAGGAAATTTTTCTAAAAAACTCTCCTAATAGAGTGAGAAATAGAATAATAAATTTGGAAAAGAAATAAAAGCAAAAGGATGAAAAAAAATATAAAATTGTCTAGGGATAAAATTAATGAAAAAGAATTTAGGGTGAAAAAAAAATGAAACATGGGACTTTTGAGCAGATTTGTGAAAGGTGGGATTATTATGTAAGGTTTCCAAAGAAAAGACAAAAAAAATGGTATAGTAGATCATGAACATAAATGTGGGATTATTTTGGGCTGCAAAGGTGAGATTATTTTGGGATTACGTAAAGTGGGATTATTATGAGAAGACCGGTCAAATGTGGGATTACTATTGTCAATTTTTCCTTTTAGTAATTCGAATTCTAAATAAGATAGAAAAACATAAATAAAAAAGGAGTAGATTCATTGATGTGACTTAAATGCTAACAAACTCAGCAAAGGATAGTTGGAATTAAGGATTTGGGATGTGAGGATACGACTTTGAGAGCCTAAAGCCTGATGGAATCCAACCAATGACATGAAAATGATTACTGTGTTTGGAAAAGCCATTGAAGAATCCCCGCCATGAGCACAGACCAAAGGAGGATTTCTCAACCAACTGCATTTCTGTTCTTGCACCTACACAATAACAACGATGTGTAAGAGTCTAGCAAAATGCAAAGAAATTGACCATCCAATAGCCACTCTGGAGTATATAAGGCTACACCGCCTCGACTTATACACTTATATGATAACATCCACTCTAATACACTGCTACATTCATGATCCATACCCTACTGCACTTTGAGTTATTACCATCACAATGGCCAAAATTAAGGAATCTTAACTCTCATGGAAAGATGAAAATGATATATACTAAAGGTGTTGCCAAACCTATAGGACATACCTAATATATGTGCATCAAAAGTTAAAACAAAATAAAGAAGTATTTCTCAGATATATTGTACTGTCGATGAAAAACATTTTTACTCTATTAAGAATGCTTCCATCAAGAATCAGGCAATTGCCTGTGATTGATTTTGTTAGGTACTCGAGAATTTGATGGTGAACCGAAGTAGATTAAGATGAAAATTGATAAAACTGAAAAGAGAAGGTACAAGAGACACTTCGAGTAGTCTCAACACTCCCAAGTCCCAGTCCCAATTTCTACCTGCCCATCTCCTCACCACTCTCACTTATTTATTCTATTTCTAATGGGCCAGCCCACTATTACATTTTATTAAAAAACTCAGTATTATTTCTATTATATCTCACTCCATAAGCTCACAAGTCCAGTTCTCTATCAGATTTGCAAAATCAAATTGGGCATTTGATCTACCTTCACATTTATATGGACAAAATTGCCGGGTAGATTGGATTCCAGAGAGCATTTCTAGGTCAATAACAACACCTCTCATCTTATATAATCATACATAACGAGTTAGTTGAACAAATTATCTAACAAACAAACAACAACAAGAACAACACTGTCTAAATAGGTTCAGAAAGACCTCCATACTGATAGGACAAGAGGTGTGGAGCATTACAATAAGGTGTATGTAAGGAAGGGAAAAAGGGGCGGGAGTTAATAAAATTGTATGATGGGTGCTGGAAGTTATAAATAGGGGCGGGAAGGCTAATAAAGTTAGGCTGGTTTTCTATTATGGTTGGTTGGGCTAGGCTAGAGAGAGAAACTTCCCCTTCTACCTCTAGATTCCATTGTTTCGAACTTCCTCCTCTGTAAACTTTACAAGAATTACTCTGAGAATTCCTCAGAATTCCTTTTCATTAATAAAATTCAGTTTACAGGAATTGTTTACCTATCATTGGTATCAGAGCAGTTCGGTCCTGTAGCCAGTGAATGAGAATTGTCAAGTCCCAAATGGAGAATCGACTGGATAACATCGAGCAGTATATGAAGCGGAACACAACTGATGTGCGACCGATGGTGGCAAATCTGGAGCAGAACAAAACTGATGTATGATCGGTGGTGGATGAGTTGCGCAACATGCGTGGTTCGATGGAAAGCATGATGGCTGAGTTTCGTAATTTGCGACAACTGGCGACGAACAAGGATCGCCCCTACTGTTAGCACTGGTTCGCCGTCACATTCCCAGGGTAATCCACACATGTCTCCAAATCCTTCATACGTACGTCAGTACGTGAACATGATCGTGTTAATAGAGGATTTGAAAGGACTGGTAGAGAGGTGGGTTTACCTCAGTTTAACGGTGAAGATGTGAAGGGTTGGATTATTAGAGTAGAAAGCTTTTTCAAATTAAACCATGTAACCGAGCAGAAGAAGATTGAGCGGGTGATGCTGGTCATGGAAGAAAAAGACCTGAATTGGTTTCAGTGGTAGGAAGGGCAGAATGAGGAGAGAACCTGGGAATTGTTCAAGGAGGCGCTGATGAGGAGATTCCAACCGGAGCTCTTACAGAATCCTTTGGACCAATGCTTAGTCTGAGACAGACTGGTTCAGTAATGGAGTAGTAATGGAGTACAGGGAACGTTTGAAATGGTGGTGGGCCCCTTACAACACACTGATGAGCAAATGCTTAAAGGAATCTACCTAAATGGGTTAAGGGAAGAGATGAAAGAAGAACTTAAACTACATATCTATGGTTTTGGAGGGAAAGAATGCTGCACTGAGAGGTGGAAAACTGAGGGAAGGAGAGCAGAGAAGTGGAACGGAAAAGGGAGAAGCCCTGGGAAAACCTCAACAATGGATAGATGGCAGCAAATGGAGGTTCCAATCCAATGCTACTGATAAATTTAAAGCTGAGAACCGTGTGGGAGAATCTACTGAACCAAACACCAGCTGGAAACAGAGACAGAGGTTGACACAAACTGAGCTACAAGAAAGAAGCAGGAAGGGGTTATGTTTTAAATGTGGAGAAAGATAGGGAAAAGGACATGTCTGTAAAATGAAACACAGCCAGAAGAAGAGGGAGTGAAGCATGACCAGGAGGGGGAAACAGAAGTGGAAATTGCCTCTATAGAATCCCAACCTATGCTCTTATCTGCAATGAGTAAACAAGGGATCACCACTCCCAAAACATTCAAACTGAAAGGAGAGTTGCTAATAAATGGGCATAACAAAACAGTGTTGATCCTAGTGGATAGTGGAGCTGCTCACAACTTCATCTCTAACACTTTATCTGAGCTTATGGACAGGGCCTTGTTGCTGGAAGAAAAGAACAAGGCGTCGAGAGGGGGGAAATATAAGGAAGAAGACAAAAAGGGGCGGAAAGAACAAAGGAGGGACTATGGTCAGGCCTTTGAACGGGGTGTAAGCAGTGAAGGGTAGAGCACCTGTTGTTCAGTCAAAACTCCTGAGAGAACACTTTCAGATAACAAACTGAAGGAGTTACCAAAACCGAGAAACACATGGGAGGGAGGCTTAAGGTTGGCACAAGCAGAGTTAGAAGGAAGAAGTAAAAATGGCTTATGCTTTAAATGTGGAATGAAACATTATCATTTGTCTTGATGAAAGAGCACAGAAGAAGAGAAGAGAACAAGTGATCAGCAGCCGGAACTGGATGTACCAGATAATCTGCTGAAACCAAATGCCGAAGCAGTTTCTTACTACCCACCTTCAGGACAAGGTGGTAGTTGGGGGGGTGATGATAGGGACCTGGATGTTAGGTATTGGCTAATTCAATCAGTAGTTCTGAGCTCAAAAAATGGCGAAGAAGATCAGAAGAAGTTTATTGATTTAATGTAAAGAGAAGAGTACAGTTCCCAGGTCGTAACTAAGTTCCAACTCCCAATCCCAAGTCCCAAGTCCAAGTTCTGCCTAACCTCCTCTTTCCCCACTTCCCACTCTTATAATAAGGCTACTCTCAAGGGCTGGCCCAAAATCACAACATAAATGGCCCAACACCCTTATTTGTACACTATTACATTATTTATTATAATTCTATTATTCTTATTATTATAGGCTGTCCATGTCCCTATCATATCTCCCCCCTTGAACAACCACCTTGTCCTCAAGGTGGGTGATAGGAAACAGCCTTGTTGTCCTTCAACATCTTCTTCATCCGGGTGCCTCTTCCTTCCCAGTATCTCGCAGTTTGTTGAATTAGAAGCTTCAGTACTTGTACCTCCAAAATCAAAAATGTTGCTGCTGCAGAAGATATGTCGAGTGCAGTTTCATTTGTTTCAGTGGCCTTCAAGCACTCACTGGCTACAATTAATTCCTCTTCTTCAAAAAACTCCTCTCAAGGACTCTTACTTCTGAAGTTATCAGTGAGTTGGATGCAGATTTTAGGTTGCTCAAATTACTCAGTTCACTGTCTACAACAAGCCTTATGCAAAATAAGTTGTGCACCACAGTACTGCCATGCGATGTCAGATTCTCCAACCGCCAAAGTCCCAAATCTGGGAAGTTTTCTTCTTTCCGTTCCCTTATAAGAGAGCCAATAGCTCTTGCAGCAACAGAACGAGCTTCAGGGACTGGTTCCTGATGAACTTCGGGCAGAATACTCAAGCACATATTGGTTTTCTGATTCTTAAAAGTGATGAACGCGCCAAACTCCTTTATTTTATGAGCATGTCCTTCAATATTGCTGCCAAGAGCAAACTTATCAGTCCATCTCAGTCCAAAATCAGAGGAGTCCCCAATTGCAGAAAATACCACATTGCAGCCTTCCACGTCCAGAACCGAAAGCTGATCAACTTTAAAATCAGGCTTCAAGATAGACTTCATTAACCCAACCTTATCAATAAGATCAATGGCTGTATCTGGAAGATATCTATCACTCTTGTATCTAGCTGACAGTTGCACAACAGCTGTTATGGCCTCATAAGTATATTTATACTTACTATACTCATCATTCTCACTCAGCCCTGGCAGTATCTGGACAGTATCCTCCTGGCTCTGTTCATGAACTCTTATAGGTTGAAACCCCAGCAATGGCCTTAACAGATTAGCAAAGCCAAGTCCAGAACCCTTGCTTCCTCTCTCATCCGGGTCCAAATCAATTAGAGTAAGGATCTTATCGATAAGAAGAATGAAATTTCCATACTTCTTGACCTCCCCAAGTAATGTAGTCACACGAGCCTGCAGTTCTCCAGAGAAGTACAAGAATTTCATCATCACAGTAAGATGCCCCGCAAACTCCCTCCTTGGTGCAACCGAATAGCTGGAGTTTAATTTAGAGTCCTGAACAAACCTCAACTCAAACTGGGGAGCAAAATCTGGCAAGCCATTGTAGTACCAAACAACAAAACCATGCTTTTCAATCTTCATTATCCATCCCTGTTTGATTAGTCCCTCAGTAGCATCAGTGTGTGAACTAATGATTCCTTGAAGCTTCTTTCCATCTTTTTCCTCTTCTATTTTCTCAATACTAGCAGTCCAGGCACCAAAAGATAGTGAATTTGTTTTCACCCTGCCCCATAATTGTTCCCCTTCATTGCTGAATGCTGCGTCTCTCATTTGGCCACTAATTCCATTTGTAGAACCCGAATGCGAAGTAGCTTGAGATTCATTTGTTTGTCCAGTAACAGTAAGGATGTCCTGATGAGCATAATCTGTTAACTTAGCTGCACCTATTTTCGAACCTTGACCTCTATCTACCAGGTATGCAGATGTAACAGGATCTCCAAGACTAGTGTGTTCCACTGAATATTCAGTACCTATATAAATTTCAGGAACCACCTTGGTCTCCAACTCAAAAGTATTTGAGCCAGTAACTTTAAAATCAGAAGATTTATTTTCCCTGTCAATTGAGGATTGATTCACCCCATAAGAGTTCTCTCGTCCTTCGTCACTATAGATGAACGTATCTTCCGAGATAAACGTATCTTCAGAAAGAGGTTGCTGCCGACTCACATACTGCTGAGAAGTGGTTTGCAAGTGCGAACTGGGAGATACCGTTCGTGAGTGCGAACCGGGAGATTTTTCCGCTGATCGCGTCACACTTTGATGTGAACTGTGAGAAGTTCTTTTCGATCGTGATGATTCCCGGTTTTCTGTCTTCCGCCTGCGTATAGGTTGGAAACTCCGAATTGTTGCTTCCTTTATGTAAAAGTATATTAGAATATACTTTAGAATATGCTTTAGAATATATTAGGAATATACCATATATAGTATTATTGTATAGCATCTTTTATAGGAATATTCTATCTTTGTAATCTATATTTATAGGGCCTTACCCTTCAATGAAAAAAACAGAAAATCTTTCTCTCCATCTTTAATATCATTTTAGTTTATATTTCAACATGGTATCAGAGACATCCATTTCAATTTAGTCTTTCTTTTTCAGATTTCAGTTTAGTTATTCATAACACTAGACTGATTTCAGTCAGAACATCTTCCTAGAATTTTTTCCCAGAACCTCTTCCCAGAACCCCTCTGTTCTCAGAGACTCCATAAATTTATTAGAGCATTTCAGAAATCCAGAAACTTCAGAAGTTCAGGCCTAAGCTTTCAGCTCATTCTTTTACAGTTTTCGATCATTAGAGCATTCAGCTCTATTGTCATCACCGAAACTTTCAGACAGTTTCTTTGCCGCCGGAAACCAAACCCCTGAGATCCGGAGAAGAAAATTGACGCCCATACTCCACACGCGCTGCCGGAACTCTTTATTATATTGTCCATTTAAAAGTGACGTTCACAACTGCCGATCCAGATTCACGGTCGACAACTGCGCGTGACGTTCACTCCGCCCAGATTCACGGTCGACAACTGCCGAGTGCCGACCGGCTGACCTGCATATCGCCTATCTTCTGTTGTCGCTTCTCTTTGGGATGCTTAGTATTCGTCACAGCTCTTCAATAAGCTGACATCGGAAGAAAAAAGACGATACTAGGCAAAGCAGCGAATTTCAGAAATCTGGGTGCGCAAACTTCTTCCAGACTTACTTGCAGAGGGTTTTTATCCTCAGCCAGATCGCACACTCTCTTCTGGTAAGGACTTATTTACCGAGCCTCTACTTATTGACCTTTTGTGCGAACATGGAGGATATAAGACATTAAAAGAAAAGTGAGATGAAACGTCGATCTGAATTGTTCACTCATTTTTCTTCCTTTTGTGCTGAAATTAAAACTCAGTTTAACGTTCCTGTTCGGGTATTAAGAGGAGACAATGCCCAAGAATATCTATCTGCTACATTTAAGTCGTTTATGCTTCAACATGGCATTATTCATCAAACTTCGTGTGTTGACACACCTCCTCAAAATGGAGTTGCAGAACGAAAGAACCGACATCTGTTAGAAACTGCAAGGGCTCTTCTATTCCAAATGAATGTGCCTAAACAGTTTTGGGCAGATGCCGTGTCTACTGCATGTTTTTTGATAAATCGAATGCCATCTTCTGTTTTGAATGGTAAAGCTCCTTATCATTGTCTATTTCCAAACAAAGAGCTTTTTCCTATCCCACCTAAAATATTTGGTTGCACTTGTTTTGTTAGAGATGTTAATCCTCATCTTACAAAGTTAGATCCCAAATCATTAAAATGTATTTTCTTGGGTTATTCTCGAGTCCAAAAGGGGTATAGATGTTTTTGTCCGAGTACTGGTCGGTATCTTGTTTCTATTGATGCATCGTTTCATGAAAATACACCTTTTTCATCATCTAAGGCAGATATTCATGAGAGTACTGATGATATACTCATTTACACGATGACTATTCCCGAGTCCACACTTTCGACAAATATTCCACAAGTTACTGTTCCTGACCCTAGGCCTCCCGTACATTTGGTATACACCCGTCGACACAAAGCACCTGATCACCCTCCACCGGCGATACCTGTGATTACTTATCCTGATACTAGTTCGACTCCGATCTCATGTCCTGAACCAGTACCTGCATCTTCAGATCTTGTCTCCACATCAGATCTTGACCTCCCAATAGCACTACGTAAAGGTACACGGTCTTGTACTCATCCTATTTCTTCATTTGTGTCATACAATCAGTTATCTCCTGCTTCATGTTCTTTTATTGCTTCCATTGATTCTATTTCTGTTCCCAAATCTGTCAAAGAAGCTTTGTCTCATCCTGAATGGCGTCATGCCATGGTAGAGGAAATGAATGCTTTAGATCTTAATGGTACTTGGGATTTGGTTGACTTGCCTACAGGGAAGAAATCTATTGGATGTAAGTGGGTCTTTGCTGTTAAGGTTAACCCAGACGGATCTGTTGCTCGGTTAAAAGCCCGATTAGTTGCGAAGGGTTATGCTCAAACCTATGGTGTTGACTATTCTGACACTTTTTCTCCTGTTGCTAAATTAACATCTGTCAGGTTACTTATTTCACTCGCTGCAACTCATGATTGGCACTTACATCAGTTGGACATTAAAAATGCATTTTTGCATGGTGACCTTAAAGAAGAAGTCTATATTGAGCAACCTCCGGGATTTGTTGCTCAGGGGGAGTATGGTAAGGTTTGTCGACTTCGCAAATCTCTTTATGGTCTGAAACAGAGTCCTCGTGCATGGTTTGGGAAATTCAGTCAATCAATTGAACAATTTGGAATGATAAAAGGCAAATCAGATCACTCTGTCTTTTACAAACAAACAGAATCAGGTGTCACATTGCTTGTGGTGTATGTTGATGATATTGTGATTACAGGAAGTGATAATGCAGGTATTTTGGCCCTTAAGAATTTTCTGCATAGTCAATTCCAGACGAAAGATCTTGGCTCTTTGAAATACTTTTTGGGAATTGAGGTAACACGAAGTAAGAAAGGCATATTTCTATCTCAACGTAAATATGTACTTGACTTACTAGCTGAGACCGGGAAATTAGGGGCAAAACCAAGTACAACACCCATGGTTCCCAACGTGCAACTCACTCAAGAAGGCACACCGTTTGAAGACCCAGAAAGATATAGAAGATTGGTTGGAAAGCTTAATTATCTCGCAGTCACTCGTCCAGATATTGCCTATTCCGTGAGTGTAGTAAGTCAATACATGTCATCTCCAACCATTGATCATTGGGCTGCAGTAGAACACATATTATGTTACTTAAAGGGTGCACCAGGACGAGGTATTGTTTATCAAAACCATGATCACATGAGAATAGAATGTTTTGCAGATGCTGATTGGGCCGGTTCTAAAGATGATCGAAGATCTACATCTGGTTATTGTGTCTTTGTTGGTGGTAATCTTGTATCTTGGAAGAGTAAGAAGCAGAATGTGGTTTCTCGTTCGAGTGCCGAATCAGAATATCGAGCTATGGCACAATCTGCATGTGAGATCATATGGATAAGCCATTTATTGACCGAGCTCGGACTGAAGACATCAATGCCTGCTAAATTGTGGTGTGATAACCAAGCTGCTATACACATAGCAAACAATCCTGTATTTCATGAGAGAACAAAGCATATTGAGGTCGATTGTCATTTTATTCGAGAGAAGATACAAAAAGGATTGATCTCTACAGGATATGTGAAGACTGGGGAACAACTTGGAGATTTGTTCACTAAAGCACTAAATGGAATTCGAGTTGGTTATTTATGTAACAAGTTGGGCATGATAAATATCTATGCTCCAACTTGAGGGGGAGTGTAAAAGTATATTAGAATATACTTTAGAATATGCTTTAGAATATATTAGGAATATACCATATATAGTATTATTGTATAGCATCTTTTATAGGAATATTCTATCTTTGTAATCTATATTTATAGGGCCTTACCCTTCAATGAAAAAAACAGAAAATCTTTCTCTCCATCTTTAATATCATTTTAGTTTATATTTCAACACTTTAGAACTTCCCAATTACTTTCTCTCGTTCCAATTTCCCACAATTGAAACCAATTGTACGCCATTTCCTCCATAGCTTCTTCTGCGACTCTAACCTTGTATTTTTCAGCAGTACCATTGAGTCTGAAGTATCGTTCCATACTAATTATCCATCTGTGCAGGTCATCCCCTTTGAATACAGGTAAATCTGGTGATTCCTCTGGACTTACGCAATTTCTCATGTTCCTAAGGTGCGAAGTGGAATGCGAACTATGAGAAGAAGTTGGCGACTTAACTTCGACTTCATCGCGAGTCTTCCGCACTTCATCTCGAGTCTTCCCCACCTCCTCGCGGTTTCGATCCTCTTTGCGCAAACCAGAGCGCTTCTCCCTATGCGCGCGCGAACCAGATGCGGCTACTTGATCTGCATGTTCGCGTTTCTCCACCTTATGTTTCCTGCGTTGTTCCTTTCCGCCATGAGAAGCCACAGGCTCCTCAGTGTTTGCGCGCAAATCAGAGGCGATCGATTTCCGTTCTGACCTTCGATATTCCTTGCGGTGCTCCATTTTTTATAGCGTGACTTAGATCGAAGCTTCCCAGTACAACTGCTCTGATACCAATGTTAGGTATTGGCTAATTCAATCAGTAGTTCTGAGCTCAAAAAATGGCGAAGAAGATCAGAAGAAGTTTATTGATTTAATGTAAAGAGAAGAGTACAGTTCCCAGGTCGTAACTAAGTTCCGACTCCCAATCCCAAGTCCCAAGTCCAAGTTCTGCCTAACCTCCTCTTTCCCCACTTCCCACTCTTATAATAAGGCTACTCTCAAGGGCTGGCCCAAAATCACAACATAAATGGCCCAACACCCTTATTTGTACACTATTACATTATTTATTATAATTCTATTATTCTTATTATTATAGGCTGTCCATGTCCCTATCACTGGACACTCCTCCTAAGTCCTAATAAGAATAATACTACTTCTATTAATATTGTAAAATAAAAGTGTTCTAGGCCCAATAACATAGAGCTGGGGATTGGCCCTTGTTGCTGGAAGAGAAGGACAAGGTATGGAGAGGAGGAAATTAGGGAAGAAGACAAAAAGGGCTGGAAAGAACAAAGAGGGGCTAAGGTCAGGTCTTTGAATTGGGTGAAAGAAACGAAGGGAAGAACACCTGCTATTCAGTCACTGACTCCTGACAGAACATTTTCAGAGAACAAACTAGAGGAATCACCAAAACCGAATAAGACATGGCAGGGAGGCCAAAGGTGGCCATAAGCAGAGTTAGAAGGAAGAAGTAAAAATGGTTTATGCTTCAAATGTAGAAACAAATGGAGCAAAGAGCATGTTTGTGGAATGAAACATTATCAATTTGTCTTGATGAAAGAGCACAGAAGAAGAGAAGAGAACAAGTGATCAGCAGCCTGAACTGGATGTAGCAGATACTCCGCTAAAACCAAATGCCAGAGCAGTTTCTTACTACCCACCTTGAGGACAAGGTGGTAGTTATGAGGGAGTGATGAGAATAATATTGCAAGAATAATACTCCCTCCGTCCCATTTCGGTTGTCCTACTTTTCTTTTTGGGTTGTCCCAAAATGAATGTCATGTTTCCCTTTTTAGCAAGAAATATGTGATCCTTATCATTTCACCTTATTCTACTCAAATCTCAACCACAACTTTTACTTTTCAACCACTTTGTTAATAATTGTGCCAAATTGAAAGAGGACAACCATTATGGGACGGAGGTAGTACTAAACATAGGGCTGGGAACTGTCCTTTTACGATAGAATTATAATAATGAGCGGGTAAGGGGAGAAGGATAAGCAGAATTTTAGTCGCAACTGGGAATTGGGAGAGTGAGACCTCACAAAAAGTCTCACCTATTTCTGTTTTTCTCTTTTCTTCGATTTCTATCATTGTAATCCTGAAATCTTCATCCATAAACTATTAATCTCTGGCTCTCTACTGCGTTGGTGGAGGTTCCTAACACTTTCCCACTTATAAAATATGTCCTAAGGCACATCTATTTATTTATGAATGACCTGTGAAGTCATCTTTCATAATAGAATAGAAGCAGTAGTCACGCAAGCTTTTGTGGAGTCGACAACTCACTTTGATTCTTCATGTTTTGGTTTAGCCCTTGATTGGCAGAGTGAGCGGGGACGTTGCCTTCTTTGAAAGCGTCTGAGACGGATCCGGGCTAGCCAGTGTGACCTATAAATCTTTAATTGGAAGTTGTTCAAGAGGTTTGACATGTATGGGCACTCAAACCAGACTATGTTGCCAGAAAACAGACTCTCTTTATAACATACTAACATAGTTTGGTAAGATGGTGTGGTGCACTGCTATAATAAAAAGTAGGATGGGACAGATGACCCCACGGGGGACATCCTAACACCCTAGAATCTGATTAGGAAAGAAGTGAAGTTAGCTCGGATGATAGATCTGTTAGTGAGTACAAGGTAGAGAGTCACACGGGGTTCAGTTTGACTAGATTCTCCCCTCTCTTGAGATTGGAAGTTAAATTTTAATATCGACTCCCTTTTCTCATTCTAAGAGCAACGAAGTTGAATTCGAGTGAAAGCAGTTCGCTCAGGTAGCTTGAATTATAACTCCTCCCCCCACCAAGGGAAGAGGACTCACTTCAAGAGCGAGGTTTTCAATACAGGTATCCTTTTCCTCTTCTTGCCCGGGCTTGGCTTTCAGACATGACACCCTTATTGTTGGAGCGAAAGGGATTGCCTCGTTTTGGGGTTATCTTGTTGAATGTCCGTTGAATCGTATATAACTTATTGTCTAACTTACAGGTTGTGTAAGAGTGGTCTAACTGCAACCAGATGACCCCACGGGGGACATCCTAACACCCTAGAATCTGAATAGAAAAGAAGTGAAGTTAGCTTGTATGACAATATGACATACCATTTCTGTTAGCAAACACAAGCTGGGGAGTCACATGAGGTTCAGTTTGACTAGATTCTCCCCTCTCTTGAGATTGGAAGTTAAGTTTTGATGTCAAATCCCTTTTCTCATTATAGCAGTGAAGTTGAATTAGAGTGAAAAGCAGTTAGCTCAAGTAGCTTTAACTATAACTCTTCCTCCCACTGAGAGAAGAGGGCTCACAACAAGAGCGAGGTTTTCAATACAGGTATCCTACCTATCAGTAGTTAAACAAATTATGTATGAACAAAAAAAATGTTGTTCACATATCTCAATGCTCCAACCACTATCGCCTTAATTTCACCCCTCCCTATCCAAACTCAAATTTGTTGTTACAAATGGATCGTCATCACCTATCTCACAAATGGGGCCACAATTTGTTATATTAAAAATGGTTTAAATATGTTTTTAGTCCCTGCAAATATAATACATGTTGTTTTACATCCCTGCAAAATTATTTTTTTGTTTTTCGTCCCTGCAATTTAGGTTGGTTTTCTTTTAGGTAATCACTGATGATAACAACCTTCGTTGGACCTCAAAATAACCCTGATTAATAGATTTCCTCTAATTCTTTGTCATGTTATTAAAAAAGTATTTAATTTTATTTTTTCAAGGTTTTTAATATATATTTTTAAAATGTGAAAAGTGGTTTTACATTGTTTTGACTCTCATATTAGCCACACAAAAAAATTAAAAGGACAAATTTAAATATTTCTAATAGATTTATGTAATAGACAGTAACTTTTTTTGTGAGTAGATTAGTTTCCGAATCAGAGATGGACCAAAAACAAAATAGTCCATATTGCAGGGATGAAAAATAAGAAAAATATTTTGCAGGGACTTAAAACAAATTGTGTCATATTTGCAGGGACTAAAAACATATTTAAGCCATTCAAAATTAAAGACGCCATGACTTGAACTTTATTTATAAAAATTGAATGAGATTTAGGTATAATAAGCAAAATCTTAGAATAAAAATGGTTATTTTCACCAAATGAGAAGTTGGAGTAACATCATCTTTAGTACAGAACTAATAAATAATTTAAGTAAATACTAATTGGTTAAAAGCATATCTATTTATTACTGCATCACACATTCTGCTTTCATTTTCTCTGGTTGTAAAACCTTTAAAGTGTACAGGACTTCTAGTGAAGCACAAATTATTCAATTCAAAAGAAGAAGTATTCATCTATTTAATCTCTAATGTACAAGTTCGAACAACTGCACTGGTAAAACGCAAAAACAAACAATACACCCTACAAAATTCTGCATAGAGGGTACGAAAGCTTGCCTGAATGAAGCGACGGAGTTTGAAGTGAAAGAAGAGGGGCGGGATAATTGCTATGAAGGCGATGCTAATAAGAAGATAACGAAATATCCGCTTCCTAGAAGCGAGGCCTCTAAGTTTAGGAGTAAAGATCCTGGTTAGCGATAAGAGAGCACTGCGCCTCTCGAGGCGGAGCCGCCGCGTTTGCCTGTCCCATCTCGAGATAAAGGATTGCATTTCCATCAATGGATCGTTCAAATGGATGTAGAACAAATACTCCGTATGAATTTCTAATAACGGTGAGAAAAGCAGGTGTCACACACACTACGGAGGTTAGGGGATTGCTAGGCGCACCTGCAAAATTACTCACGTTGACACTTTTAACCTTGTTTATGTAACCTTGCAAATTAAACTCATGCGTCCCAAGTCTAAAATGAAACCTTTTTTTTCAATTACCTAATTTACAAACTACAAAGGATAATAGATGCAGCCGCACATTCTTTTGGCCTGTTTTTTTTTTTAATTTCAAATCTTTTTCCAGGTTCTCTTTGTTAAATAAATTTAAATATTTGTGTTTCGTTTACACTTATTCACAGGATTTTAATGATCAAAATAATGTTTTGTTTTTCAAATAATAATTTTATTTATTTATTTATTAGTAAAACATGATTTATAATTTCTTTTCATAATTCAGAGCCCTTTTGATAACAGTGAAATTGGCTAAATCGACTGCTTTTACTGGAATTTATGAAGTTTTGGCTGAAGTGGCTGGATTGGCTGATTCTGCCGATTTATGAAAAACAAAATTAAAATATTTTTATTAATAAATAAAGAAAAAATATATATGAATAAATAGCTAAAATGATCTTTTACAGTAACTTCAGTCAATACAGTCAGAAAAGTAATTTCAATAGTTCAACCTTACTTTGTCTTATTATTACACATTTCAGCGCGCGAAATCATAAGTTACGTGTTTGGTGAAAACGTTGGTTGATAATCTGATAAGCCGAAAATCATAGTCTTCAAATGTGCTCTCAGTCGATTTCACAATACCTTTTCAAATACACATGTACGGACAGTCACTCCCCCATCTTAATTTGGTTGCAAATTATAAGTAATATTCTTGAAAAACCTTAAGTTATAAACAAAAGAATATCTTCTATTAAAGATCAGGAATACCATTGCAAAAAAAAGACCAGGAATACAAGTTAGTGAAATAGTGTGCTTCACGCTGATAGCAAAATATTATTTCCTCCGTCCCGGAAAATTGTTCCCGCATTGACTTGGAATGGAGTTTAAGAAAGTGGGAATAAAGTGGAAATGTACGGTTGTGGTTGAGTAAGAAAAAGGTAAATGAATTGTAGCAAAAAAAAAAACTTTCTGTTAAGACCCGTATGGGTCTAATTATTTTGTATATAGCCTTTTGTATGTAATGGGCCAAAGGCTTAATTAATAGGGAGTAGATACGGTTCCAACTTGTATATAAAAACACCTTTTGTATGTATAGACATTTGCTCCTGTAGCTAAAATGGTTACTGTTCGCGTTTTTCTAGCTGTTGCTGCAGCCAAAAATTGGGAATTACATCAGATGGATGTACATAATGCCTTCTTACACGGAGATTTAGATGAAGAGGTTTACATGAAACCTCCGCCGGGTTTTTCTACCTCTCGGCCTGGCCAGGTATGCCGGTTGCGGAAATCTTTGTATGTCTTACGACAAGCTCCCAGATGCTGGTTTGCTAAGTTAACCAATTCTTTAAAAAATTATGGATTTCGCCAGTCTTATTCTGATTACTCTCTCTTCACCTTTCGGCAAGGGTTTGTTCATTTAAATATCCTGATTTATGTCGATGATTTAATTATTTCTGGAAATGACTCTTCTGCTCTATCCAAGTTTAAATCCTATTTGAGCACGTGCTTCCATATGAAAGATTTAGGTGTTCTTAAGTATTTCCTTGGTATTGAGGTGGCAAGAAGTGCTGAAGGTATTTTTCTGTGTTAGCGTAAGTATATTTTGGACATCATTTGTGAGTCCGGTCTTCTTGGTGCGAAACCGACAGCCTTTCCTATGGAGCAGAATCATAACTTAGCTCTTTCTACAAGTGATCTTATGTCCGATCCAGAATCTTATCGAAGACTTGTTGGTCAACTCATTTATTTGTCTTTCACTCGCCCTGACTTGGCATATTCCGTCCACATTTTATCTCAGTTCATGCAGGCACCACGAGTGGACCATTGGCATGCAGCCACTCGAGTTGTTCGTTATCTCAAAGGTTGCTCAGGACAAGGCATTCTTTTACGATCATCATGTGACCTAACTCTTGCAGGTTGGTGCGATTCTGATTGGGCTAGTTGTCCACTTACTCGTCGCTCCCTCACTGGTTGGTTTGTGCTTCTTGATGGGCCCCCTATCTCCTGGAAAACCAAGAAACAACACACTGTCTCCCGTTCATCTGCTGAAGCTGAGTATCGATCTATGGCGGCACTTACTGCAGAGTTAAAATGGCTCAAGGGTCTTCTCTTTAGTTTGGGCATTGCACATTCTCGTCCTATGTCGCTCTACTGTGACAGTCGTTCTGCTCTCCATATTGCTCAAAATCCGGTGTTTCATGAACGCACGAAACACATTGAGGTTGATTGTCACTATGTCCGAGATGCTCTTCAGGAGGGTTTGATTTCCGCTCACCATGTTTCTACCCATGAACAGCTTGCCGACATTTTCACCAAGGCTCTCGGCAAGAGACAATTCTTTTATCTTCTTCGCAAGTTGGGCATTTTCGATCCCCATGCTCCAACTTGAGGGGTGGTGTTAAGACCCGTATGGGTCTAATTATTTTGTATATAGCCTCTTGTATGTAATGGGCCAAAGGCTTAATTAATAGGGAGTAGATACGGTTCCAACTTGTATATAAAAACACCTCTTGATTATTTCAATGATAGGGAAAAAGTTTATTTCCTATGCACTCCTAAAATTCAATACTTTCCAAAAGGGGAAAGTAGAACAATTTTTTGGGACGGCCCAAAAAGGAAATCGGGAACAATTTCCGGGACGGAGAGAGTATAATTTGGATTATTGAACAACGTTCTTAATTTCAAAAAGTTAAAACCCCTATAAACATACACACTAGGACATAATTGTCCAACAACGTTGCAAAATGGGTGCGCTTAGCAAAAACAATGGTGTGCAGAGATGCACCGCGGAAGTTATCAGCTCTTCTCCCCGCGGAAGTTTTGAAATAAATCTTACAGTCATATATTATGGATGTCCATTAGTTCATAGCCCGAGACCATATGTACTGGCTTCCCTCTTATATATACATCCTCATATATGAATCAAAGCATGCTTTTGATTTGATTCATTACACGTTATCGGCACCAGCCCTAACCCTAACCTTTTTCCCCTTTCCATTCTTTCCCTTTTTTTGTTTCCGCCATTGAAGACCGATATACATACCTACTACGGCAGTTCGTTAGTGGCCCAGACAAAACAATGAGATCATTTCCATAATCCTATCACGCATTTGATAAGTATTAAATTCAGTAATTGGAACCACAACCATTAATAACCAAATTATAAGCACAGACTCACGGAGTAACAATCAATTAATTATTTTTATACTTTTTATTTTTTATTACATTCAATTGAAGAAATGAAGTATCCGTTTTTTGCACACTTAACAGATAAATCAACCAAATTGCTCGTAGTATTAATTTTGTTTTCAAAATAATTTGATAGAAATAAAAAAAGTGTAATAATAGTCTCATTTCCTAAAATGTAATGTTTTATTTTTCTAAACTCAATGTTGATATAATGATTAAAATTCTTTTTTTGTAAGAGATAATGATTAAAATTCTAAGCCCCAGATTAGCAATTGTGTTAACACTTCGTATTTTTCTACATCTTCAATTCGTACAATTCTTTATTAATTTTTAACATGGTGATGAAAATAATAACCACCATATTGTTGAAATTAAAAACGAAATTAAAACTATTACATATTCAAATATAGAATTTTTTTAAAGAATACTTCTCATCAAGCAGCTTACCTTATTTAACTAGGATGAAAATTGACATCATACATAAACATATATATATTGATATATATATTTTCACAAGTAAATACGTTTAGCCTAGCCAAAAGACTGAAAAGGTAAATATGTTGGGTTGTTTTTTTATTTTTACAACTACAATTTAAATATGTCTTCACTTTTGAAATAAATTCCTAATCCAAATAAGGAAATCTTTATATGTTTACAAATTCCTAATTTTATTCAATAGAATGTTTTAATTGGATTGATTTCATTTCCAGATTAAATCATATCAATCATACTTTAATATAATAATAGTAATACTAATAATAATAATAGTAATAATATTAGTAAAAATAACAGTAATAATAATAAAAGTAATAATAATAGTAATTATAATAATAATAATAACAATAATAATAATAACAACAACAACAATAATAATAATAAGGGGAAAATGGCTATATAGCCTAAAAATACACCATATAAAGTTAATAGCCTTTGTTTTCTAATATAAAACATATAACTCTTCCGTATGTGATTTAAAACCGACCCAAACATGAAATACCATTTCAGTCCTTTAATTATAATTTAAGTTGTTTTGATATGATTGGATATACACTCTTCATCCACAGCCCGGTAGCTCACTATTTATGGGGTCGGAGATCCCCGATTGCAAAATCTGAGTTCAGAAATATAAAAATTAGGGTGAGGCGTTTGTGGTTTCCGACATCAGGGAGCAAGATAAACACTTACGGGAGTTAATTAATGTGTTATGCATCAATTTAATAAAAAATGTGTGTTTCGTAAAGGGAAGGAAAATACAGAGTGGGTGAAATCCAAATGATTGATGAATTCATTATTGATACTGTGATATTTCGTCTTTTAGTAATTAATCGATGATACATCTGTAAATAGGTTAATTGGTTTATTAGTTATTACTAATTGGGTTGGTTGTTTGGGAAAGGTTTAACCACTAAAGGGTTTGCTTATAAAACAAAATAGTGAAGAGATCAGATTGGATATACAATCACACCAACATACCAATTGTACAGAGGAAGTGTTATGATGGTACACGGAAATGCTAATTTCGCGGGATAGTGCGGACGGGAAGAAACCACCAATACTGAAAAAAGTTATATTTATCATAATTTATCGATGGCATTTGATAAAAGCTATACATTTTATTTTTGTAAATGTATAACATCAATTAAAAGGTGTATATTTAAAGGTGTATATACACCCAAAATTCTCTAATAATAATAATAATAGCTTTGTTTTTTATATTTTTATATTTTTCGAAATTTTGATACCTTTAACGGTTGAAGGGGTGAATTGAACGATTCAGTTGGTTCAGGAGCTTATTTGTCTCATGAGTTGCAACATCAGATGCACAATTAACACATGACCTGATGATGTGACGCTGACTGGGTGATTACGTATAAATTGTCAAATTCGAAATTTTTATCTAACTTTTTTTTATCATCAAAACAGACCTCTATTCATATCTAACTTAAAATGTTAATTTTTTTTTGGGAAAACTGTCAAATAAATCCCTGTACTTATACGAAAAAGTCAATTGAGTCCCCATACTTTTTTGTGAATTAATTAGGTCCTCAAAGTGATAAAAAATGATCAAATTGGCCATTGTGTAGGTCATTGTCCGGTTTCCCGGTTGACAAGCTATGTAGATGTCCATTTGGCATTTTATTTAATAATTTTCTATTTTTTTAAAATCTATTTCTTTTCATTTTTCTTTTCTCCTTTCTTTTTCCTTTTCTCTTTCTTTCTCCCAGCCCTTTCTTTCTTCTCCGGTTCTGCATCCCTTTTCATTTTCTTCTCCGCCAACGAAGTATGTCTGGCCTCCACCACCCTCTCCATTTCCGACGCCTATGGCTTTGTAGCCACCACCTCTGCCACTCGAATTCCATTGCCACCAGCTTCGCGACCTCTATCTCCAACTTCTGACCTCCGCCGCCCCTACCTCCACATGCCCACCATCTTCGCCGCTCCCACCTCCATACCAATTACCCATCACCTTCGCCACCCGGTGCCAATACCTCCATATCTATCACCTCCGCAGATCCGCCGCCCTTACTTCCGTATGCCAAGTCACCAACCCTCCATATATAGGCCATAGCCACAACCTCCCACACAGTCTAATCCCCTTCTATATATGTTCGGCGATGGCTATGTGAAACAGAGAAAGAGGCGGAATGAGAGGAGAAAGAACTATAGAAAGAAACAAGAAAGTAAGAAAAAGATGGGAGGGGGAGAACGGTTCGTGTTTGCGAGAGGAAGGAGAAAAAGAAAAAACAAAAGAAATAGAAAAACTACCTAAAAATAAAATAAAACAGTAAAAAAACGACATGTGGACATCCACGTATGCATCAACCGGGAAACCGGACAATGACCTACAAAATGGCCAATTTGATCATTTTTTATCACTTTGAGGACCTAATTGATTCACCAAAAAGTATGAGGACTCAATTGACTTTTTCGTATAAGTACAGGGACCTATTTGACAGTATTCCCTTTTTTTTTCTTTATTTGGGATTTATACAGGAGGCCAATTGAGAATTACGCTAACGGTACAGGGGCCTCTTGCCAGAAGATTATCTTTGGTACCAAAACGCTAGAAAGCACCGGATAAATGTCCACGTGGCACCACAGTTTTCGGACGTTCTCACATCGGGAGCCACTCTACAGTCGTAGCACGTCCATCAGGATCTTCCATTCCCATTTTCAACACAAACAAAGCAAACAAACCACTCATTCTCTTAATAATCCATGGCTTCAACAAACTACACATCTCTGTGTTCTTCTTCACTTGTACGAAGAATCATTTCCCCGAAGCAAAACCAGTTGCTTTGTTCTTCGTTCAATCTAAACCAATTTACGAATCACCCATTTATGAGTAGCAGTTTCTGCAATTCCCACCCGTTAAATACTCCATCTTTGGTGCTCAAGGCTTCCCAAACAGAAATTGAAGGCAGTGGAGAGGAGAAATATGAAAAGTATGAGGTCGAAATAGTGAAGCCATATGGGCTGAAATTTGTCAAGGGGAGAGATGGCGGAACATACATTGATGCAGTTGAACCGGGAGGATCAGCTGATAAGACTGGAATGTTCACTGTTGGTGATAAAGTTATTGCCACCAGGTGTTTGTTAAAATTCCACTTGTTCTTATGTGTTTCTTTCCCTGGTATTACTACGTCTTATACATTGATTAGTGGGGAGCGAACGAAATGGGACTGGTAGGATCAAACCAGTTTTTATTCGGGGGAACTTTATTCCTTTTATTGATACTGCTCTTGATTTACGAGATGATTTAGCTCTGTTAGTTTAGTAGTTATATGGGACGTTTTGTTTTTAGGAGCTGCATCTGTCTAGGGGTGGAATCGAGACAGCCTAATGCCCTAATAAATTCATGCTAGGCTCGAGTTTGGCTCATTGACGTTTATATGTTGGGCTCAAATGAGATCCATGCTTGAATGCTCAATTCAAGTCCGAATTCAAACTAAAAATAAATTTTCTATTTTTGGAACTATTAAATATTATATTCATACATATAAATAAATAAATAATATACAATATTTGTACGTCATCATTCTCATTTGTTTTTGTTTCTCTCTGATTCACGAGAATTCTACTTCCTATGTTATTACCAATTAAAATTTAAAATATACAAATATATATACAGATATAAATATATATAATATGTGTGTGTGTTTATTTATTTATTTATTTATTTATTTATTTATTTATTTATTTATTTATTTATTTATTTATTTATTTATTTATTTATTTATTTATTTATTTATTTATTTATTTATTTATTTATTTATTTATTTATTTATTTATTTATTTATTTATTTATTTATTTATTTATTTATTTATTTATTTATTTATTTATTTATTTATTTATTTATTTATTTATTTATTTATTTATTTATTTATTTATTTATTTATTTATTTATATAAATATGCTATGGCTCGCGATCCCACGAGATAAAAGAAATTGAGCTCGAGTTTGGCTCGATTGCTTAACGAGCCGGTTCGTGTTCAGCTCGAGTTCAAGTTTGACCGAATTCGAGTCAAGCTTTGACCGAGCGGCTCACAAGTAGCTCAAGAGCGGCTTGACTCGTTTGCTCCCCTACATCTGTCCATGGGTTCATATACATTGATGTTTGGTAAAAGGAAGCTTCGCTACGTGCAGTAAAATAGTTTTAGATTTCTTGAAGAGTTATAGTTGCTAGTTCATGCTTTGTCCCTTGCCTGACAAATTTTATGGCTGCACATTGATCTTGGTTGTGGTTTTGATAGTCAGTTACGATAACTTGTAAATACCACAACAGTTGTCTTGCATGAATCGTCATCTTATTGAATTGGAAAAGAGTGTGATTAGAACAGTGGAAAACATGTCCAGTGCAGTGTTTGGAGATGACATATGGCCTTCTGCTGAATATGGAAGAACAATGTATACAATTCGGCAGAGATTAGGCCCTTTGTTCATGAAAATGGAGAAGAGATATGGTGAGTTAATTCTTCTGAATGGTTTGTTGATTTAATTAGTTAATTGATTATTACATTTAGTTGGTTGGAAAGAATGTGATGGTAGAAAACTATATATGAATACACGATTCAACTAAAGGTATAGCTATTATATTCTATGACTAACAAATAGAGTTGAATTAGTAAAACAAGAATCAGTCCTCCCTTCCCATCCTTTCCAAATTCCGTAACCAAACAAGTCCTATTAGGTTCCTTCTGTCTCTTACGCTTTTTCAGGGAAGATGGATAGTATGGGTGAGTTGTCAGAAAAGGAAATTATTAGACAGGAAAGGAATGCCGGTTTCATCAGTGATAGGGTGAGAGAGATTCAGGCAAGTACTTTACTTCAAGTGCACAACCTAAATAAAATCATCCAGAAATTTTGTTGTTTTTCTTTTCACTGGTTTCTCTGTATTGATTTTGAGTGGTATGTTTGATATCAGTTTACAAATGCAATGAGGAAAAAGGAACAGAAAGAGCGCAGAGGAATGGATCTTCGTGAAGGACTTCATCTATACAAGTAAGTGCTGTTGTGATTGCCAATTTCCTATCCATTTTATACTATCTGTTATGTTACTTGAGTGCCACCTTGGGACAGGTAACCTTTGAAAATGAAGGTGCAAAGTGTAATTTTATTTCATTTCAGTCAAGATAGTACTCCATAACTGTTTGACGGACTGATCTTGAAGAAAGACAGCCCTCATATTCTGCTCGCCACTTTAGACAGGACAGACCAACCTGTTCTTTGGTGTTTAATAAGTCTCTCCCATCAAAATTTATTAGGGAAAATGGAAACTAATAATCCAACCTTTTAGCAGTCTTCTTACAATAGTCCTACCTTTTCGTTATTCAGGAATAATCCAATCTTTGCGCCCCATCTTGATTCGGTGGTCCCTGCCCGGTTGATGACCTGCTATTCCAAGTTATGCAAAACATTATGTGACCATAAGGTGAGATTTATGGTATAATATTTTACAAAGATAAGAAAATAACTTAAAATAGTAGGTCATCAACCAGGCAGGGACCACCGAATGAAGATGAGGCGCAAAGGTTGGATTATTCTTAAATAACGAAAAGGTAGGACTATTGTAAGAAGACTGCTAAAAGGTTGGATTATTAGTTTCCATTTTCCCAATTTATTAACATACGTTTATATACCAGGACTCAAAAACGGTACCCTCAAAGTAATATGTTTCATCATATTTTCAAGGGACAACTATCAATTAGGTCCTCATACTATCACCAATCCTTCAATTAAACCCTCCCACTTGTAAATCATCCAATTAAGTCTACGTAGTTCTAAAAAGCACTCAAATCGTCGTTTTAGGTGGCCACCCACCGGTAAACAAGTTAGTTGTTGATGTGGAAGCATACGTGGATTTTTGTAACCCCTGTGGACTGTCCATGTGGCATTTGAAATATTTTTAAATTTTTTAGTTGATCTTTTGAGTCTTTACCCTTTTTGTTTTATTTATTTATTTCCCTTTTTTTGTCTGGTACGACATCCTCCTTCCTCATCTTCTTGGCCGGCAACTTCACATTCTCTGTAATCAACCTCCGGCCACCATTTCACCACCAACCCTCTTGTAAGGTAGTCCCCCTTCCCCCCTATCTCTCTGTTTTCTTTGTTCTTCATGGCCTCTGCCCCCTTTTGTGCATAGCAACCAACTTCCATCGTCATTGTCACTCTAAGCCCGTCCGCCGCCACTTGTTTGTTTCGTCCCTTGGGTACTTCATCTGCTTCGCTGCATGGATATCTTCGGTGATATGCTCATCTGGTTCTCCTGGTTCAAGTCTGACCTCCTCATAGATTGTACTGTGAAGTTGTGTCCCGTGATCCCATCTTCTTCTTCTTCTTCTTCTTCTTCTACTATCGAATTGGAGGGATGGTGGTGAAGAAATCTCCTTCCCCTCGTTTTCCTTGTAATCCAGCTGAAAAAGGCGGTGTCACTGAAGAAAGTTGGTTCCGGCCATGATGCAGGTGAAGGTTAGGGTTCTGCCATTTGGCCCATTTCTAAAGAAAAGCTCTAGGTAATTTTTGTTTTGGAGAAGAAAGCATAGCTCTAGATAATTATTATGCATTTAGATTTCTGATTTTCAAAATAGTACTCCGTATATGTTTATGCTCAAAAAGAAAAAAAACGTGTTTCTTCTATGGTGGCCTGATAGTACAATTTGGGTGATTTGGGTGATTTTGGGTGGGCTGATAATTTCAAAAAAAGAAAACATTAAAGCCACATAAGTGTACAAGTCAGCAGCTACCGGGAAAACTGGCAAGGAACCGGCAAAAAAGAAAATTTGGGTGATTTTGTATAGTTCAGGGAGTTAATTGGGTGTTTTGGTAGTACGAGGACTCAATTGACTTTTTCGCTATACTACAAGGGGGCTATTTGAGAGTTTTCCCTATTTTCAACAGTAGCATGGTGATGTTTTGTGTATAGATATACAAACTTACATTTCTATTTTACATTTGTAGCTAAGAATGCATAGAATATCTAATATTGCTTTAGGACATCTGGAAAGATTTCCAACTGTTTAGCGGTACTTTCACTAAAAATGCATACAATTTTGTATTCTGTGATGTTTTGTTTTCTGAGATGTTGGACATCTGATGATCCTACTTTCTTTTCTGTCTCTTGTTTTGATGAAGGAGTGGCAAATATGAAGAAGCACTAGAGGCATTTGAGTCTGTATTAGGATCAAGACCAGATCCAAATGAAGCTGCAGTAGCAAGTTATAATGTCGCATGTTGTTATTCTAAGCTTAATCAGGTACTTTTCATAAACTAAATTAATATCTAGTTTAGTGTTATTTACGTGTAATGATATGCTCTGTAATTCATAAATACTTTCCATCCAAAAGAGTCATCTTTAAAAAATGTCCCAAAAAAAAGAGCGGTTTCAAAAGTCAGCTTTCATTTTTAAATAAAAATTACATCAAGTGGCAGCTGGGTTTAGAGCCCATTTCGTAACATTGAAATTTGGGCTGATTGTGCTAAAAATGGTTAAGTTCTGGCTGAATTCTCCGTATCTGAAAAAATATGAATAATATTTTCTTTTATTAAAATAATGAAAAAGTAACGAAAATGGTCCTCTATAGTAACTTCAGTCAATTCAGTTAGAAAAGTAACTCCAACCTTACTTTTTTTTTATTATTATACTTTTCAAAGCTCGAATTCAGAAGTTACGTGTTTGACAAAAAATTGTCTGATAAGCAGAAAACATGGGTCATCAAACGGACTCTTAGTCAATTTCCCCACACAAGCTTGTACTGTGATTGGGTTCACAAAAAAGTTATACATTGCCGAACATGACTCGTATTTTTTGGGATGGGGGATTTATATTTTAAAGGGCTATGATATTTGTACGCCCTTAATAACCACCTTCACTCATATATAACTCCCGCTGTGATTCTTATTCTGACATACACAAATTTGTGTGAGTACGGGTAAACTTTTCTCAAAGAGCAGAACATCTTGTCAGTATGAATGGTAGTGTAAAAGGGGTACAACTCTGAAACAGCTTTTTTTTTATATTTTAGTCCAGCTATTCTACTACTCCCCTCGTCCCAGCTGGTTCTCACCTAGGCTGGAAACAGGCTAGGCCGCTAGGCCAAGCTTTTGCGAAGTCGGGCCTGTCTGGCATGAAGCCTGTTTCATAGGCTTGTTAAGAAAAAAAGTCAACAATTTTAAAAATAAAAAAGTTGCAAATTCTTTTAACTCGATATCAAATTTATTCCCCAAATTAGTCACTAAAAAACCTATTACGGAGTAATACATTATTTTTTTAATGTCTAAAATGGACACATCTTGGCGGAATGGTGAGGTAAAACAAGTAATAAGGATCAAAAGGGAATGCTATAAGAAATTGGGTAAAAGTTGGAGCGACGAGAACATAGAGGAGTACAAGGAGGCTAGAAGACGAGCAAAGAAAGCCGTAAAGGAAGCAAGAGGAAAAGTGAACAAAGAATTGTATGCAAAATTGGACTCTAAGTAAGGAGAAAAGGATATTTACAGACTTGCTCGTCTTCGTGACCGTAGGACTCAAGATATCGGAAAAGTTAAGTGTGTAAAGGATGTCGATCAAAGGGTACTAGTGTTGTCAATCCCATATAGCGGAGCGGAGCGGCGAGCCCCAAAAACGCTATAGCGGTATAGCGGATAGTGGGATGACCGCTATTTAGACTACTTTCAAATATAATAGATAAGTAACTACTAGAAGCTTATGTAATACATACATATGAAAAAAAATACTCTTTGCCTTGCTGGAAGCATATGTTTTAACTATGCTAAGGTACATCTAAGGTCTGCAGAGAGACTATTGAAACTAGATGGTTTACCCACCTTAATTACTTAGATATACTCCTTAGTTTCATACTTTCATGAGCAAAACATAAGTTTCATACTTTGAGCAAAACATAAGTTGCTAATAATAACTAAAACATCTTAAATCAAAACATTGAGTCAAAAACATACTTTCGAGATGTTTTCCTGTGGGCTTAAACAAGACAGTAGACTGACTAGACTCCATACGAGAAGAAGAAGAAGAAGAAAAGAAGACTGCAGGTCTGCAGCAAAGGTTGGAGAAGAAGAGTTGCAGCAGGAGATATTACTGAAGGCAGAGGAGGGCAGCACGTGTCGTTCTTGGAGGTGAGGCCATTGCAAAGCAGAAGATGGTCGTTAGAGCCATCGCAGAGGTGCAACGGACTATTTTCAAAAGATGGCTTCGGTTTGAGCTTTTGGTAACCTTCAACTTACGTCTATGGGCTTTAACTAGGTTAATATTTTTGTTTTAAAAGTCTAATTTAACCCCTTTTATGTCTGCGGTTAAAAATTAACGCTAAAATTTTGCGCAGTACTCTTCACCATAAAAAGCGCCGTGTTAGCGGCCGCTATTATCTTTCGCGCACCTCTGCGATAGCGGGCGCTATGGCCGCAACTCCCAAACGCCACGCGAGAGTCTTTCTTGTAGCGCCTAACCTGTCTGCCGCACCGCTTTTCCGCTATTGCGCGCTATTGCGCCGCTATTCACAACACTGAGGGTACTAATGGAGGACGGGGAGATAAAAGAGAGGTGGAGGTCATACTTTGATTCACTATTCAACGGGAACAAATCGCAAGATATCGATGAATTGACCATACCAGATTTTTGGTAAATCGTGATTTAGTGAGAAGGATCCAAACAACGAAAGTTAAAGAGGCTCTGAAGAAGATGGGGCGAAAGAAAGCAGTGGGTCCAGATGGCATACCGATCAAGGCTTAGAGAAGTTTGGGAGAGAGAGATGTCGAGTGGTTAACAAGTTTCTTTAACATGATTTGGAGAAACAACAAGATGCCAACGAATTGGAGAAACAATATCCCCTTATTCAAGAATAAAGGTGATGTACAAGAAAGTGTCAACTATCGAGGGATTAAACTTATGAGTCACACCATGAAACTTTGGGAGTGAGTGATTGAGCAAAGACTTCGAAGAACTGTGAAGATTTCAGAGAATCAATTCGGTTTTATGCCTGATCGCTCAACAACTGAGGTCATTCACCTTCTTCGGCAACAAGGATCTGCATTTGATGTTCATTGACTTAGAAAAGGTTTATGATAGGGTACCTCGAGAAGTTCTTTGGTGGGCCTTAACTAGAAAAGGTATATCACGTAAGTATATCAGCGTCATCGATATGTATGAGGATTGTACTACAAGTGTCCGTACTAGTGTAGGAGGACTGCGAAGTTCCCTATTATTATCAGAGTGCACCAAGAATCGGCTCTGAGCCCTTTCTTATATTCCATAGTCATAGATGAACTTACAAAGTCAATTCAAGACGGAATACCGTGGTGCATGATGTTTACCGACGATATTGTATTAATTTATGAGACGCAATCATGTCTTAAAGCAAAGTTGGAAGTATGGCGAGAAACATTGGAGAACAAGGTTTCAGACTAAGTCGGAGCAAGACAGAGTACATGGAGTGCAAGTTTGGTAGAGGTAGAAGCAGTGGTAATAGCGGAATTACTCTAGATGGTAAGGAGATACCGATCAGTGATATGTTTCGTTACTTGGGCTCCATAATTCAGAAGGACGGTGAGTTAGATGGAGATGTATCCCATAGAATCAGTACAAGGTGGATGAAGTGGAAGAGTGCATCATGATTTCTATGCGATAGAGGTATACTTACTAGACTGAAGGGTAAGTTTTATAGGACAACAATTAAGCCTGCATTAGTGTATGGCGTAGAGTGTTGGACGGTGAAAAAGATGAGTGTGGCGGAGATGCGCATGTTGCGTTGGATGTCTGACATACTAAGAAAGACTGCGTGAAAAATGAGACAATCAGACAAATAGTGGGAGTAGCACCTATTGAAGACAAGATGCGGGAGTCGCGCCTGCGGTGGTTTGGTCATGTGCGTAGAAGACCGAGTGATGCACCTGTCAGACGAGTTGAAATGTGTGGAGAATAGGCTGTGAAGAGAGGGAGAGGAAGGTCCAAACAGACGTGGTTTAGGGGAGTTCAAAGTGATATGCTTCTTCTTGGGTTAGATGAGGGTATGGCTTTGGAGAGAGCAAAGTGGAGGGCGGGTATTCTTGCGGAGGAGTGATCTCGTATTATCTTTTCCCCTCATTCTTTTTTCTTGTTTTCTTATCCTTTTATCCTTATATAGTTATATATACATATACATTATTTTTATCTTTTTTATTTTATCATTTTTAGGTATATTCATTTCTTTTTATATCATCTTTTTCATAATAGTTTATCTTTTATCTTTATTTTTTTTATTTTCCTTTTGGTGGTGATATCATGTATCGATTCATGTTAACCGACCCCAATATTTTTTGGGACTAAGGCTTGGATGTTGCTGTAAGCCTAGGTTTAATACGTTGAAATGTAGGGGGTGTTTGGCAACTAGCTGTTGGCGGTTGGCTGTTGCTGATTGTGTTAGCTGTTTGATGTTGGCTGATTCTGTTGGCTGCTTTGATTAGCTGATAGTCTTAGCGGTTTATATAATAATGTTTGGTTAAATGGCTATTTAAAATTAGCTGATAAATTGTTATATGACTTTTAAGGACATGGATATTTTTTTTACAAACTACTTTTACATACGTATATTATACAAGTATTTCGTACATGTCAACCATGTTATTAATTAGAACAAGAACGTAACTTACACCATTGTTGTCAATGTTCTAAAAGACGTTAGACGCTAGTCGGGGAGTAGTTGGAGATATATAAATTGCATTTTTATCTATATTTTTGCATAAATATGATAAGTAATGTTGTATTTTTGTGTGTATTAAATACATATATACATATACATTAACAAACATGAATGATAGAATAATCACATTTAATCATCCGTAGTTCATGATACTAATCACTTAACTTCATTATGTTATAAATAAATATAAATAATGATAAAATGTAGGTATATATACAAACATATATAGTTTTATCTTAAGTTACAACTTCATTTCTTTGCTAAACTTAAAGTAAGTATATTGTTTAGAAAATTAAAATTAAAAAGTAAAGTAATTTTTGGCGAATCTAGACGGCCTAGGCGGGCCAGGCGGCCGATTAGGCGCTCTAGGCGGGCAACTACGCGCTATAGGCGGCCGACTAATTCACCTAAACGGCAAACCAGTTAGTCTGATTCGCCTAGACGAAAATCGGGGAGCCCGACCACCGTCTAGCGTCTAGGCGGGGACTAGTCGGGCGCCTAGACCGATTTTTAAAACAGATTGTTGTTAATTAGTAAAAAAATCGTCATACAAGACACAATTTTTTAATGAAAATAATTTATAGACGAATTGTATTACAAGATGGGTTTTCATGTTTCTCAGTGCATCATTACAAAATCATACGGAGTACGAAGTATTTTTTGGACACGGGCTCAAAAAAGATTTGATCAATAAAAATGCAATTAACACTAGAGATTTGATTAAGAGGAATTGTGATGATGACGTTTGCCCACCGCCTCCTATTATGGTAGATCGAAGATGTCAAGCAAGGAAAATGTGAGAAGGGAAGTGACAGACTATGGGCAGAATAGGAATAATATGGTGGATAAAGAAATGGCCGAGAGGAAACGCTACATATTATGGCGTTTTGAAATTTTGGCTGTTTACAAAAAACAACCAAGTTAGCAAGTCCTTAACCAAACACTTCAATAGCCGATTAAAGTGGTCAAACAGCCAATTAGCAGTCAAAACAGCCAAAAATTGGCTGATAAGCTGTTAACCAAACACCCCGTAATCTGGCAAAGTGACCTGAAAGTTAGCAGCAAAGACCACTGGCGGATAAAATGTCAAGTACTTGGTATGAGCATACTCGAATGCGAGAATGAGATACTAGTAATACTCTGTATACTGAATATATAATTTTTCCTTTTTAAAATTCTTGCTTACAGTCTCGTTTTGTAGAATAAAGTTTCTTTCCTTTGGAACTATCTAATACATTGTGTTACTAAACAGTCACCCACTAAATGGAAAAACACCGTCTACAAACCACAACTCTTTCAAACCAAAGAGCATGTTTTGGAAATGCATCAATTTAGGCATTGTTTTTTCCGAATTGCTAACCCAAAGAACCGATCTACCACAGCAATATTAGCCCGGCACATTTTTGTATAAAATATGAAGTTTGACATCATTTGTCTGGCCTTACAATAGATTGAAGCTGGATTGTCTGCCTTGGAGGATGCAATGAATGCGGGATTTGAAGATTTCAAGGTAAACTCTAGCGGTTATCAAAATCCACTGTCAACTAGAATGTGAGTAGTAGTCTATTGGAAAAGGCTGAAATTGTGGCTGATATTGAAGTTGCTGAATTATGAAAAGTACTTCGTATATATTTAAAATATATGCTATTGATAAAATAAAGGAAAAAGATGTAAAAGGCAAAAATGAGCATCGTGAGCACTGAGCAACTTCGATGTTAGCATTATTAACCTATTATGTGGGTAAAAACCTAGCTGTCAACTGGTAAAAATGATAAGCTGGAAAAAATGGCTACCAAGTGGCCACTAAATCTGATTCTAAATCATTTATTATGCCCACAGAGAGTTAGAACAGATCCTGATCTTGCCAATCTCAGGACATCACATAACTTTGAATCCCTTCTTAAGAAATTCGACGAATCATTCATCAATGAAAGCGCAATCCATGCGCTTAAATCCCTGTTTGGGTTCAACAAAAAGTAGAGCCAGCTGTTTGGATAGGGCTCCTGCTTAGAGATATAGCTGAGCATGTATATGAATCCTGCAAGAAAATTGTTGTTATTTTGTAACTCTATGCTGCAACTGTACTTGATTAAATTTCATGTACTTGTATTAGATGAAGGTCTGAAAGAAATTATGGAGTTATAAATTATCAACAGGGATGTCTCATTGTTCTTTACTTGTAGGCTGTAGCATGTCACCCTAGCGAAGCATGTAGTTTTTTAACGCTTCACTATAGATTATTCTATCCGTCCTTAAATCGTTATTGACTTGTTGCTGCTTATTAAAAAAAAATCGTCATTGCTGTTTGAGTTTTTTTTCTGTTTGCTTTTAGAACATAAATTATTGCACTTTCAAGAAAACATATATTGTGCTACAATTTCTTTTAGTTTTGTTCCTCTATACTCAACTAAGGGAGTGTTTGCATTTGATTAAAAAAATGCTTTTCAGCTTTTGGCTTAAAAAAAGTTAAAAAGAGTGTTTTCAAATGACAGCTTCTGCTTAAATTAATCACTTAAAAGCTAAAAGCTGGAAGCAGGTGGAAGGGTGCTTTAAACTGCTTTTCACTTTTTCTATTACACAAAAAGTACTTCTTTTACCAAACACTACCAACTTTTACTTTTTCAGAATCACTTTTTCTTCAAACACTACCAACTTTTACTATTAATCACTTTTCCCAAAATCACTTTAAAAAATCACTTCTTTGAAGTTGAAGCAATTGCAAACACTCCCTAAATTGTAGGGAGTACTATGTTCATATGTTGTACTCATATCATGTCATAAATAAATGAAAAATGACAAAAATAAGACTTTGAGCTTATGATTAGACAAAAATAGGATCAATTTTCGTTTAAGACAAAAAGCAATTATAGTGATATCAAATGACTCAAATGCCCCTAAAAGAAAGTACCCAATTTTTCTCTGTGCTACTCAAGTACTCATCCTCAGCAAATGAAAGTACCGCACTTGATCTGCGCTTACCTTTCGATGGTGCTCTTTGAAGAAGCGTGTTGTCCACCTCTAGCAAGTAGCAATGACGGTGAATGCAATGCTCTTCTTTGATGATGTCAGTGATAAGGCTCTTCATGTTGGTGGCATCTGTGAAACTCTCCGGCAATGTGCATCATCTTCATGTTGCTCCTTGTCTTCTTCTTCATTTTAGTCTTCTCCTTTTCTACTTACGATTGGGTTTGGAAAATAGTGATTGTGTACAATGATTGAGGTGAGTTTTTGTTTGACGTTTAATGGTGATATCAATGGTGGTTGGCAACAACAATGATTAGGGTTAGAGGTGTGGGGGCGATCACTGAGTGGAGAAAATTGAAGGGGATGGGAGACGTGTCGGGGGTGGCGGTGTGCCATTGTCAACTGGACGTAAGCCGGGACGGCGATTGAGGGGTTGTTATGATCATCACTACACAACGATGATCTCTAGCCAACGGTGGTCACTGCTTGGCAGGGGCGGATCTCTTCTATGCAAGTCTTCTATGCAAGGGTGTTTATGTGAACACCCAAAAGTAAAAAAACAATGGTAATATATATATAGAAATTAGAGTAATAATTTATTTATTAGTATTTTAAAGAGAAAATGTGTAATTTTGAACACCCAAATTGTAAACACTAGATCCGTCACTGCTGCTTGGTGGTGATGGCTGTTGACAGAGTAACTATGAGGGTGGAGATATAAATCATAAAAGACATTTTTTAAAAGTTGCAAAATTAGGACCCTCATATAAATCATAAAAGACATTTTTTAAAAGTTTTAAAATTAGTCCTAATTTTGCAATTGTAGGGCTTTTAAATCTTATCATTCAATAAAGGCTTATTAACATTCACAATCTTTTATATTCTTATGATCTAGAGCTATCCTATATTTTTTTTAACTCCAGGGGGGTCTGGGGAAGGGGGCCTGGGGGCCTGGAGTAATCAGGGCTGAAACTCACTCCATTGAGTTTCAAACCATTATGTGTCTAGCGGGATTCGAACTCGAGACCTCCCACTAGACACGCTATCTTAGTAACATTAAAGATAATGGACGTGTTTGGCATTTAATGGTTAACTGTTAGCGGATTATGTTAGAGGGTTGTCAATAACGGATTCAGACAGCGGGTTTGACTAGCGAATAAGTTAGCGGGTTATCAAAAGATGTTTGGTAATTTAGTTGTTTGGTCATAAAATTAGTAGAAAACGTCATATTTTAAAACGATAACTCAAAACTCTTCTATTTGCAGCGTTTCTGACCAAAACGCTAGTGCCGAACAACTATTTCAATTCAGAACTTCATAAATTTCAGCCACAGCCAATGCAAACATTCAATCAGAACTCTATAACAATGAAGAGGTCGTTTGGAACCACTGTTTTTCGGCTTATCAATCAACTTTTTCACCAAACACGTAACTTTTGCTTTCGCGCGCTGAATTGTGTAATAAGCATAAAAAGTAAGGTTAGAGTTACTTTTCTGGCTGTATTGGCTGGAGTTACTGTAGATGACCATTTTAGCTATTTTTACGTATAATTTTTTCTTTATTTTATTAATAAAATATATTTTTAAAATAATTTTTTCTTAAATCAGCATAATCAGCCAATGCAGCCAATGCAACCACTTCAGCCAGAACTTCAGAAATTTCAGCAGAAACAGCCAAATCAGCCGATTTTCATGCTACCAAACGGGCTCGAAATCAATCAATTCAGTCAATTTGAATTATATCAAACGGGCTCTTAATTTTTACGTCTGGGCTCACTCACACAAAGTTAATACGCCAACAGGATTCTGAGCAACTTTTTTTTGAAAGCAACATAGGCTCTGTTTGCAAGCCCTTAATTTAAGTGATTGTGGTTTTTTAAGAAAAAATCACGTATTTTACCAAACACTACCAACTTTTACTTTTCTCGGCTTTCGTGTAGAATCTATTTTTTACTTTTTCTATTACACAAAAATCACTTATTTTACCAAACACTACCAACTTTTATTACTAATCATTTTTTCCCAAAAAATGTTTTTATTTAAACGCAATCACTTGGAAACAGAGCTTTAATACTTGTATATTCGGGATTACTACGGAGTATTTGGTTTTATTGTACTACGTAGTACTCCCTCCCTCCCAAAATTATTGTCCCGCTTTCCTTTTCGGTCCGTCCCGAAATTATTGTCCCGTTTCTTTAAATTCCTTATTTGGTAAAGAAATCTATACTCCATCCGTCCCTGAATTATCTTCAAACTTTCCTTTTTCGTCCGTCCCAAAATTATCTCCTCTTTCCCCTTTTAGCAAAGAATTTGTGGTTCACAACCATTCTTACACATTCTTACACATTTATCTCTCCTCTGCACAACTCTCCACCACACAAATCTCACTATCTTAATAAATGTGCCCAGCTGAAATGAGAGAAAAATTAGGGAGGGAGGGAATACCAAATAGTGTCAAACAGTGCAAAACAGTACAAACAGTGTCGATACAGTGTCATTTTCTTAATCTGTGTGAAAAACTAAACGGGACTATAATTTTGGGACGGAGGGAGGGAGTACTAGACTATTTAATCTTAATACGCCGTACTTGCGAAATGTCAGCAAGCACGGGTCAGAAAGCAGCCCATTTCAACACGTTCGGCGAAATGTCTCTCAGAAATCTTTCATCGCAACCTGCGATCTAACCAAATCCAAAGCTGCAGCTAGGGGTGGTTCGGTACGGTATACCTTATATTTTTTCTCATACCTTTGCCGTACCAAAACTTTCGGTATGCAAAATTTGCATACCTTTACCTTACCGAAGTTTTGGTATACCGCATTTCGGTATACCGAAGTTTCGGTTCGGTAACGGTACGGTATCGGTAAATTACCGTGCATGTCTCCCAATACAAAAAATTATCATAGACTAACGAAATATACTAAATCATTATTTAAATGTTACGAAATACAATTAATAATCTATTGATGTCAATTCAACATTGAACAATAATTATTAGTATATTTAAGCGATTCAACATGCCACATATTAAAAAGTAACACATTCTCCTAAAATAACTTGAACAATATAGATATAATTAAATCAATAGTGATCTCTAACAAAAATAAATAAAACTATTCAAACAACATGGATATAAAATCAATTATTCCTAATATGATATTGTGTATTTAGTCATTTTTATAATTTTTTAAAAATTGAATAAGACTTTCGGACAAAGTTGTGTGTCTCGACTCGCGGAATCCCTATGTGGATACACTTGTCACATAAGTGTATCTCTCTTCACTCGTCAGCTACTTAGCGGCCCAGCCATCACGACTTGCAAGCTCTTGGAACAAGATGAACTTGTTTCTTGACATTTGTACATTACTCATTAGTCATTAAGGTTAGCGTAGTAGAAGCCTATAAGGTTATAGTGGGTTTGAGAAATTGGGCATTTATTTTTGTATCTTTGTATTTCTAACCAACTTAAGTATTAATTTTGGGCTTCAAAATTGTAATGGATTTCTACAATATATTAGAATTAAAAGTAATTGTTGAGTAGAGAGTCGGTACGGTATTATACCGGTATACCGCGGTATTTGAAAACATTTACCGTTACCGTACCAAAATAGATCGGTACGGTATGATACCGTACCGAAAATGACGGTATACCAATATTTCGGTATTTTCCGGCATTTTTCGGTACGGTAAGTGCGGTATACCGATATTTCGGTATTTTTGCCCACACCCCTAGCTGCAGCAGTCCCTAATTTTAGAAAGAAATTGGGAAGAACATGCCTTTCAACAGCACAGTGTTGGTTTCGGTGGCGACGATCTTCGCCGAGATCTGGCAGCGCGTCGCCTGCCTGCCAGAGCACATCCCCGGCGACCAGCTATTAGATCTGGTAATCTGTTTTCCTTCCCGGCAGCTTGGCCGAGTGATCATATGCGTCTGGGATTTCCTTTGCTTCTCAGCGACCCCATATTACGGTCATCCTTACCAGTACAGCTCCTCGGGTGAAGAGGAAGACGAGTACAGCCATCCTTACGGTGGTATAGAGTTCAACAACGAAGGAGACGGCGACCAGTCATTGAGTTCGGATTGAGTCTCCCGATCAATCGTGGTAGTTTTGCGGCGGTGTATATTAATTACTCTGTTTTTTAACGAATTAATTTAATTACTCTGTTAAAACCTTTCTCTTCTTTTACGGAGTATCTTTTAATTTTTAAAAAAAGATCTTTTGCATTTCTTTATTACGTAGTGTAATACGTAGTAATATATATTTGGGGTGACATTTTTAAATATGTACTGCCACATTTTGGCGTCTCATCATTTTATATAGGTGTCTAATTTTGCAATTATTAATACTATAATGGAAAAGGTAAAAGTTATAATTGAGAGTAACAAAATAAAATGTTGTGAATAATTAAAAAATAAAATAAAATAGGTAAAGTTGGACAAAGAAAGAAATGTTTTTGGTATCGAATTGATGGTTTTTAGTTCAAAAATATATGCCCATCCTTCTCACTCAATGAGTTTGATAAAAGTGATTGGTGCAAATGTTACACATTCCGATTCAATGAAGATCTTCCTAGTATTGCATAAACTATTAAAAAAACTAGAAGTTTTTAGTGATATATACTCCGTATTAAAAAAGTTTAATGCTCCGATTGGATCGTTGGTAATGTAACAAAGGGAGCAATAGTTGGTGATGTTTGTAACGAAGCGGTTATTTAAAGGTAATTAGAAGTGCCAATATGGCTGTAATATTGTTGAACGTTGAATTATGTAATAATAATAAGAAAATGTAGAGCCCGTTTGGTAGCACCAAAATCGGCTGTTTTGGCTGATTCTGCTGAAATTTATGATATTCTGGCTGGAGTGGCTGTTTTGGCTGATTCTGCTGATTTAAGAAAAAAATATTTTAAAAATATATTTTATTAATAAATTAAAGAAAAAATTATATGTAAAAATAGCTAAAATGGTCCTCTACAGTAACTTCAGCCAATACAGCCAGAAAAGTAACTCCAACCTTACTTTTTCGGCTTATTACACAATTCAGCGCGCGAAAGTAAAAGTTACGTGTTTGGTGAAAAAGCTGGCTGATAAGCCTGATAAGCCGAAAACAGAGTTCTCCAAACGGGCTCGTAATGTTGTAGTTACTTTTCTGACTATATTGGCTGAAGTTACTGTAGAGAATCATTTTAGCTATTTTTTCTTTATTTTATTAATAAAATATATTTTAAATATAATTTTTCATAAATCAGCAGAATCAGCAAATACAACCACTTTAGTCAGAACTTCATAAATTTCAGCAGAATCAGCCAATACAGCTTATTTGGGTATTACCATACGGGTTCTAAGTGTAATTAAAGATTAGGGATCCATACATTCTTTTAATTACTATTTTGTAATTAAAAGAATGTATGGGTCTAACGTTTTTAAACCAAGCGATTATTTAAAGGTAATTAGAAGCGCTTTCCAAATAATAATTGGCTTGCTTTGACGAAGTGTCTTGATATACACGCACGCACACACGCACATACATAACAAATAATAACAAGAAACACATGGGATGGCCCCATATACTGTAAAACACCCCTCAATCTTGTATCCTATTTTTTTTTTTTTTTTTTTGGATAAAATGTAAATATATATATCCAGAAAATAGCATAATACAATGCATCAAAAGCTATCAAAAAAGAACTATCTAAGCTAGCAAACTAACCTAAAATAGTATCTGCCGTATCTGCCCCCCCCCCCCCCCCCCCCCCGCCAATCGGCAGGGGTGAGGAGAGAGATTTTCAAGTCACCAAGAATGGCACGGAACAAGCCCCAGCTCATTCATCAAAAACAGTCAAAGTAACCAAAGGTGGACTGACCCTGAAGGGTCAGCCGAAAAACGAGTCATAACCCTCTCGTAGGAGCTATCCAGCAGTCCAGGCCCATGAATAGCCCTTCCATGCGTCCAATAGCATCCCCTTCCTTGCAAAAGCAGTCCAGCAGCCACATCCAGCCAAGCCCAAATCCAGGCCCAATGGTGGACTAGGGTTAGACCCAGCCTTCATCGCATCCAACAAGCGCCGCACCAATTTGAATTTGAAATTCAAATTTTGGTCAACGTGAACGGTGACAGGCTGTACCCGCCTGTCCATCAGCTCTTACCCCCCATCCCAGTCACCCCACCTGGTCCAGCAACCCCAGGTTTTCTGGCGATCGGCAACAAGAGAGCATTCAGTCGTACATCAAGCCGGAGCAGTCACCGAAAGCCAAACCGTAATTCCTTCTTTCACCCCCCACCCCCGTTGAGCCCCGGTGACCCCCAACGGAGACGGTAGAAGGCGTCGGAGGGCGGTAAGACAGTAGCCGGAAAAAACAGAAACCATTCGCACGTCCAAAAACCGGTCGTCTTCTCCGATATACATACCACAGGCATTTTTTGAACTTTAATCCCCCAGGCCAGAGCATCGCAAGGCTAGAAATCCAAAGGAATATAGCTTATCTGAAATCAATAACATCCTCCTCAAGACATGTTGACGAACAAAGAATAACTTATCGGAGTAAAATTTTTCCCGTTTTCAGACGACGAGCTCGCCGGTGGCTGCGAACTCCAGACCTAAGGCTTTGGCCCAGCCAAAGATCCGTAACGAAGCAGAGATGAAGTGATGGCCGCCTGAAAGATCTGCACCGGGACCCCTCACCCGGAGCTGCCACTGAAAACGCCACCACTCATGGACGGATTACCTTCTAAGAGCTCTCATGGTGCAAGGAAGAGAACAAGTAGGCTTCTTTGCATTCCGGGAAACTATGAAGCCATTGACAAACGTCCCCATCCATCTGTCCTCCGGCCAAATAAAATCCCCAACCTTTCCGGCACCATGTCCAAGGACAACCAAGCTGCACCACCGGAGAGTGTTAACCCGGTTGTGAATGAAAAAGAAGAAAGATGAGGGCGGAGCACAGCGTTCGTCGTCTGAAGCACAAACCAGCAGTAGAAGAACCACCGGACCCCATCATGTTGAGTTTGTTTGTGAATCCGGATTTACTTGCATCCCTATATTGCAGCCACCGATAACTGGCAGAGTACTCCAACCACCGGCATCTAGGATTTCCAGACAGCACCAAGACCGTCAGTCATCACCATCTCAAATCACCAAAATATCTAAAATCCAAGCTAGTTCCCACAACTGTTTACGGTGACTACTGTAGTGAATATGCCGCCGGATTTCCCTTCCACCGGCGAGCCTGATAGACCAAGTTCCAGATCAGTATCTGCGAAGTAACAAAGAAAACACCAAGTATAACCAAAAGCAGCCCACAAAAGTGGAGCCTTTTCCAAAAATCTATTTAGTCATAGCCAAGAACAAGCCTACCGGAGCCATGAGGGCTCCGACGGCGCACCACTGTGGGCGGTGGCGCCGGACGCCGGAAGGGGGAAGAGAGAGCAACCTAGGATCGAATGCCTAGTGAGAGACGCTCTCAACTCTCTCTAGAACCCTACGATATTCGGTTCTTGTTCTCAATCTTGTATCCTACATTAAAGAGATGGTCATTTATTGTCACAATAAATAGGTACCAAGACTTGAATGAGAAGAACATCAACCTCATCAAGAAGCTCACTAATCCAAATAGTTTCAACTGTCGTGGCTCAGTATCCAACTTCTCTTGAGGATTTAGGATAATCAGTTGTTTCTTGGAATTCCAAGATATGAGACTACGCTTAAAAGGCAGAGCTATTAAGTAAGAGAGAGGGAGAGAGAGCAATCACATTATTGATTTTTGAACTCTTACTTCTGCCCAAAGGGCTGCTATTTATACTAATCATAATAAATGTTAAGTGAATTAATGCACGTACACAAGTAAGCTAGTCCGTGGCGGAGAGCATCAAGGTGGCCAAGAAGTAAGCACATGGCAAATCATTAAATGCGGTGGTTGAGTGTTGTAAAGTTCTGAAGCGAAGATCTTTTGTGCCGAGGCCGAGGGCTTCGCCCCTGAGACGTGAGGGCTATTTCCCGAGGCCTCACCCTGAGGCGAGAATGATCTGGTTCATATGTATGGGGTGTCTTTTCTGTGAGATGTTGTCATTTGAAGCCATCTAGCTTGGTGCCAATGGGTGTCCAGTTGCTGTTTTGGACCATTTGTAATTTTTGGGCCTGTCGAGGTGGCAAGAGTATGTGGGTTGGGCCATATACTCCATCAGGAGTCCCCCACTCCCTTTTTCAAGAGTTGTTCAAGGTAAAGGGAAGTAGTTTGTTCACTTTCTGAAGGTTCGCCTCTCATTTTGATCCATGGAGATTTCTTTTTGGAAAAGATCGAGGGGTAGTCCCCTAGTCTCCCACTCCTTGCCGAAGGTAATTTGGCCAGGAGGGTTGGTTAATGGCAGAATCTCGAGGGATTTGTTGTGATCCTTTGCTGTTTGAATTATAACTCATGTCGATGGCTCATATTTTGGGGCCTACCGTGTTTGTGAACATGTGTAGATGTCGGAGGTGTTGTCTAGTAACCATGTTTTATCCTAACAGTAACGGTGGTCGGAGTTGAGTTTGAAACGGAAGCTGGTTCGCAGGCGAAATGACCGTTGGTGAGTTACCGTTGGAGGAGGAACCACATGCTGAACGCAGACAAGGCCGCTGTGGGTGGTGTTTTTTGGGCCGGTCCAACGGTTTGTAATGATGACTATTTTACCGGAGGGTGTAGTTTTGAGGTCGACTGTGGTTAGTTGGCTATAAATACCCGATGGCCGGAGTCATTTTCGCTTTCACGTTTTTGAGAACTAGAAGCGAAGCTCAGCCCGATTTTAGAGAGATAAAACTCCTTGTTGATTCAAAACTATTTTTTAGGTCAGTTCTTCACTTGTTCTTGTTGTTTGCCTTATACTTTGCTAGTTAGATCCTAGATCCGGTGTTAGTACTTCCAACCCTTAGTTTTGGTTGTAGTTCCTTTGTCGTTAGTATCCAAAATGATGTCGTCCGAAAGGGATTCACAAAACATATCGGCGTCGCCTTCGATGCAGTCCAAAAGTTGGCCTGAGTATAGGTCTCCCAGCCCGCAGCCCTCACTAAGGAGCAATTCCGAGGCTGTCAAGGAGCTGAAGTGGAAATCGAGGGCTTCGTGCTAGAGTTGGAGGATGAAGAGTTAGTTGAGGTCGTCCATGTAGAGGAAGAAGAGTCTGAGAAGGAACGTCTTCGAATTCGCTTCGAGACTATGATGCCATCGCGAGGTACCGATGAAGCTTATCCTTCTTAGCAACTACCTTGTCTGAAGCCTCTACAGACGGTGAAGGGAAAGAAGAGAAAAAAGACCGAAGAGGAACAAGGGAAACTCGTCGGCATTCCCAAAGGGAATTCATTTCTCAATACGGCGATTGTAACGCCGAGGACGAGGGCACAAGATGTTGACCTTCACACTACGGCTACTTTACAGTTCACATGCTCCAGTTACAATGGGTTTTCAGTTTCCGTTGCATCAATTTTTGCTGGAGCATCTGCGGTACGTAGGTTTGGCGCTGTGTCAACTAACCCCCAATAGTGACTCTTAAATTTTTGATTTGCTGTCAATATGTACAGTGCGGGAGATGGACCCCTCCCTCGACAACTTCTTCTTATGCTTCAATCTATGTCGAAGAGGGCACACGAACATCGATGGCTTCACCAATTTACAGTAGGTCCTAGAGTGGAGGTTATTCAAAGAAGTACCCCCAATCGAACAAAGGTTAGAAGGAGTCATTTTGCTATATACGTATGGCCGAGAATCCATTCTTGGAGCCTTGTCGTGATCACTTTCATCGATATCCGAAAGCGGAGAGTGCCGCCCTCGAGAAGTTAGGGGCAACGATCTTGTGGTGAAAGGGTTGACAATGATTAAGAATTCCACGACCCCAAACGAGCTTTCAAAATTGGATTTCTTTTGGTACAAGCTTCTTGGTGAGAGGGATGAAAAGTACCCGATGATAGATCAAGTTTATGAAAGCGCACCTCTCCCCGACAGTGGTGTCGGAGGTTGATACCAAGGGCTTTTGTTGTTTGTTTCTGTACTTTGTATGTCTTTCTTTGTACTAACCCCATTATTTACTGCTTGTAAGTACTAACATGGATGTGTCCGCCTTCGCTGAGATGAAGAGACAACTTGGCAAACAAGCCAAGAAGAAGGAGGTTGTCAAACAGAAGCCTGTTGACTCCTTAATGAAGGACGAAGCCGAGGATCTATCCCCCTGTCTCAAGAGAAGGCGAATGGTGGTGCTGGTGCCGGAGGCTCCAAGCCAATGGTGCTGAAGAAGCGACATGGGAAAGAAGTTGTTCTTCCTGTCAAGAAACAGAAGAAACTGATAGTTGAAGGCGTTGAAGTCAGACTCTTGTGATCCGGGAAGCTCACTCAGGTTTCGGATCCGATGCACTCGAGGTTGGAGCCAAAGGAAAGGGTGGAGGGAGGGTTTATTCCCCCATATTCTTTTGACGCTGACATCATCGATTGGGAGACCCTGAAAGTGTTGGTGGCCCAGAGTTTATCTATCATGGTCGGAACCCTCAACCTACTCCACATCATTCAGGGAATGATGCCTTCAAACGACAAGATTGTGCTGGAGCGTTATGTTGACGATGTCTTCCATGCTCAGATGATTTTCGGCAAGGCCTCGGTAAGTCCCATCTTTCATTCACGCTCTACCTGTCTCGAAGAAAAATTTGATGCACAATGTTCTCAACCCTTTTGTTTTGTTGTTGTTGTTTTAGAGCTATATCTCTATGTGTGCAAATTCGTCCAAAGGACTGATGCGCTGAGGGCTAGGAAAGAGTAGGTTGAGGCGAGGTCGCGGGCTCATGCTGAGGAGGTTGTTGCCCATAAGAAGAGGTTGACGAAGATGGAGGGGAATCTTTGGTTGGCCACATTCGGCATGGGTGAGAAGCTTGAAGCCGCAAAACTCGAGGGCTAGAAAGAAGGTAGGCTGAAATTGAAGGGGAGGCGAAGACTATTGCTGAACGTGCATCCCAGGCGAGTTGACGCTGTTGCTGAAGCCCGCGTTGCGACTGTAGACACCTTCATTGATGAGGACTGGAAAGCTGAGGGGCGGAAAGATTAACTATATTCCGCGGGTGGAAGACACTGTGAGGACTGGGTGAAGGGTCCTGGACTCCTGGACGCATGTGGCTAGCCAAGAAAGGCAATGCCTACTAGTCTGGTGGCGAGTTCTTCACCCAAAGGCTAATCTATCAGAAGTTGGGGGTGCCATAACTGACTTCAAGCCAGAGGCGTATGGATTGCCCCTGCAGCCAGATATCCGGATTCTGCTGCCATTGTATATGGTGGGGGGATGATGCAACCTCAAAGCATGCCGAAGGGAATGGGGAGTTTGAGGGGCATCAAGACGTGAACTTGAATCTTGATTCTGTCCTCGACATCTCGCATCTGAGGCCCTTCTGCGAATAGCTAGTACTTTGTAATTTGCACTTCAGATATTTTCTTGTATTTTGTAGTTGATAGTGTAACTCTTGGCCCCAACCTTATTTTTAAGGAAAATTGGTCACGTGAGGTCATATATTATTATTATGGAATCTTCACATTAGGCTATTTACTCCATAAAGTATCATATATACACATGTCTAGTTATAAAAAAACAATCAGATGAGTCCTAACAATCTGTTGACAACCTCAAAATATCAGATTTAGCTTATGTGTCTTTATTTCTGTCTTGTGTTTAGATAACCTTAGCTAAATTTTCCATGTTGATGATGGTTTGAATTTTTTCAGAATTAACCTCAATCCCCCTGAACGCCGAAGGTACATCACTAATACTAATAATCTATTCTAATATAAAAGCAAAAGAAATTTGATGAATAGGTTTCCCGCCTAGAAGTGTCAACATCAAGCTTTTGTCCCATTTTTTATCAAAAATAATTGTATAATGAATATAGTTCAATCGAGAAGTTAAAAGATGAAGTTCCGAAGTTGACTTAGTTCCTAATGGTAAAAAAAATATCTTAAATTGTATTGGTCAGGAAAACGGTGGGAGTGATATGCATGAAATATAGGAAAGATTTGAACATTGTTCACAAAAAAGAAGGATTGGCTAGGATCCGCTGGAAGGAAAATAATGTGTTCCTATTGATAAAAAAAACAGGTGGGAACAGTAACATTAATGATGATGGTGTGCATGTTCCTTCACTCATATTGGTTAAAAAAGAGTTGGCACTGTGTATCCACACCAAATCAGTTCGTATGACTCCTGGAGTGTTATTCATATTGGTTAATTATTTCCATGACTTTGATTCATTGGTTACTTGATTTGGTTGAACTAATTGTTTTCTATTGGTTCAAATGAGTGGTGTGAATAGTCAAAATATTGGTTGGAATGGGTGATTGGAATAGTATACCTCATTTATTGCTTCCAAATTTCTAATAGTACTTGTTGAAACTGAATTGGCCACGGTAATTGGACATATAATTTCACCTATAAAAGCAGCCCCCGACCATGACTCTTCCCGCACCATACACATCCGGCTGAATTTCTAAAACAAGTTAAATTTCTTTCTAAAATGGTTGGAATGTGGTCTATGATTCGTGAGATAGACCAAAGTAAAACGACTTGAGCCATAAAGGCAAGAGTCACAAGGGTTTGTCGTGAGCCTGCCCATCTTTGGAAGTGATCTTTCATGATGAAGAGGTTTTTAAATTTAGATATATATTTCTCATTTTTTTTGTTTCATTCTTAACACGTGCTTTTTTTATATTATAAAACGCGGCTCAAAGATTCACAATTGCAAATGTTGAATTGCTTTTTTGCGGTTACTCCCATGGTTATTCTCAATAATGATAAAATATACGAAAATCATGTTTTAATGTATTAAGAAAGTAAGAACAAAACATAAATAATTGCATACACGTTTGTTGTACATAATTTTTTGTATATTTTCTTAATTTTAAAAATTTATAGGACAATGTTCTCGAATTATATTTTCTTCATTAAATTATCTTTATTTTTGAATTATCTAGAATTATATTCTCTTAATTTTAAAAATTCAGTTTTTTCTGTATACAGAATCATTTTATTATGGTTTTTTAAGGGTAAAAGATTAGAAAGAAAAAAATAGGTAGGAGAGCATTCATTTTAACAGAAAAAATAAAATAAATTTCATAAAAAAAATATGCTGAGAATAGGCAATATTATGCGGAATAAAATCTGAAATAGGTGCAGGAGTTTTTATTCCAATCTCAAATATCCTGTGTATATAAAATGATTATATGCGTTATCGATTATAGAGACTAGGAAAATAACATTCCGTAAACTTTTTGTGATATTTAGGTTTTGAATAGATGTATTAACATCAACAAAGGTAAATAATGAAAGATTGCATAAACATTTTGCAAATCTATCTCTATGAATCGTTTATTAAACATAGAATACAGATTAGATCACCCCCACCCCAAAGAAAAAATTACTTGATCAAAGTCATGGTAACATGCATGAGAGGGTTTTTGTTGTTACCGTTGTCAAGCAACTTTGAGCGGTTGAAAATTCGGAGCTAGGCAAACTGTTCGTTCATTAGATAGTGAGGTCTGATATGTTTATATATCTTCCGCATGCAGAAATTGAGAGAGTATCTCCTTAACATATTAGATCTTTTTCCGGCGGCGCATTAAGGGAAGAACTGAAGTAGAGGTTTCGAGAAGTTTGCAGATCTGAGGGGATGCAAAAGTGTGGAGGATCCCACGGTTCGGCGGGGGAGGAGGATGAGTAATTTTGGCGAGGCAGGAGGCTGTCACTCTGTCAGGCCGGCAATGGAGGTGGTTGTGACCTTTGCGGATTGGTTCTGGAAGCATTCCGTTGTTTGTACCTTTTAGTTTTTTTGCATTAGATTGAAGAAGTACGTATAGGTTTGGAGATGATGTTCTGGATCATGGGCTTATTTTATTTGGGCTTGTTCCATCCTTAAATTAATGAGTTATTCATGAGTGACCCAAATATTTGGTAATTAGGTAATGTGAAAGGGGTCAAAATTTTCACCGAATATTTGAATTGGATTTTAAAGGAATGGAGGTGAATGATTAACAAAGAAAGATGAATTCATGCTTAGGAATCGGTTGAATTTTAACAAGATGAAATATCAAACACGACAAAATGAAGAATAATGAGTATGCGAGTGCAAATAGCTTCAAGCCGTAAATCAAATGTACGGATGTTGATTGTATCACGTGATTTTGACTTTAATGAATAAATGTTTTAGAGGGTGGGAGACTCTTCCTTTATATTTGCTGATTTGCAAAGTATGTTAATTTAAGAAGTAATTTTTGTGTGATATAGTTACCAAAATAAATTTAGGGGCAAGAACTTGTCATATAGGTATCATTGTTTTGAAATCAATGAATTCGGCTTCACATCTATTTTTGATCTGTCATGACAGTTTATTTTTCAAGAGTCAACGGAAATTGGTAAATTAAAAATTTAAAAATAAAAGTAAAAAATTAGTAAGGTAAAACCTACATTTTATTTGCATTTTTATTTTTTTTGTATATTCTACTTTTTAAAAATTCTACTTTATAGTTTTATACGTAGTATTATGTACGTTTTTCATGTTTTTTTTATTTAGATGGAAGCATCAATGGTATCCCTACAAGCAGGGCCGACCCGAACATATTGAGGGCCCTGTTCAAAATGTAATTGGAGGCCCTAAAACACAAATTTTAGGGAGTCAAATTAAAATAATCATTAAGAAAAGTGTACAAACAATTTGTGATAGACCTATATTATTTTATTTCCCTAACAAACGAAACATCATAACTCCCAAAAACATATTAGCAGGGTGCTTATGAAAAAGAGTGGGGCTACTCAAGAAGATTAAAGATAAGAAAATAGAGGTATATGCACGTGATGAAGAACATGATAGTACCTTAAATACATAGATGGAAAAATATTGAAGTGTTGAACGCTGCAGAGCGCAACTTTGAAGGGTTGAACTTATCCTTCTGCTCCACTTTGGATTCAGATTTCAAAAGAAAATACAAGAAACTATTTGAAATAAACTGTTTGGAGAATAAGATTAGGTAGAACGGAATTGACAAAGAAATTAATATAGATTAAAGTAATTTTGTAAGTTGTAGGATGTTTTACGAGGAGTCACGATGTCACATCGTTGTAGGATGATTCCTTCTTCCGACTTTCCGATTTCCTAACCGGCGGTTGTCGCCAAATCTCAAATACGGAGTATTAAATATTCAAATCTTTTTTTTGCTCTAACCAATGGTACTAAACAATGAATTAAAATTGGGGGCCCTCTTTTAGTGGAGACCCTGTTCCACTGCACCACTTGCACTCCCTTAGGGTCGGGCCTGCCTACAAGTTTCAACATATAGTTCTGCGTTAGAATATTCATAAATGCGACTCCATGCTGCTGCAAACTTTTAGAGTATGTAGAGTATTAAAATTGAGTAGTATACACTTTTATCAAGATGTCTAAATGTGGAAATAATAGAGTGAGTTTCAAGTTATGCGAGAATACACCGTTGGTCACCCCGATTGGCTGGCATTACTAGGGCAATTCATATATTATATTTCACCGCTTACAAGCAACCATAATATTGGTTAAGTGATGTATACCATCATCTATTCAACAGATTCGTCTTAAGTATGGTTGTGTTATGGTTAGTACGTTGTGATATCTAGGGATATACATAAGGGTAATATACATGCATGAGTAAAACTCATACAAAATCCTGGTATATGACTTGGTGACATTCTTTTCTATTGTATGACCAGGGAGAATTTTTAGATCAAAATATACTAAAAAAATTAAAAGTCACGTAGGAGTCTTTGGTTATAAATAGTGAAATTTGCAATAAAATTTCCATAAACGTAGACTATGGAGGAAAAAAATGGTTGGTTCCATTTTAAAAGAAATTGATAGTGTAATTTGAATTACTGAGCACAAATAAATTTGAAAGAAATATTCTCCAACCGTGCATCGCACGGGTGAGTTTACTAGTAATAGTAGTACTAATAATAATAATAATAAATCATATTAGAACTTTTATAATCTGATATGAATGTTTTTGCTCCGGTCTGAACATTTTTGTTCAGATACTAATGTTTTTTATCCGAATCTTCTGACCTGGTCGAATATTTCTGATATGATATAATCCGATCTGGTATGATTTGAATCTTTGTGATTTATTGATATAAAATAAGAATAAATATTAAATAATGAGCCCGTTTGGTGACTCTGTTTTTCGGCTTATCAGGCTTATCAACTAGTTTTTTAACCAAACATGTAACTTTTGTTTTCGCGCGCTGAATTGTGTAATAATAAAAAAAGTAAGGTTGGAGTTACTTTTGTGGCTGTATTGGCTAAAGTTACTGTAGATGACCATTTTAGCTATTTTTCATATAATATTTTCTTTGTTTTATTAATAAAATATATTTTAAATACAATTCATTCATAAATCAGCAGAATCAGCGAATACAATCAATTTAGCCAAAACTTCATAAATTTTAGCAGAATAAGCCGATTCAGTTTTATCAAACGTGATCAATAAGAATAAGACAAGATGAATTCTTAAATGTTTTCTTGATGTGTAGTAATAAAAATAAAATAGTCACCCGCACGGGTAGCTTAATTGGTTTAGTAGTGAGAAAATTGAATGAATGACCAATGATTAAAACCCGCAGCGATCGTGTGGAGGTTACAATTTAGTGTGCAGGGATGGACCTTTGGTGCGCACGGGTAAAAGGTCTACTACCATTGAACTGACGGAGTCACTGTAATTTACAACATCCCATAATTTTAATTGAACCCTCATAAATGTTTTGTACGATAGTATAGTTGAAATCATGTACTAAACACCATAAAATTACATTTGTAAAAGAATATATGATCGTGATGCTAACATAAATTTTTATACGAAGCTTGAGATATATATATTACCTCCGTCCCAAAAAACTTTGTCATTTTCAAAACTTTGAATAACTATATATTTTTATTGAAAATTATTTATAATATCAAAATTATACTCCCTCCGCATTTAAATGATCACTACACTAGGGGTTGACACAATATTTAAGGTGGAAATAGTAGATGTAATGAATAGTGCAGAAAAAAGTAGAAGAGAAAGTGGAAAAGTAGGAAAAAGAAGATAAAAAGATAGAAGAAGTAAGGATAATTGAACATTTTTAAAGAAAAAACATACTCCGTACTAAAGAGTGTATCTCGCCCCATTGCCATCCGTAAGTGGGAGAGATGGGCAATCACACATATTAATTGTGTCAGTGGCAACGTGAGGATTTTCAAAATGTTGTACAGTGAGTATAGTGCTGTGCTGGGTCACCGGTCAGCTGATGATGAATTGAAATCCGTTCGCTCGCTACGCAAAAATACATTTCAAAAAAAAAAAAAAGAGCCGGTTTCATTTATTTAGGATTAATTAATTAAATAATATCGCCGGCCGGCCAAAATGACGTTCGTTTTTTATGCCAACACGACTACACTGCATCGGATCCCAATCCTAGTCCTAATTTAACCGGCTGCGGTAAAAAAAGAACCCCCACTCACATGCATGAATAACTGTGAAGATAAAACGACAAAATCACCCCTGCCCTGCCCTGCCCTGCATCTATCTATCTTCTGTTCAATTACAACACATTGAGAGACCCCTCCTCTCTAATTATTATTATCGGACAAGGCCACAAACGTTTTGGCTGCTTTTCAGTTAGGATAAGACCGGTGACGGAGCGCCGGCGGTTCCAGTGGCGTACCGCATCCACCCATACCTAGCTGCTGCTGCTACTACTACTACCCCAGCGTCTCCTTCTTCAACATTATTGCACTCAAGCTTGGTGCGAATGGTGGCTTCCGCGCTTTTTTGCAGCAGCAGCAGGAGGACGAAACACCCACTCGCATTACCTCTGCTCTTCCTCTCTCTCTGCGCTTCTCTCGCTTTCTCCGCCCGCCTCCCGGCCTCCCGCCGTGACCTTCATCTACATAACCACTTGAAAAGGCTAAACAAATCTCCCGTCAAAAGCATTCAGGTTTACATTCACACTATTTTTCTTTTTCGTTTTCAGTGGATATACATTCTTTCTCTCTCTGCATTTTCACTTTCTGGAATTTGTTTCCTCTGATAAAGTTTTGGTTTTATCCCTTCTTCTTGTTGTAATTATTCGACAGAGCCCGGATGGGGATATCATTGATTGTGTGCACATCTCCAAACAGCCTGCTTTTGACCACCCTTTTCTCAAAGACCACAAGATCCAGGTTTGTTCATTCTTCTCCTCCTTTTTTAGCTCCACTCATCTGCCTCCTTTTTAATCTATTTTCCACAACGGTTTGAGCGGCTATACCGGTTCTATTGAATGTAATTTGAAAATAATAGTAATAAATTAGTAATAATAATAATAACGAATATTAACAGACGAGGCCAGACTACCACCCAGAAGGCCTCTATGATTTGGAGAAGGAATCTTTTGTTGGAACAAAACAAGGAACAAATCCAATAACTCAGCTATGGCACACGAATGGACATTGTCCTGAGGACACAATCCCTATAAGGAGGACAAAGAGAGAGGATGTAGCAAGGGCAAGTTCTGTGAAGAAATATGGGAAGAAGAAGCACAAGAGCTATCCTAAGCCCAGCGGTACAGATCCTGGCATTGTCAGTGAAAGTGGTCATCAGGTACTAGAGATTTAACTTTGGGATTTCTTGTGGCTTGCATTTTACAGGGGCAGGGAAAGATTAATTTTCATTTTTTTCACTTGCTAATTCTTCAATGTAAATGATATATAGCTCATTTCGAAAGCGTTGTTGCTGATTTTTCATAAAGGAAAAGCACTTTGCAAAATCTCTATCAGCCAAATAAGCAAGTCAAATGCTACTGCTTATTCATATAAATAGAATACACCGTTGTTTTCTTGAAATGGACCCATTAAATTATAAATAGATAAATAAGTACAACTTCAACATCCAAGTCTTAGTCCCAAAAGAGTTTGGGGTCGGCTAACATGAATCAACATATGAAATCAGAGCTAAAAAATGGTACAAAAAAGCCTCCTAAATCCAACTCCCAAATGTACTCTTAATTGTTGCAACAAAGTATTGTGATTTGAGCTTATATGTCGATTTCAATGAAGAGTCCGACACTCTGACTGTATCTGAATTGTGTTGATGATGCTGGAACCAGCATGCAATAGGTTATGTACAGGGGGAGAGATATTATGGAGCAAAGGCGACCATTAATGTTTGGGAACCCAAAATACAGCAGTCTAATGAGTTCAGCTTATCCCAGATCTGGGTTCTTGGTGGTTCTTTTGGACAAGACCTTAACAGCATTGAGGCTGGTTGGCAGGTTTGGTTCCATCCCCCAAATGTGTGGTAATTTATAACTAAATATCAAATTATCAATATATACATTTGAGCAATTTTCTCAATATATTATGCATAAATTTGTTTGTTGAAAACCTCACAGTAAACCGTTGGTGAAAAATGATGAATTACTGGTTGATGTCACACTTGCGCTATTTTAGTGTAGAAATTGTTGACGGGGGGTTAAAGATGGTCTAATGATGCAACAATTTGCAATAAAATGCACCAAAAGATGAATTATTTGCTTTTTTTATTGACCTAATTGTGCAGTTTGTATTGTGGCGATAGAGGGGATAACCTCCAACCATCCAAATGAAATCCATGGATAAACCTTATCCTCTTGATTCTATGTGAATGGTTTGGGGAGTAATTCCAAACAAATGATTCATATTGCACTGCAAAATTTTAACCATAGTAAATTACAGCTATCAGAAATCTTCAGTTTAAGCTATGTTTTAATTTTCTTCTATTGATTCGACTATGTTTGACGTGCTGAAGTGTTTTGAACATATTTATAGAAATACAAAATCAAGAATACCTTTATTGGTTAAAAAATGTACTCCGTATCCTTTTTGAGACATTAACATTTTAAAGAGAATACTTTCTTTTTGGGGACTGAGGGTGTCTTTTCCTTGTAATTTGGTCTAACGGGAGAGCTTGTGTAATCTCAGGTCAGCCCAGACTTGTATGGTGACAATAACACTCGGCTGTTCACTTACTGGACAGTAAGTAAACCAATGATACCTGTAGACTTAAATTACCATATGTTTTAAGAAACAATTCATTTTATGCTTCTTGATATGTATCATCTTTACTGATGTTGAAAACTCAAAATATCTTGTAGAGTGACGCATACCAAGCCACAGGTTGTTACAACCTTCTCTGCTCGGGATTCATTCAGGTCAACAGTCAAATAGCAATGGGTGCAAGCATATCTCCTGTTTCTGCATATCGAAATTCACAGTATGATATCAATATTCTTATCTGGAAGGTAAATTCCAAATTAATTAGACCAAGCTGATAAAGTAAATGATGTTTTATACGTAGTATATTTTAGGGAAAATATCATTAATCTTGTCCCAGGCTTGTAATATCAATTAGAATTATCTGTCTTTCATTTGTTAAAGTACCGAATTATTCTTGGTAATCTTACTATTCAATTATATGAAAGTGACTCTTAACGTAAAGTAATAAGACATTGAGAGGCCGTTTGCAACACTGTTTTTCGGCTTATCAGACTTATCAGCCAACTTTTTCACCAAACACGTAACTTTTGCTTTCGCGCTTTGAATTGTGTAATAAGCAGAAAAAGTAAGGTTGGAGATACTTTTTTGGCTGTATTGGCTGAAGTTACTATAGATGACCATTTTAGCTATTTTTACATATATTTAGTTCTTCATTTTATTAAAAAAATATATCTTAATTTTTTCTCTTAAATCATTAGAATCAGACAATGCAGTCACTTCAGCCAGAACTTCATAAATTTCTGCATAATTAGCCAAAACAACAGATTTTCGTTCTACCAAACGGGCCTGAATGTTTAAGAAAAATCTTGATTTTTAGCTTATTTGCTCTAAATTATGTAGTTTGTATGAGTTGCTATTAAATTATATTACCTCAGGTAGCTGAGTGCTTGTTTCTGAAATTCGTGGGGTGCAAGTGATATTACAACATATATGGAATGTCAATGATATATTCCCAATATATATTAGAAAGGGGACAGTGATGACACAGCTTAAATACCTTGGCATAATACTTTTAATGGAATAAAAACTTCAATGCAGAAAGTGATTTTTATTGGAATGTTGAATCATTATTCCCACTCTGCATTATGAGCATCTTTAGTGTCTGAAATCTTTCAAAATCTCAGCTTTTAACTGCCAATAGTACATTGATTGAGTTGGTCTTGAAAAAGTTGTTGCTTTTCAAATAACAGTTGAGTAATCTTTAATATTCTGCTGAAATTGCGTTACTCCTTGTTGATGTTTCAGGAAGTGGTTGGAGTTAAACCTTTTGTTGATTTATCACAAAGTGGTTGGAGTTGAAATTGTGATTGAGTTGGTTCACTTAGTTGTATAAAAAAGAATAAATTGATATATTATATACATATATAAAGAAATAAAAGAAAAATAACAACAATAATATCTTTAATATAGTAACCCCGTTTAAATAATTTAGACATAAGTAAGGATAAAGACATAAGTGTCATTTTCTTTCATCACCCAATAGAGTAACTGTGTAAATAATTTGTTTTCGTAAAACCTGGCCTATATTATGAACAGTAACCCCGTTTAAACGAGTGCCGGCCTCTATTACTGAGGAAATATTTTGGAAAAAAAGTAGAGCATATATTCTTAAAGTAAGGTGTAAAGGTGCCATTTACACTCATCATTGCGTCCAAAAAGAAAGAAAGAAAGAAAAGTGAAATTCCCTTTAAATAAATAACCTTTTGATACAAGGTTAGATGGGGATGATACAGACAAGTAATTGTTTGGGTTTTGTTGTAGGATCCGAGTCAAGGAAATTGGTGGATGCAGTTTGGGAGTGACACAGTTCTTGGATACTGGCCATCCTTCTTATTCTCATACTTGGCTGACAGTGCAAGCATGATCGAATGGGGTGGGGAGGTGGTGAACACGCAGCCTGACGGCTTGCACACCTCTACCCAAATGGGCAGCGGCCATTTCCCAGAAGAAGGATTCGGGAAGGCGGGGTATTTTCGGAACATCCAAATAGTTGACAGTTCAAACAACCTCAAGTCACCCAAAGGCCTTGGCACCTACACTGAGCAGTCAAACTGCTATGATGTCCAGACAGGCAAGAATGAGGACTGGGGCCATTATTTCTATTTTGGAGGCCCTGGTAGGAACTCTAACTGCCCATGAAAGTTGAAAAAGTCTAGCCCCCCATAACTTCCAACCTGTATCATTAAATGTAATCTAATTTTTCCTTTTCTTTGAGGATTTTAGGCATCAGTTAGTTGTAATTGTGAACGTATGTTTATATAATATATGTTCTCGTAAAGTGTTTTGATATTTTATCCTTTAACTCTTTGAGTCTTTTGCTCGTTTCAAAGTCTTTGTTCTTTTGTAAGCTTACAAGAAAATGTCCCAAATCATTTCTCATGCTAGGCAGTAGGCACTTTGCTAGTAAAAATAGGTAAAAGACACCTTTGTCACTTTGTGTTTGTAATTTTATTGTGCCCTTGAATTAGTGATGGACCTGGGCCGGGCCAAGGCCCGGTCGGACCTCGGGTCTGGTATAGGTTGGCCCAGGACCGACCTGGACTATGGCCGGTTCCGGTTCGGGCCGGGCCACCCGGCCGGGTCACGGGTCGGGCCACCCGGCCGGGTCACGGGTCGGGCCACCTGCCGGGCCGGGCCGTTTCATTATATTTTTTTTTAAATAATTATATATTATACAAATTCCTATTAAAAAAAAGTTCAAGTGCATTTATTTGAAATAAGAATTACATTTGAGAATTGAGAAAAAAATAACAATATGAAATACATTTTCTAATAAATATCAATTGAGATTTCCGCCACCGTTGGTTGTTGTTTTTTCCCTTTGTCACAGGACTTCATATGTTTTATTGGCATCCCGTATTCGTGTGAATGCCCCAAGCAACACTCTTGCATCACTTGCAAGTTGTCCACCACAGTCCGGTCTTCGGGTCCTTTTACTTATCAAAATTGTTTTGCATAAGGGAAGATGTACTTTCCATCTTTAAAATGATACTCCCTCCGTCCCAAAAATAACTTCCCACTTTCCTTAAATAGATGTCTCAAAATTAACTTCCCACTTCAATACTTTCCTTATTTGGCAAATTATCTACATCAAAAAAGTGATAAACAGTGCCAAACAGTGCACTCTACAGTAAAGTCAAATTTATTTCCTAAATATGTGTGTAGGTCAAACTGGGAGGTTGTTTTCGGGACAGAGGAAGTATATGTATAAGTAGGAATGTAGGATAATAAGAGAAGATGAAGATGGAGAAGAGTTGGAGAATAAGAAAATAAGTATTAATGAAATATAAGTAGAGAAGTAGATATTATTATGTATTAAGTATATAGTAATAGTTTATAAAGTATATTTAATACTTTAATATATAAAGTATATATTAAGTAGATGTAGTATGTATGTATGTATTAAGAGATATAAGTAGAGATTAAGTAGATAAGAAATATAAGTAATATAGTATATGTATTTATAAGTAGATAATTAATATATAAGTAGATATAATAATTGTATAAGTATTAAATAGTAAAATAAAATATAATGGAGAATAAGAGAATTTGAGAAGATGAATATGGAGATGAGTAGAGAGTAGGATTTAGGAAGAGTTGGAGAAGAGGTGTGAAAAAATGTTTAAAATTAGGAGTATTTATAGTTTTTTTTACCCCCACCCCCCCACCCCCCAAAGGCCCCGGACCCCCTGGTACCCACCCAACGGCTATATAGCCGTTTAGGAAGTGGGTCAAGTGCTCAAAAGGCTTTTTTAATTTAAAAGGATTTTTTTTTTTAAAAAAAATGGATCATTAGGCCCGGGCCCGACCCGTCCGGGCCGGGCCGCCAAACACTACACCCGAGCCCGGACCCGCCACCCCCACCGGTTCGGTGCCCGAACCGGACACGGACCCGAGAACCGGGCCGGTTCCGGGCCCCCACAGTAACGGGCCGGGCGGCCCGAACCGTGTCCACCACTACCTTGAATATAGACTACATGCTTCTTGCCAAAAAAGAAATGAATGCATTCATTTTGAGTAAAAAGAAAGTGAGATAATCAAAATGGGATGCAGGGGTAGTAAATTGTATCCAAAAAGGTTAAAAGTAGGCAAGCAAGAAAATGGGGAAAAGTGGAAAACAAGGAAATGACAAGAAACACATTTAATACATTAGATACGAGAGATTTTATGGTTGAAAGTTGCGATGTAAGGTGTTGGCAAATTTGTATTCAATGGCTTGCTTTCTCTCTCTAGATTTTCTTGTAGACTTTCAATGTGGTTTGGTCATTTGGAGATAGAGCTCGGGCTCGATCAGAGTGTACTATGATCGTTCTAAGTAATTAACAGAATTTTGCTCACTTTAGTTGATAAATTCACTCAGTAAAAGATATACGAAGTACAATCCAAAAGTCCAAAACGATCATATGAAAACTCAGAGGAATGCGTTTGAACCTTTGGACCGCAACAAATTAACCTCATATAAGTCATAACATACATATATTTCAAATGAACGATGGGAAGGAATATGAAGGCAGCAGTAGCAAGGACATGTGAGTGGGGATAGGGGATGTTTTTATTCGGATTACTTTTGGCCACCCCTTTTTTTGTTTTCTTTTTGTTTTGTTTTTGGAGAAAAGGATGCAAAGGCAAAGTACAGTAGTACACCCACCATGTTATGTTGTCGCTAATGGAAGTCTTTTCATCTTTTAAAGACTCCCCCACTCAAATTGTTCTTATTTAAATTCTGGATTTAGCCTCGTCTCTTATTCAATACTCACTCGTTAATATTCATATCTACCCACTTTTCTTTTTTTGGATGTAACATTTATATTTTCTCATTTCTAAATTTTCCCATTATGTCTTCAATAATTTAAAAAATAATACACTATTACACCTATTTTTTTTGGATCTATTCTTCATTCCATCACATTATTTCACTATTTTCCCATCATACCCTCAATAATTTATAGGGAAAACTGTCAAATATGTCCTCAAACTTTCATAAAAAAGTCAATTAAGTCTTTCTATAGGAGACTCTGTTCGATCGTCGCGATTTGGAGCGGTTCTCAGTGGAATTTTTTGATAATTTTTTTTGAGCATCTTATTCATCAAGTCAGGTTTACTCACACCAAATTTCAGCTAAAAATTTAATCGGGAGCGCATTCAAATTAATTTGAGAACGCAAAAATGCGCAGTTATCTTCAAGAATTAATTTGAATGTGTTCCCGATTGAATTTTTAGCTGAAATTTGGTATGAGTAAACTAGACTTGGTGAATAAGATGCTAAAAAAATTTCATCAAAAAATTACACCGGGAACTGCCCCAAATCGCGACGGTCGGATAGAACCTCCTATAGAAGGACTTAATTGACCTTTTTATGAAAGTTCAAGGACCTATTTGACAGTTTTTCCTAATTTATATCCCCTTTCACTATTCTTAATCTCACTCGCTTTGGAAGTTTGAAGATATATGTGATACGGAGGGAGTATATCAATACATTCATAATGTTGAGTAAACACTTAACACTTGCACCTCCAAAAATTTAACACTTTTTTTGGCGAGCCCATTTTTTATACAAGAATTTCTCTTACATATATGGTTATATAAAATTAAATTTATTATAAGGTAGGTTTTGGATCTAAAAAGATATTTTCTTACTTAAAAGAGCACATGTAATTCATAATTACCATTACACTAGAATGATATACGACAATACATTAACATATGTTCTGAAGATACTCCTCCTTATCGAGTTGATAATTGGGAAAAGAGTCAAATAAGACCATGTACTAATGAAAAAAGGTTAAATAAGCCCTTAATTAGAAAATTATGTCCGGCCGTCGCCATTTGGAGTGGTTCCCGGTGGAATTTTTTGATGAATTTTTTTGAGCATCTTATTCATTGAGTCTAGTTTACTCATACCAAAATTTAGCTAACAATTCAATTGGGAAGACATTCAAATGAATTCTTGAAGATAAACTGCAGTTTTAACTGCTCTGTTATCTTCAAGAATTCATTTAAATGTTTTACTGATTGAATTTTTAGCCGAAATTTGTTATGCGTAAACTAGACTCAATGAATAAGATGCTCAAAAAATTTCATCAAAAAATTCCGCTGGGAACCACCCCAAATGGCGACGGCCGTACAAAACCTCCTAAATAAGGGCTTATTTGACCTTTTTTGGTTAGTACATGGGCTTATTTGCCCCTTTTCCCTTGATAATTTGAGCCTAATTTGAGTACAAAACTTCAGATCTTAAAAAGTTATCAAAACCACGTTTGATGTGATTTAATTGTTTATTTAAGTGAAATTACCTTAAATAAGATTAAAAACGTTTCTAAATTTCAAAAATAGAACTGTCGTGTTTTTATTCCCAAAATAGGACTAATAACTGCCATGTTTTGGCAGTAACAGACTTTAAACATGATAGTATTTTTCAAACTTGACAGTAATTACTCATATTTTGGGAATAAAAATATGACAGTCCTATTTTGGATTTTACAAACGTTTTTAGTCCCATTTCGGTAATTTTCCCCTCTATTTAACCGTCATGATTAATGATAACTGATTAAGGGCACGTTTTGATCAATTTGTACACCCTGATGTTGATCGGTTAGATTTGGAATGAAGGACATGTTGAAGTACCTCTCCCACACTCGCATAATACAAAATAACAAACTAATGTATAGATAATAAAGTTAATTTCACATGGTAACTTATTCCCTCTTTGCTGAAAATATGTCATACACATATCATAAATAATGATTTGTTTTGGATATTGCTGGGATATTGGATCTCGGCCTATTATTACTCAGGACGTCCAATACACTAGCATGTATAAAGCTCGATAAACTAGGCCTATTTCGGCCTAGTATGGCAAAACTGTACCTCCCTTTCTTTTTCTATAAATAGGAGGTTCTCCCTCTATTTTAGGGGCATACTTCTTCTCTATAACTCCTACTTCGCTCCCTAGAAGCTTGTAAACCCCATTAATTGCTGCTTCAACCTTACTCTTATACAATGTAAATGGTGATGGAAAATTAATAAAAAAAGAGTGACTTGAACATTAGCCCGAAAAATCCTGCGGTTTTCCCCCTTTCGGATTTCCACGTAAAAATCACGGACTCATACCACTTTATATTTTTTATACAAATTTGTGTTGGATTAATTTATAACTTAATTAATAAAGTTATAATTCCCGTTTATAATAATTATGAGTTCTTTTTGTTGATGATAAATTCTTGAACAGTACGCTAAGTAGCTAATTAAGTACATGACTTAATTCTGGAGTGTTACACATTGTTATAAGTGCAATATTCTAATTAGTCTCTAGTCTAACTATTAGTAATATGGGATATCGATAACTAAATATCATACTGGCATGTAGATAAATTGATGGCTACATTTGGCAATATGAGTTGAAATTGGAGACTAATGACTGAATTAAAGGCTATTGTTTGAATGGGAGACTATAGTCTTGAATTGAATTTTGACATGCTGAATCTAAATTTCAATAGATCCGTTTGGAAAAAATAACTCAAAAAGTGTCTAAAAGTGTAAAATTACATTGTAGGGTATATATATTTAACAAAAGAAATATTTACTATAATGGGCAGCCCGGATCACGTTAGTCTCCCTTGAAATATATATTAGTACTATGTAACTATATTTAATTAATACTTCCTCCTTATCATTTTTATCTTCTCACTATTCTTTTTAACTGTAACATTTATATCTTTTCGTTTCTAAATCTTCCCGTCATATTGCCAATAATGTTGAAAATAATACATTATTACAACTATTTTTTTGGATTTATCGTTCATTCTAACACACTATTTAATTATTTTCCCATCATACACTGAATAATTTATATCTTCTTTCACTATTTTTAATCTCACCTACTTTTAAATGAAAAGATATAAATGTTACGATGGTGGTACTATATATTTACTTTATTATATTTGTACATGCTTTGTACTAAAATGGATAAGGATCGCCTTTCTGGTTTTGGACTTTTATTTCGGATGTGTTTACTTGGACTGTAATTTGCTGGTCTGGTCTTGTCTAATCTGATCTGGTCTGAACTGGTCTGGTAATGTCTTGCCTCTTTGTATTTTTATAACTATCCAAGTCTGATCTGGGACAAATTATGGTCAAGTAAAAACACCCTTCTTGTAACATTGTAACAATGACTTCATTCAAGTTTGTAGCTCCCGTGAGTAATGATCAACATTTCCGGCTCATTTTGGTTTCTTTCATTGAACAGAAAGGCTGTAAGGTTTTTTTATTAGCTGGTAAGGGAGAAGCTGTTAACCTGACCTGTGCACTTGATTAAAGGAAAAAACAAAACAGAAAGCGCAAAGCTGTTGTGTGAGATACTGGTGTACGTGTTGGTTTGATCCATTAATCAATTTATTACTACAAGATTACATGCCATGCCTGTTAATTACAACATCTCTGCTTCTAAAGCACTTACAAAAAGCTAAAAACATTCCTTTACCTGACCAAACATATGTTATGTGCCAGCTAGATTTATTCAGATTTGAAATTCATGTGTATCATATGCATGTTTTGAAATCATGCAGGACTGCTACTGAGCAGACCCGGAAACAACAGTTGGGGCAAAGATTAACACACTCTTAACCAATGCAGCAACATGTTCAATTAAAAGAGTTCGATCCATTTGGTTCTAAAACCGAAAAGCAATGTTGGAGTTTAACCAGGGTTTTAAATAGCCGGCCGCTACAGCAGTGCCGGAACCAGAACAGAAGTTCTGCAGGGCTCATAATCTTATCAAAACTCAAAATACTGAAATCATCTAATGTAATCACAAATTTCATAAAAAATAATACTCCGTACTAAGAAATTTCACTTCCAATGTACTATGAACTACAAACTTACAAAGTACTACACTATGTATTGGCTTTTGTTTACTTAAATTATTTACACAAGTAATAATATAAAACAATCTAAATCCCTAAACTAGTTGAACATTATTAAAAATCTAAAACTTTTTTTACCTTTGAAAATCTGAAGCATTAAAACCTGAAAAATAAATACTCCGCAATTAAAAGGATAGTTAGCCTAAAACAATATACTAACAAGCTATACTTAAAAGTTAAGAAACATAACATCACTACACGTCTACACGACTACACATTATGTCAATTCAGCAATTCTCAAAAGTGAAGCAGCAAAGTCAGAAGGCTGAAACGTAAATTTAAAACTATGTAAATATAGGAGTAATAATTATTGGCAACCCAAAATCCAAATAATCCAAAATTGAATAACTAAAAGAATAAAATAGGATAATTCTAAATACAACCCGCTTTTTACTAAATACAGTCCCTAATCAAATTAAATGTCTATTATATCCCTATACTAAATACAACTCCTGCTGTTTGTGATGGCCGACCTTCAAGAATGACACCCGGGAACAGCCCCATGGAACGGTTGTTCTTAAACAAGAAAGCTTTTGGCCTACCGCTGTGAATGCGAAGATGGAAGTGGGGGTGATGATGATTAGTTAGAAAGGTGCGGCTATGATCGCTGCTTGTAATCCGATAGTTGTTTGGTGTAATCCTTTCTTCTTCTTTTTTGTTTTTAATTAAAAAAAACTCTATTAATTGTTCGGTGTAATCCTTGATTTTCTGAAGCCCCTGTTCATATAGAAGTGGCAAAATAGAAGTTCACAAACCCTCTATTTTATTTTTCATACTCTAATGATGTGATATTTAATTACTGTTGAATTAACCAAGAAATTGTGACTCGCTCCATGGTCCGAGGTAATTTTCTGATATGTTTTGGACAGAAAGCTTTAAAGCAAAGCTAGAAACAGGGAAGGTTGTGGAAGAAAAGCATACTTCGAAATGAGAAAATTCATTGGGTTTGTGACCAAAGTATTGAAAATTTAATAATTATTCAACGAGTTCCCCGATTTGCTGAGTTGCAGCGACTCTGCCATTTCTGCAGCTGGAAAACATTGGCTTTCTTGGGGGAGACACCTACCGGAATAAAGGAAATGAAGGGGTTGTACAAGTCCAGGACCGAGACCACGTTGATGTTGTTTGTTAGACTCGTGATCTCCTCATCTATGCTGAAAGCAGCTCTGCTTCGGTGAATTAATCAAGACTGGTTGCCGGTGAATTATTGGAAGAAAGATTTCTGGTTCTAATTAGTTTGAAGGGTAGAATAGGTATTTAAAATTTATGGGGCTGTGATTAGTTAAATAAGGGCTGTATATAGAATCACCCATAAAATAGTGGCAAGTTGAACAAATAAATACTCCGTAATAAACTTGCAGCTAGACGTGGATGAGCGTCGCTTCACGCGTGCGGGCTGCCAACTTGCCTTTCTCAATCTTTGCCTAATAGGTCGCACACCTCATTCCCTTAAACTATGGGTGGACTTGGGCCGGGCGGCCCGACCCGAAACCGGCCCGGTTACTGTTTGGCCCGGCCCGGGGCCCGGTGGGTCCACCGGTTCGGTTCGGCCCGGCCCGGCCCGGCCCGGCTGCTGGGCGGTCCGGGCTCAGGCCCAGTTTTTGGTGAACCGGCCCGGCCGGTTCGGGCCGGTTTTTAAATTTTTTTTTTTTGAATTTTTTTAAGTTTTGGGTTGGATTAGGTATTTTGGGCCATTTGAGGTGGTTTGGGGTGGTTTGGGGTTGAGGGGGAGGGGTTGGGGGTTAAATAGAAGAGCCAAAAAAAAAAAAAAGTAGAACCGGTTAGGCCCGGCCCGGCCCGGTTTGGCCCGGAACCGGAACCGCCCACCGGCGGTTCGGGCTCGGGCCCAACTTTCTTGGGCCCAGGCCCGAACCGGGCCCGAACCGGCCCGAGTCCAGGTCTACCTTAAACCTATCGTTTGAAATTTCCAATTTCAGAATTTGGGCCTTTGGCCAATTAACTTGATAAGTGCTGCTACGAGAGATCGGTTGCGACGTCGTTTTTATTTAACACTTAACCAAAACGGTGTCGTTTGGTTTAGTAAAAAAACCAAAAAAATAACAAAAACAAAACCGGATAATTAATGTCTGCAATTGCCTAGTGCAGCAACGAGCAGGGTCGACGGAAAACAGAAGGGGCGAGGAAGAAGATGACCAGAGGCGTTGTTAATATTTATATAATTACAAACAAGTCTGCGGGTGCACAAGCCCCTCCGAGCCCCAACGTAGCTCCGCCCCTGCGCTACGGCTATAAAGGCCGCTACATAACGGTCGTGGTAGCCTCCGCCACCGCTACGTAACCACTACGCCGCTACCGGCACCTCCGACAGAGCATCACGAACTAGTTGATGTGTAAATGTGTGAATGTTGTGTGCATGGTGTGAGATACATTAATGATGGTGCATGGAGTGAAATTCTAAATTAAATGTACATGTAATCCCATTCGCTTGTGTTATTCATCCTACTATGCCTAATATGTTATATTCCCTCAGTATTTAAAAGTTTACTACAATATGTTTGAACACATCATTAAAGTATGAAATGTGGGGGCAGTGAATAACATAGAAAAAGTAGGAGAGAAGGTGGAAAAATATGAAAGAGAAGACAAGAATTAAAAAAAGTAAGGGCAATTGAGTATTTTTAAAGGAAAAACTTATTAAATAGGGAAAATGTAGCAAACTTTTCAATACATCCAAAAAGGAAAATGTTACAAACATTAAAATGCGGAGGGAGTATTATTATGCATGTTGAAATATGCCAATTACCTTTATTTGTACAACTATTCCTTTAGATGTTAATACGGAGTATGTTATAGTTTTATGACTTTGAATGGTATTTTTATGAATTACCATTTTATTTATCACAATTTCAACAAAACTATATAAAATCCGAATGAACATGAAAACCGAACGAATCTGACTGCAATACGAACTTGTTCAACCTGAAAGGCCGATCAGTTTTTTTTTTGACAGGGGCAGAGTTTCAAATTACAAACCCAATAACAGAAGGGGTTTACCAAACGTCAACACGTCCTACCCAAACCCGTTTGACGCTCTCCCTTACATATACTCCGTAGTAGATATTCATAATGTGGGCTACACCACTAAATCAGTTCAGTAAGCCCAAATCTTATCTTATCTTATATAAAGTAGCAAAGTTGCTACAGTTTTTGGAGGCAAAATTCCCGCTCATTTGAAGGGTATAAGTGGGAATTAATATTGTATTAATACGAATTACAATTAATATATTCCGTATTTTATTAAAACTTCATGTCGGTATTAATATATATCACTAAAAGTGGCTAGCTATTGGCACAACCTTATATTACGGATGTTATTACAAAGGTAATAAATGGAAAGCGTTGCTCAAGACAATCCTGTAATTAAATGGTGGGAATAAATACTTCTAATTTTGATCATAAATTGCAAAAATTTTGTTTGAAATCAAATCAACAGCTTAATCAATATATTAGAAAATGTAAATAACCAACATGCATTCAAATCAATGCTAAAAGCTAATGTACAAAAACTAATCATATTGGAAAAATCATATTTTTTTAGTCCACGTGAATGAAACATGATCGAAATGCAAAAAATAAGTCAAATTCTCTAAATAAGAATAGTTATTATATTTATAGACAAAAATACTCCTAGGAGGGTTTAGATTGCCATCAGACTTCTACCGTCACTGATCGCCGGAATTCTGCCGCCGTCGCTGCCGCTTATCACCATAAATCGTCTACCACCAGATTACCACCGTTGGGTTGCCGCCAGCACGTGTCTGCTACTCTGCTTTTCCACCAAGGGATTGACCTTGGGTATGCAAATGAACTGGGGAATTAATTATATTAATTAATTATATTAGGGGCAGAAAGATAATGTTTAGTATTGTTTAGTGAATAAAAAATCTAAGTCCTATTTGTGCATTTATGTTTAGTTTTAGTCATATTAAGGACAATTTCTCTTTAATAAATTTGAATACCATCATTTTTGTTAAATGTATGATTATTCAATTTAATAAATTTGTGTGTTTTTTGTAAAAACAAACACTAGTTTCAGTAATAATTATCCCTCAATAGGATGCGAATACAAAATGGAGGAATCTCAAATCAAGAACAATCAGACCCAAAATAGCTTGCCTAGCGAATGAATGAACAACCTTATTTGCTGATCGTTGCACATATTGAACAGAAATATTAGTGACAGATGTCATCATGTGTCTAATATCATCTGACAAAGTTGTATCATAGGAGCATCCACCTGGGCAATTTACACCATTCACAGCCTTATAGGCATCTGAATGGCTACCACTTCAGTAGAGCTTCCTGCAAAACTTCCCCTAAAATGCTGATGGAGTATATTCCCATCCATCAAATGCGTACTCCCTTCATCCAAACAAAGTTTGCCAAATTTATTTTTCTTGGTCAATGACAATCAACATTGACTAAAGATATTTTTTAATACAAAATTATTTTGAACATGAAAGTATAATATTTTTTAATTATTCAAAAATATAATAATTATTTACAAGTATAATAATTATATTTAAATTATCACAAGTATAATAATTATATTACAAGTATTATTTCCTTATTCAAAATATTTCCATAAAAGTATAATATTTTTAAATTATTTACAAATATAATAATTAAAATCATTGTCCAAAGTTTGTCATCAAATGGTAAACCTTTTCGGGACAAGGTAGTATTTTTTTTTAATTCTAAGTTAAATACGGGGTAGTTTGAAGTGGCTGTAAGAACACCTCCAATGCAAAAACGTGAACGGTGCATACATAGCATGAGAAACGACCAATTAAAAAACAAAAAATGTAATATATCTCTCCTTATTTGAATGGTCGTACATGTTTTGGTAAGTTTTTTCCACAATGTCAAAAACAATGTCTAAATGTTGACATTGTGGTTGACATTATTGAGAAAAACTTACAAAAAAAAGGCCGTGAAAAGAAGGAGAGATAAATGTCTTGAATTTAATCTTTTCTGTCTATCTCTCTCATATTGTCATATCAAACATAACTAGAAATTCATAAAGATATTTCCAATAATACAAAAACTAGAAGAGGAAGACTTGTGTCTACTAAAATGGGGTGAGCCGTGAGCATCTGCCATGAGCATAGGTTTATAGAAATTCAAGTATGGGTCTTACGTGCCTTTTTTGGTACCCCTACTTGTTACAAAAATTTAGTGAAGAGTACATGCCATATAAAAATTTAGCTTTATTTTATCTTCATTTAACTTAATGCTGACAAGTAAATTGAAATTGATATTTATATAAAATAATTTAATTTATAAAAGTATTACATTCAAGTGAATGTATATTTCAGCCCTTTTTAAAACCTGAAAACTATAATTCATCCTGTATTTTTTGTTACCACTCTGTGTATTTTATACTTCAGTCTAAACCAATTTGTTCAATTACCTTGATTTGATTTCTTTTCGCTTTGGGAAATTAATTTTTATCTACAATGAATTGTCAAGTATTACAAGACAGTTATTGTAATTAGGGCTGAGCATAATCCGGTCCGGACCGGAAAACCGGACCGAACCGGACCGGTCGGTCCAGACCGGACCCGGACCGGATAGTTACCGGTCCGGTCTTCGGTCCAAGGTATTTAGCGATTCCGGTTCCGGTCCGGTCCGGTCCAAAACCCGGAATATTCCGGTCCGGACCGGTTAGACCGGAATTAAATTATTATACATATAAATATGTTAATATATATACATAAATTTATATTTATATTTAATTTATATTTATATATGTATTTAAAATGTACACACATACACATACATAGTACATTAATTTACTTTAAAAAGTACATTAATTAAATGATACAATAACTTATACATTAACTCAAGTTACATGCATAATATTATTTACACATTTATACTAGTAAAATTATGTAGCATAAAAACATTAAGAGGTAGAATGGGGCATTGTATTTACTTATTTTTACTTGTTTTAACTATAATATATAGTTTGATTAATTGAATTCTTCTTTGTTAAATAAGCAAATCTATTGAGTCGAATCATTCACTAAATTAATCAAGCAAGGAACATTAGTTTCCCGCACTAATATGATCATGCCTAAAATTTTATAGTCAAAATTGTATCACGTATTTTTCATATTTCGACTAGGCGTAGTTCATGTGTTTATTTCGACTTATTCAAAGTATTATAATGTATATTATATTGATTAAAAGAGACATAGAAACAATACACATAAAGAATATATTAGAAATAATCACTTATAAACATCATAAAATAATACTCCGTAATAGAAACAATGAGGTAATAGGTACATTTTTGGACAATCAAACCTATTTTTAAAAAGATGAAACATTATAAAAAATAAAATTAAAAAACCGGTCCAATACCGGTCCGGACCGGAAAAACCGGAATAATCCGGTCCGGTCCGGTCCTGGACCGGAATTATATAGGTCCGGTCTTCGGTCCACTTTTTTTGTGAATTCCGGTTCCGGTCCAACCGGTTCCGGTCCGGTCCGGTCTTGGACCGGTGCTCAGCCCTAATTGTAATCTATCAATCTAGAATAAAAAAGCATGGAAAGCTTTTATCTACCAAACTTTCGAAGTAAATACTAAATAGTAAAACAGTTACCAATGGAAGTAGTTATTTAACACTTGAAAAACTGTATTTTTCCATGAAATTAATTAGATATAGCACCTTATTCTAAGTGTTTCTTAAACTCGCGCCTCATTATTCAAAGTAATTAGAATTCCTATTATGTTCATGAGAAACATAGATCAATCTTCTAGAGTATGTAATATCTAGGACATGCCTTACCTTTCTCATGGGTAAAATGTTTTAGAGGCGAAAGTTATATACAGAAAAAATATTTGACAAAAAGTTTTAATCCCGTGATTATCTTTAATTTGGTCCCGTCAGTCAGTCACATAATAGAAGTTCTATCAAGTTTCAATGTAGGTCATTCCCAGTCATGGACAATCTTTGCATAAAGTAGACATTATCTTACAAAATCTGTTTTTAAGCAGAGCAATATGTATCTTTTTATGTCCAGAGCCACCTCAAGAAGTGAGTAGAAAATTCTAATATGCAAAGATGAGAGTTGTGTAGTGTTGGCCACTAAAAATGTAATCTAAAAAACTTATGATAATTTTTATGCAACATTGAAAAAGGATTGTCCAATATTATAAAATTTGATGATGGCTAACGAAATAAACACTTCACATTGTACTATCACGATTTTTTCATTGCCAGGTACTATTTATTCTTACAATTAACATGTGTTTTTGTCAAATTTACTTTCAATTCTTCATACGACTTATGTTTTTCGTTTTATATTTTTCTTCTATATAAAAATTACTTATTTTAGGTCATCATTATAAAATATAATTTTAAATAACTATTTTACTTTAGATATTCCCGTGCATCGCACGGGTACATCGTCTAGTGTAAATTAAAGACTATTTATAGAGAAATTGTTGTAAAACCATCAAATTGACAAGTATGAATTGTTCATCCTTGTCACTCGGACATCAAGATGTTCCCGATCCTTGTAATGATCCTTGTAACCTAGTTAGAGTAGGTGGCTCAATTTGTTATTGCCACCAAATCTGTAGACTCATCATTTAAGTGACTAATCATCAAACTCAAACACTATAAATAGGAGCTTAATGAAGCCTTGTAAATTCACTCAGAAATTCAAAATTTCTCACATATTAAGAAGAAGAAGAATATCCAGACTTTTATTTTTATATCTATCTCATAAATTTAGTCTCCATCTTCTTCATTTCACAACACGTTATCAGCACGAATCAGCTCAAACTCTTCAAGAAATCATCATCTTCTGCAGATATGGATCACTCAAGTGATAAAGAATTATGTCTAATAGACAGCGCTACAACGCACACCATTTTGAGAAATAAAATATATTTTTCTCAAATGGCTTTAGTTGAAGCTAAAGTCAATACAATATCAGGTGTTGCAAAGCTCATTGAAGGCTTTGGGAAAGCATATATGATGCTCCCTAATGGGATAAAATTAATGATAAATGACGCTTTATACTCCAGCAAATCGCGGAGAAATTTATTAAGTTTTAAAGATATGCGTCAAAATGGTTATCACATAGAAACCATGAATGAAAACCAAAAAGAATATCTTTGTCTTACGACAACTAAATCAGACACTAAATATATTTATGAAAAAATGTCAGCATGTTCCTCAGGACTATATTTCACATATATTAGTCCATTCGAAATAAATTTGGTTTCTAACACAAAGTTGGATAATCAGAAAACATTCATGTTGTGGCATGACCGTTTAGGTCACAAAGGCCAGATAATGATGCATAAAATCATTAAGACTTCACTTGGACACCCATTAAAGAATACCATGGTTCCATTATCAAGTGATCTTCCTTGTAAGGCCTGTTCTCTTGGCAAAATGATCATCAGGCCTTCTATGAACAAAATTGCAACTGAATCACCTGCATTTTTAGAAAGGATTCAAGGAGATATTTGTGGGCCGATAGCCCCACCATGTGGACCATTTCGATATTTTATGGTGTTGATTGATGCTTCAACACGTTGGTCACATGTTAGTCTTTTATCGACTAAAAATTTAGCATTTGCTAAACTCCTTGCTCAAATCATACGATTACGAGCTCATATTCCGGATCATTCTATAAAAAGAATCTGACTTGATAATGCAGGAGAATTTACATCCCAAACATTTAACGACTATTGTATGTCGATTGGGATTGATGTGAAGCATCCTGTTGCTCATGTCCATACACAAAATGGTCTTGCTGAATCTTTAATTAAACGATTATAATTAATCGCCAGACCATTATTAATGAAGTGTAATTTACCTTCATCAGCTTAGGGACATGCTATTTTGCATGCAGCAAATTTAATTCGGCTTAGACAGACTGCATATCATGAATATTCCTCAATGCAATTAGTTACTGGACAAGAGCCAAACTTAGCACACATAAAGATATTTGGTTGTGCTGTTTATGTTTCGATTGCTCCACCTCATCATACAAAAATGGGTCCTCAAAGAAGGTTGAGAATTTATGTTGGATTTGAATCTCCCTCAATAATAAAATATCTTGAACGGATGACTAGTGACTTATTCACCGCACGGTTCGCTGGCTGTCATTTCAATGAGACAGTATTCCCAACCTTAGGGGGAGAAACTAATAAATCGGACCCAAGTACAAAAGAAATAACATGGAATGCAACATGATTATCACACCTTGATTCTAAATCAAATATATGTGAGCAAGAGGTGAAAAAGATAATTCATTTACAAAATGTTGCAAATCAGTTGCCTGATGCATTCACAGATACAAAGAAAGTGACAAAGTCACATATTCCTGCTATGAATGCCCCTGCCAGAATCGAAGTCCCAGTGGAGAATTCTGAAAAATCTCTTGCAAATGATTCTTTTATACGCAAAAAGCGTGGCAGGCCACTATGATCAAAAGACATAAAACCAAGAAAACTAAAAGGCAGAAATTGATCTGTGATGAAAGATGTTCATCCTTCTGAACAAGAAAATGAACAATTTGAAAATACTGGCATAGAAAATGATATTGAAAAAACAAACATCTCAAATGACTACCCCTTAATTTTCACACTCATTTTCACAATAAGATAACAAATACATATTCAAGGATGAACATTCAAGGGGGAGTGTTGTAAAACCATCAAATTTACAAGTCTGAATTGTTCATCCTTGTCACTAGGACACCAAGATGTTCCTGAACCTTATAATGATCCGTGTAACCTAGTTAGAGAGTAGGTGATTCAATTTGTTATTGCCACCATATCTGTAGACTCATCATTTAGGTGACTAATCATCAAGCTCAAACACTATAAATAGGAGTTTGATGAAGCCATGTAAATTCACTCAGAAATTCAGAAAATCTTGATATTAAGAAGAAGTATAATTTAGATCTTATTATTTATATATCTCTCTCTTAAATTTGTTCTGCATCTTCTTCATTTCACAACAGAAATAAAATTGTGTAAATTTCTCAATGAAGCCACTTTTGTGTAAAATCGAGAAATGTTGTTTATACACGCCATTTTACTCGCCGGTCAAATTGGTTATGCACAATTGTTTTTATTGTTTTGTAAATAGAATCATTTTTCACATATTTGTCTGTGTCACAAACAAAAAGATTGTCTTGCATAGTCTATTTTTTAAAATAAAAAATCAAAGGTGGGAAAAGTGATATTAATTTATCATTGTAGCCTATTTGAGAAAGATTACCAATAAAATAGGGGGGTACATTATTGAAAAGAAGGTCTTGCGTAGTCAATTTTTTAAAATAAAAAATCAAAGGTGAAACAAGTGATATTAGTTTATCATTTTATCCTATTTGAGAAAGATTCCCAATAAAATTTAGTCATATGTATCCTTTTTGTTACCAAACACAGTAGACAGATTTTCTTTTAGAAAACTAAAAAAATAAATACGACACTTAATTATAGAAAAATGGGCAGTTGGCTCCATAGTGGGAGGGGGGGGGGGGATAAAAAGCTGCTGTGTAAATAAGATTCATTTAAAAGATAAAAATACATGTAAACATAATGTTTTATTATTTCTTCTTTTATAGAGGAACGTGTGACAGCTATGGACCTATGGAAAAAATAATTCAAGGTCAAATAGAGCACAATGGCATTAAAGTAGGGAAGCATCTTTTTGACTGAATCCATAGAACAAGTATAGTGAATGGAATTTCAAAAAAAAAAAAAAAGCCAAAGATGTCAAGGGAAAAAAGACCCAAGAGCCCACCACTCATCATATGGGATAAGAGAATAGAAGCCATTCAAAATCTTACAATCTCTTTGCTGCTTCAACAAAACAGAACCACCAAAATCACATCCCAACCTAAGGGGATCTGCTTCTGTCTTTTCCTCCAAATCCTATTCTGAATCACTTACCATGCTTCCCATGGCCTTCAACCCTCTTGGCTTCTAAGACCACATACACCATTCCAAAAACATTCACATTAGTGCCACACAGTTTGTATTAAAGTATTGAAACAAGTGAAGGATGTTTAAGCTGCTGATTAAACTCAGTAGTATTCAAATTAATATGAAAACGATGCTTTTGGTCCCTCAGTTATGGGATTATAGTAGATTAGTCTCTAAGATATTAGTGTCACCACTTCTAGTCCCAAAAGTATATCGAAGTGGTGGGTTCGTCCTTCATAAATTTACATGTCATATTTTACTTTTGGTTTTTTGCATATAATAATCTTATTACAATTAGGCCTCTAGGCTCCCTTATGGACGAGATATGGCAGAAATACATTTCCCTTCTGCTCAAATAGATCTATATTCTTAGTAAATTAATAAATAAACAGATTGAAGAATCAAAATATCATACAAATTCACAATAAAAGTTTCTTTCATCATTGAAAAATTCACAACAACAAAATTTTCATCACTTTTTGATGGTTTTACTCTTGATACTTCTTAATGTAACTGCTATCACAGCCCCTTATTTCTGCTAATGTATCTTAACATAAATGATTTTGATACCTTCTTGGAAGTCTTCTTTTCGGTTTCCCTCACCTCATACCTCTCCTGACACAGATCAGATAACCATGTACCTGGACTCACTAACTACATGAAAAAGGAAAGCGAGGAAATAATTTAGCAGATTTAGCAGAAATTAAGAAAATACTAAAACAAGGAAGGTCATTTTTTCTTTTTCTATAACAAAGGTGTTTGGAAACTTACAAGAATGGTTCGTTGAATCAACTTCGCCCTTTTCTTAGGCCTCTGAGGAAGTTTGGTACCTCTCATTGCCATAAAATCCTCTTCCTTCTCTTTGCTAGACAATGTGACGAGTAGCTTGGGCCAAACGAACTTCTTCTTCTCTTCCTTTGGATTCGGAAGCAACTTGGTATGATCATCCAATCCAACCGACCCTCTTGTGGTGTAATACCTGTCCTCTTTCTCAGGAGATGATGATGTCATTGGCTTTCTAAACTCATTCGCACTAGACCTAGCTGTCCCCAAATCCCTACAATGCGCCAAAACAGTGGTTTTTTTGATCGAAAGTTACATCTTTAATCAGCATCGGCATTGAAAGCGCCTTAAACCCAAGTAGTTAGAGCCAAGCAATGTCAAGATCATTTTGCTGAAATGACTGAATCGGTTTGATTTTCTAAAAGGACAAGCATTGATAAAATCAATCTAAGTCAAAACTTATAGTGTTGGTTAAAACTGTAAAATTACTTGGACTATAAACTCATGCAAAATTCCACTTTTCATATCTGAAGTTTTCTTCTCCATGGGAAAATTAGGATAAAATCCTCCTAATCATCAACTCTCCATCATACCATCACATTGCAAAGTAATAAAATAAAGTTCTAGATCAAAGAACTAAAGTATTGATATAAATTGTTCATACTCTTGATAATATTACTGCGTCCAGAGGAAGTCCCTTGTCTGGATAGCTTACGAGAATTACACTGGCTACAAATTTAGGTTCTGTTCCTTTTAGTATACGGAGTATAAAACTTACCAAAATCTGGTCTTTTCTTCAGAACAACTATCAACTACACAAAGTTATCTTCATCAATTTGTGGGGAAATAATTTCCAGAAATAAAAAGAAAATATCATGAAAAACAGGGGAAAGGATACAGATCCAAGTTTGAGCTATTCAAAGATGAAAATTCTTTTTCAAAATTTCAAAAATCTCAAATTTCATCATCCAAGAGAATATTAGTTGTCAATAGTCTCAGATCGAGAATGGAGCTTTGAAAAAAATTGCAGCTTTATAAAAACGTAATACCCAACGATCCAAACAAAAACAGCCAACCATAAGTATTCAAATAAACAAAATAATAATCATTCAAGGTATAGATACCTGTTGGAACGATGGGGAGGAGAAATAGTCCCCTTATTATTATCAACTCTAACCGTTTTCCTCTTCATCATAGAACCATCGGATTTCCCATTAGAAGAAGATTCCTTCACCTTCATACATCTTAGCCTTTTTCTATTCCCCCACTGTAACTTATCCATTTCAAAAATCCCCTCAATCTACAAGAATCTAAAATCTGACTTGATAAAGTTGAATTTTTTACCTCAAAACACCAAAATATATTAGTAAGGCAATATAATCAGAACCAATGCCATACCAGAGGGATCTGGGAAAATACTTCGACAATATTTTCTATCACACCAGTCTGCATTAGAGGGACAATTGAAAATAAGAATGACTCGTTATTATACTTCAAGTTCAAGAATGACTCGTTAATATGAAGAGCTAAAACCCAACAGAAATAAGCATTACAGGAAAAGAAGGTGAGAGCTTGGTGTTTAAGGAGGGAAACCCCGCAGTGAGAAAAGATTGGATTTTTATGTCAATTTAAAGAAGACAAAAGGTTTTGCTGTATCATCTCAATAAATAAGAAGGCAGGCTTGAGAGTTGATCTAATTTTGAGTGAAAGGAGTTCTATCTCTTGTATTTTTTTTTTCTCGTCTCTGGGCTCCCCTGTTTCTTCTCTAGGTTTATTAATCAATCAAATGGTCGAGAAAGCTGTCGCTAATATACTTTTGAATTAATGATTTGTGAACTTGTGAAGGTACGGTGGCACCATTCTAATCATTTATATTTTTTTATTGGACACCTCACTAAAAATATGAGTAGTTAGAATGAGGCCACCGTACTCATATGACTATGGGCACATTTGATTGGAGGTAATCTTGTGTGCGTGTCGGAATCTGATGTCTGGAATCTAAGATATCCGCGTTTGGTTCGCGGGTTTAAAAAAATGGGAATGTAAGGGCTTGTTTGCTAACAGAGATATTTTCCAGTTTTCTAAAAAACTGGAAAACTGAAAACAGGAAATAAGTTTACCAAAAAATTGCTGGAAAACTGGAGAAAGGAAAAAGAAAAACGTGTTTACCATATCGTTTTCCAAAACGTAAAAAATGAGACATGTCTCTCTTTTCCTTAATGATTTGGAGAAGTGACTTTTACTAGTTATCCAAATTTGGAAAACGCAGATGCTACAGCGCCGCTGCAATGAATTTGCATACTTACACCTAGTGGTGGGTCCGGTCCCGCTCTGATATCGATTCCATTCCGGTACCTCTATCCTCGTACCTTACCCCTTACCCATACCCTACCCACCCCAACCCCCAACCCGTGTACCCATTTTCCCTATAATGACCCTACCCCACCCCCTACCACTTGCCCCTACCTCGGCCCCACCCCGATCCACCCTACCCTACCGCCACCCCCCTACCACCCTAACCCCACCCTGACCCACCCTACCTACCCCCTACCACCTCGACCCCACCCCTTACCCCTACATTACCCCTTACCACATGCCCCCTACCTCGGCCCCACCCCACCGCCATCCTACCCCCACCCTTCCCCCATCCTACCCCCCACCCTACCCTTCCCCTACCTCGGCCCCACCCGGATCCCGGGCCCACCCTACCGCCATCCTATCCCAACTCCCTACCCTACCCCTACCTTACCCCAACCCCAACCACTGCCATCCTACACCCCACCCTACCCCTTCCCTACCTTGGCCCCACCCTGGTCCCGGCCACACCCCACTGCCATCCTATCCCAACTCCCTACCCTACCCCTACCTTACCCCAACCCTACCCTACCCACTACCCCACCCTTACCCCTAACCACGACCCTAACCCACCCACTACCCCCATCCTACCCCTACCCCTAGACCTTACCACCCCACCCGACCATACCCCTTACCCCACCCCACCCATGACTTCCCTACCCTGACCCCTAAGAGTAGGTATGGGTGGGTATGAAGGGTTGTGGGGGAGTATGGATAGAGTGTAAGATCGTGGTAAGGGTAGGGGTATGAGTCAAGGGTGTGGAATTGGAGAACTGGGTGAAAAAATTGATGAATATGTTTTCATATTTGAAAATGGAAAACTAAAAAATAGAAACATAAAATTGGAGATAGAAAAACTGAAAAATAAAAACATAAAATTGGAGAACGAAAAACAGAAGTTGAAAACAGGAAAATATCTCTGTTAGTAAACAGACTCTAACATTCCCAAAAGTGAGGAATGTAATCTCATGCCCAGTAATGCTAAACCCATGAAGCTCTTAGGTTATCTTGGATGTCTGGTTGATTATAACACTTCTTCCAAAAATACCTACTCATTTAATCAAGAGAACCTCTTTTTACTTGCTTTTTGCTAGAGATGCTAATGTAATGGAATATTCACCTTTATTTTTAATGTGTTTCATTATGCATTTACTTAAACAATATAATAAGATATAATTACATATATATGACTAGAATAAATATTGTTTACAAAAATGTGACTATTGACTAGAGTAGTAATGAAATTAGAGTAACTTACGTTCTATTTCTAAACTTAAGTTACCATAAAACTACATTGTAGTAACTATTAATCATATTTGTTTTAATAAGTTTTCTCTTAGTTATATTTTTGCAAAAAGGCCAAACAATAATGCTTACTAATGTTCACTAAAAAAATTCAGTTAGTTTTTATTTTATTTATTACTAAGATATTTCATTTTTTTCTTTAATTTAAATTACTTTCGAATGTAGGTTGTAATAAATTTATTGTTTAAGAGAAAGTATTTGAAGGGCACTGAAGTAATTTATCAAGTCTGCAATGTACGATATCATTCAAACAAACAAATTAATGTCACATTCCCTTAATCTTAACCAAACACAAATGAGAAACAAATGCATGCATTCCCATCAATCTAACATACCCAGTAATCTGACATTCCCATGATAATCAGACATTCCTTGAACCAAACATACGCTATAAGAGTAACTCCAATGTGGTTGTACATTGCTGCTGAGATGGCAAAGTAATGAGAGTAACTCCAATGTGGTTGTACATTGCTGTTGAGATGGCAAAGTAATGAACATGGTGTATTTCAAACGTGGGTAAAAAATTTAGGGAAAAGTAAGGTCTATTCAATTTGAACTCCAATGCAAATAAGAAAGGAAAACTAAATAAAAAGCAAAAATGCAAATGAATGGCCGAACCACCCGAAGGCCTATGTCACGGACTTATTCTCAAGACCCGTGCGGCACTAGCACACTCACTCAAACTATGCTAGTCAGCCTAACTTCTAAGGACACCGATTGTGGAGAAACGTGTACAATGCTTTATTGCTCTCAAATGCTTGATTACTCGATGGTTGGATGCTTACAAATGAGCCAACCTTGAGGGGTATTTATACTTGTCCTCCTCCTCAATGGACGGCTTAGATCTACTTGATCTAATGGCTACAATTCATCTCTATACTACTCTACAATATTCTAGAGTATTCCACTATACTCTATACAAGTATACTCCTATCTACATGAGTCTAGAATATTCTATAAGCCTCCGGAAATCTGCCCCTCTCTCTTGGGAAGTTCTAGACTCCAGCATTGTCCCTTGCCACGGTTATGCCGCGGCATATCACTCTGCCACGCCGCAGCGTACTTGTCTTCTATGCCGCGGCGCACTTGCCTGCCATGCCGCGGCCTGAAGTGCCTGCTATGCCGCGGCAGACTTCGATATTTGGGAGAGGCGTCACATTCTCCCCCACTCAATCTCACGACGTCCTCGTCGTGGTCTTCTTGTAAACCTCTTCTCGGGACGACTTGACTGTGGCTCCCTTCCCTAGGCCTTGCTGTTTTGGTTCGTAGACTCGGTCTTCCCTTGTTGCTAGCAACCCCTCCCTTGGCCAGAATTGGCGTGTCTTACCTTGACTTGCCAAGTTCTTCAACCCCTTGGCCTTAGGGCCTAGCTCAAGTCCTCCCTTGACTTGTTCCACCAAAGGGAAACTCGGCCTCTTATTGGCGGCTAGCTTGGCTTCCTTACTTTGCGCACCCGCCACGTTGTTCCTCTCCATCTTTTCTATCTTGGGCGGAAGTCTCCTCGGCAACCCGGACATCACCACGTCCTTGGCTCTCACATGTGCCTTAGCCACCCTCTTAGCCGTATCACTCATCGGCATTGGTTCCTCCTTCAAGGTGGCTAGGTTATGTTGCCGCCTTCCCATGCCCTCAACAACTTGCATGGACGAGATTTGCTTGGACTGGCTCCTCTCCTCTCGAGACAGTTTCACTGTGCAATTCTCGCCTACTCCAAGTATGCACATGGTGTTGGCAAATGGAATCGGTATTGCCTTCACCGAATCCATAAACTCCATGCCCAACACTATATGATAGTCGTCCATATCAACGACCATGAAATCTATCAATCCGCTCCACTCTCCCAAGGTAACCTTCACACCCCGAGCCACTCCGTAGATCGACGTAGGTTGTGAGTTTACAGCTTTCAGCCGACCCAATTCTCCTTCATAGGGGATTCCCAGTCTCCTTGCTTCGTCAATCTCAAGGAAGTTGTGTGAAGCGCCGGTATCTATTAAAGCTTTAATAGGTTGTCCACGTACCTTGGCTTCAATGAACAAACGTCCCCTCTTCTTCGCCTTGGGCTCGGTTACCTTGGCTTGTATAGCGTTGAGGAGTCTGAGGGAACCAACCGTAGCTTCCTCTCGTTCCCGCTCTTCCCTTTCCTCAACTAAGGCCGAGAGCTTGGCCTTCTTCGGGCAATCCCTTGCCATGTGCGGCCCATCACAAAAGAAGCACGTCAATGGTCTCTTCTCCCATTCCTTGGTCTCCTTTTGTCCCTTGTTCTTCTCAAAGCGTTGGAAACCTTCTTTGTGAGCACGGTGGTCTCCCCCACTCTTTTCCTCATCCCTTTCCTTAGGTGGCGACCTCTCCCTCTCCGGTTTCTTGAACTCCACCAAGGACTCGGCAATGGCAATGGCAGTGTCGAGATCTCTAGCCCCACGTCTTTGGACCTCGATCTTAGCCCAGTTTTGCAAACCATCCGTGAATGCAAAGAAAGCTTCCTTGTCGGGATAATCCGGGATGTCTAGGAGTACCTCGGTAAACTCCTTCACATACTCGCGCACGCTTCCCTTGTGTTGCAAACGCCTTAGCTTTGCTCTCGCCTCCTCTTCCGCATTCATAGGGCAAAACTGCTTCTTGAGTTCACCCTTGAACTCTTCCCACGTGTTAATAGTACAAAGACCCTTCTCCCGGTCCCCATACTTCCTTCTCCACCACAACATCGCGGTATCCTCCAAGTACATGGTGGTCGTGTCTATCTTCTTGGCATCATCCCCGATACCAAGAGCCTTGAAGTATTGCTCCATACTCCACACAAAGTTCTCTATCTCCTTCGCATTCCTAGCACCCTGGTACGTCTTGGGTCTAGGCACATCTACTTTGGAAGGAGTAGGACTTACCTCGCTAGACGATGTGCTTCCTCCTTACGCCACCGCCTATCTAGCACAGGGCCAGCTCTTCCTTGGTCTCCACCAACTCCTTGGTGACCTTCTCCAACTCTTCCCGCAATGAAGCAACCATTGTCATTAAAGCCCCTTCCACGCCTTTGACCTCGGAAATACACCGGTCGAGGACCTCATTGACCGCTCCTTGCACCTCTCCACGAAGCTCGTCGCCACTCTTGGCAAGCTCCCCGATGCGTTGGTCACATTCCTCAAACCTTTCTTCCCCATCGGCTATGGCAAGCTCTACCTTTGCCAACCGAGTCTCTATCTCCGTCATGGCTTCTCGAGACTTAGACCTTCCCCTCTTGGTTTGCTTCCCGGGCTCCATGTGAGTTGTCTCACTATCCGAATCGGCCATCTTTCTTGGACACGAAACCAACCTTGCTCAACCGAACCTTGTCGAACTTGGCTCTGATACCAACTGTCACGGACTTATTCTCAAGACCCGTGCGGCACTAGCACACTCACTCAAACTATGCTAGTCAGCCTAACTTCTAAGGACACCGATTGTGGAGAAACGTGTACAATGCTTTATTGCTCTCAAATGCTTGATTACTCGATGGTTGGATGCTTACAAATGAGCCAACCTTGAGGGGTATTTATACTTGTCCTCCTCCTCAATGGACGGCTTAGATCTACTTGATCTAACGGCTACAATTCATCTCTATACTACTCTACAATATTCTAGAGTATTCCACTATACTCTATACAAGTATACTCCTATCTACATGAGTCTAGAATATTCTATAAGCCTCCGGAAATCTGCCCCTCTCTCTTGGGAAGTTCTAGACTCCAGCATTGTCCCTTGCCACGGTTATGCCGCGGCATATCACTCTGCCACGCCGCAGCGTACTTGTCTTCTATGCCGCGACGCACTTGCCTGCCATGCCGCGGCCTGAAGTGCCTGCTATGCCGCGGCAGACTTCGATATTTGGGAGAGTCGTCACACCTACCACCTACATATGCCTTGTTGGCTTTGCTAGACGGTGAGAGACAAGGTCTCAATATGGACCTCCTCTTGGACATTGTTCCAAACTATTAAAGTGTCAAGTCACCTACAATGGAACCACTTTATTTTGCACTGGAAAGTAGACCTCCATTTTAATTTTATGTTTGATGATGTGGATGTGCAATGAACTTGTGCATTGGAGTTGCCCTAAGGGAGTCATGTGGGTTCCATAAATCTACTCTATAACCTATTTTCGATTCCAACTTCCAAGTTAATTGATGGTCATAATTAATTGTGACACTGCACCCGGATGAACTTGAATTTGAAATTCAGTATGTATTTGAATTTTCCTAATAAACATCTTTGTGTAAAATTATGTTATATTTAATTAATGAACGATTAATTATATTATTTATCGGGTCCATAATATTTAGAATAGACTACCAAATATTTAGTTGGGTCATCGTAATAATTATAGAAGCCCAATAAAATGCCAACTAAAGTTGATAAAAATGTTTGGACAACCCGAATGCTATTTTGACTCAACCTGCCAAAAATAGCAGGAACAATCGGGATGAACATCCTATATCCACTTGGGGTATTCTACCAACTAATTAGACCCAAATAATTGGGAGTAAGACAAAGTGGGGAGGGAGATGTGCGGATGAGAGGGGGGAGGGGGTCTCATTGTGACAAACCCACACACACCCCATGTTCTATTCTTGGACTTTTCTTGGGAGTGCATGGGTAGAGAATAGAGATACTCCTCCCCTACTCCTAGCATTCCAATCATTCGGCCTTACCAAGAGGAGGAGCTCCAAGAAAGTCTTCTCTCTAGAACTCATAGCTTGAAGAAGCACAAAGAAGAAGAAACCCAAGAGAAGAGAGTTCGGGTTGAGGAGTCGAAATCGCCGGAAACCGCCACCAAAAAGAGGTCGCCCGTACTGCGGACCATGAACACTGCCCTCCATTCACAGAAGCCGGCCGGCTTTTGTCTGCTGTCCAGGATTTCCACGTTCAATCGGCCTAGAACGGTAATTGATTGAGGGGTTTAGCAAAGGCAACTATTGTAGCACATCTTAAGGTGAGGATGAATGACTATATTGCTTATAATTGTTGGGTTAATGTCATAAGATTACCTAATATTATTAAATGTCTTTTCATGGATTATTAAATGATTAATAATGCCAAAATGAAAAGACTATGAGATATAAGTAGATGAAACATGATATACAGATTTATGAATAAATTGTGTATGATTATGTGCGAGAGATGTTATGGCATGATAATAGAATTAACTATGAAACATGGTGATGAAATATACTTTTACTTCATGTATATAATTCATGAATGGATAAAAGTGATATTTTTTATATTGAGACTAAATTATATTTGGATTGGAAAATCAATTGAAATGAAGTACATGACTATGAATTGAGAGACGTGGTTGTCCTAAGGTTAAGTGACTAGTATTGAAATACTAGCCGGGATGTTAATACGAATAAATGATTAAATAAATCCTAAGAATTTGGATTGTGAGGAGTCATGCCTTAGTAATCTTAAGAGATACTTTAAGGTGGAATTGTATGAGCTCTAAGTTATATTAGGAGTAGGCCTCAAAGACTATTCAAAATAAATTGAATCTAGGCCGAGGAATTGCTTAGTGATTGCATAACATGGCTAAGAGCGAGGCTCTAGCACGTCGTAGTGGTGACTTAGAGCAAGGCTCTTGCCCGACGTGGAACGATTAGGAGCAAGGCTCTAGCACAATGTAATTTGACTATGACCAAGGCTCTAGCTTAATGCATAAGACTAGGAGCAATGATCTAGCGCGGTGAAACGATAATAAATGAATGGGTTCAACTATAGTGTAATAACGCATTAGGGTGAAGCCCTAGAATGGCGTAACGATTTATTAAGTATCGTGGTAATCGTGACTTGGGGTCACGGAGGAATAGGGATGGACTGTTGGGTGTGTTTCGAAAAACAAAGAAAATTAATTAATAAAAAATAATTAAATAAAATGACTTAAAGAAAAAAAAACAAGAAATGAGATGAAGCAGAATAAGCCAAAGCTCGTGCTACGCACGATTTCCTTAAAACGTATTTGTTGTCTCCCGGGGTGCTAGGAGCGTTGCAACGATCGTTTCCCAGGATACGATGACTTCGAACAATAGTTTAGCACTCAAACTAAAGTTCCAACGAACGTAACGTGAACAAAGCTCAGAACACGGAAGGAATTTTCAGAGATGACTGGGAGAGTTTTTTAGAGTTAAAGAAGAGTGCAGCACGTTTGTGAGCTGTGTGTTTTGCAAAGCAGCTGCCAGCCTTTTATAGGGGTGGATTTGCGTGTGTTAATGGCCTGTTTAAGGCATATGAACGTTGGGACATCCATGCAGTCCAGAAAAACGTCCATATGAACGTTGGGCATGCATTAAGGGCATCTGAACGTTGGCAGTTAATGGAGCAAAAATAAAATAGGAACGTACCGGAAGAACAAAAATTAACGTTATCTTTAGAAGATAGATTTTCGTACGGCATTCCGTGTGTGCGGGTTGCCCGCACACGCAAGTCGCGCTTTTTGTTCTTCGGTTTCGGGATTTGATTCGCACCCCCCCTGCGCGCGTGAGAGAGCCTTTATAAAGGGTTCAAATTCCCGTGTGATTTTCGGTGTGGGAAAAACCCACACTAAAACCCACATTTTCCTAGTTTTCTCCATTCCAACGGGTAAACTTCGAAAAACGATTTCTCATTCACCTGTTATCCGTTTTGAGCGTACCATATATCGAATTGTAGTCCTAAGCAAGGAAAACCCGAAACCACTTTGAACTGACCCAAATCGGAAGTGGACCCCACTAAAAAAATTGCCCAAAAATGACCATTTAATGCAATTTTAACACACTTTTTCCAACATGGACGTTTTCCAAAACGAATATGGGCCCACGGGCCGGCTACTTGAATTTATATATAAAGTAAGCATATTTTCGAACAGGGTAACTAAGGTTTACGGACTATAATATAATATCACCCTAGATTATATACAGTGTAGTTGTCATTGTACTTTTCAAATGCTTCAAAGTACTGACATCCCCTTCACAGGGGAGGCCACCTCACAATTTCAGGTAGGAGTTGAAGCTTGCTACCATCGCCCGTTGCTTCGGGGAGATCAAGGAGAGAAGGCGTGGTTCGTGTTTCCTCTATTTCTGTTTTAAAAACAATTACATTAATGCTCATGGATATTATTTTCCGAATAATTATTTGGGGGCTTGTATGCCCAAGTTTGCCAAGTGTGGCTTGAACACTTGTATTAATGATTCCGCTGCTTTAAATGAATAGTTTACATTATGCTTGTTTATGGATGTACTACGTGTGAACGATATTCCAGACGCCTCGTATAGTATGGATGTGTCGGACTGCGGTTGACTATTCGTACTATACGGCGGATTGTTGACGTGTCCGGGTAGGTCCGGGGCGTGACTTAATAAATATAAACACTACAGATTTGTAAAAGTAAAAAAATCAAAATTTTAAAAGTTTTTTTAAAAAACAAGTTCAAAAGATAAAGAACAATACACTTGAGTGTAATAAAAAAACGAAAAAGATGATCTCTGTAATGATTCTTTTTTTATTTGTTTTGTTTATTTGATTGGATAGGACTTACCTTGATAAGGCTTTCACGGTGGGGAGGCTTATTACTTAAACTAATCCACATATTCTTCGAATGGATCTCTTAGTTGTTGAGGAGGTTGTCCAAAAGCAATACATGTTTTAAAAACTTTTAATTTACCATAAAACAATATTTTGGGTCGGATGGGATATTAGCGTTTTACTCAAAACGACCCCTTTATTTGAAAAGCTTTCCGATATAGCATTTAAAAAACAAACTTCTAGTATTTCATTTATTTCGACAGAACTTCATTTGTTACAAGAAGAGATGATGTGGTTGTCATGAAAAGTGATTTGATATAATTGATAAAGTGAGACTAAAATAAGAATGGTTTAGATGATACATATATAATCAAATTTGGTATGTGACAATTTTAGAGGGGCAGACCAAAAAGGAAAGATGAAACAATCTTAGCGAGATGAGGGGTATGTTTTACATTGATGAGCTAACTCAGAAGAATATCTATTGATGGCGGGTTAGAAACCTAAATTCAAGTGCTCCAATATTATTCACTTTATTGTTTTGAAAAGGAGGGATTTGACTTTGCACCTCACTTTTTAAATGATATTAGACTTCGCATCCCATTTTAAAAAACCTTTGATTTTTCACCCCAGCACATAACATTTTATGAAGAACAATTATTGAATGAGTTCCAAAGTCAAAGGATTTTTAAGTGGAATGGGGTGCAAAGTCAAAGTTTTTTGAAAATAGGGTGCAAAATCCAATATAACCAAAAAATGAGGTGCAAAGTCAAATTTCCCCTTTTTAAAAGAACAATAATGTACATGAACCATGATGCTCCTAGTCTGCTCAACAACAATGAACCACTAAAGTCAAGTAGAAACCTAGATATCCTTCAACACGATCAAATCCCAAACAGCTATAGCAGTAGAACTAAACTCGTTGAAGAAAACTCTCAACATCAAATAATTGAAAGCATTCATCAAGGTGTGAGAACAAAGGATCCTATTTAAAGAGAATTCATAGTCTCGTGTTTCATATCCCATATTCAATTGATAAAGATTGAAAGAAGCCAAATTTGGGAGCTTGAACCTAGAGCACATCACCAACATATGATATCCCATATTCAATCAAAAAAGACATATTATATCCCATATTCAGGAAAAAAAACACGGATGAAAAAAGAATCATTGTTAGAAATAAAGTCAAACATGTGGAGAATGGGTACTTCCCACAAGAAGGAATATATTTTCAAGAATCTTTTTCTAGTCACAAGACTTGAAGCAATCAAGGCATTCCTTGTTTATTTCACAAAATATCACTTCGCTCTCCATCAAAAGGATGTGAAAAGTGTATTACCAAATAGTCTACTAGAACATGAGGTACATGTGTAATAGCCTCCTAGTTTTGAACTCAAGAATGAAGCTCTATATGGACTCAAGTAGACACTTAGAGCATGGTATGACACTTTATCTCTATACTCATAAAATATTGTTTTCACTAAAGAAGAAAAAGGAAAAAAAACTAAGTCAAACTTCAAGAAGACTCTAATGACATTTGGAAGAACCCAAATGCAAACTTCAACATCATGCGAGACTCAACTGCAAAACTAATGTGATGAACCAATATGTGATGATTTTTTAATCTTCATGCATAACAAATTTGAAGCAATGCGTGATAATTTCTCAGTCCTCAATGTAGACTTGTCACCTAAGTTCTCAATATGTGAAGCACCCAAATGTACTTTTAGTGTCATAGTTCAACAAGAAGCAATATGTGATAATTTCTCAGTCCTTATGCAAAACAAATTTGAAATCAACATCATGCGAGACTCAGCTGCATGTTGGAGTTATAAGTAAAGTAGACTTCTCAAATAATCTTCATCAACCAAGCCAAATATCCTAGAAATATGATGAAGAAAATTAGGATGGAAGGAAAAATTGTGTGAAGATACCAACCAACACATTCTAAGGTTTTTAAATCAAGACGAAGATTGAAAAGATATTGATCCAACAATTTTTAGAGGGCTAAAGGGTCAAATAGGCCCCTGAACCCGCACAAATTGCTCAATTCACACCCCAAACAAAAAAAAAAGCTCCGATCTCACCCATGAACCCTATAAAATTGGTCGATCCTTCCTTTCACCCGGTTGCCTCCCTGTTTCTCCTCTTCATTGCCTAGTCAGCAAGTCAGTTGGCCTAATTAAAATAATTAGTCCCACCCAAAGTTGTATACGTGTAAACAACGGTTTAGGCTTCAGACGACGTCACATTTAAACATACAAAATACCCTAATTCGAGATTTGAACGCGGAAATTTGCAGAAGCACAACCAAAGTTGTCAGCTGAGCGTGAAGAGGAAGAAGAGGTGCCATATTGTAGTTGCCCTGAATTCGTTCAGGTAAATGAATTGACTGATGTTATCCATTGACGTTTGTTTGCGTAACAGTGTTTTAACTTCGTATTTGTAAAGTAGTGTTGAGAACTAAAATTCGCTGCTATCAGAGTTCGGTTTTCATTACGTGTTTGCTTTGCTTATAGTGTGTGACAGTGTTTGGTACGAGAAGTGTTTTACTTGTATTATATGTAGTGGTTTGCTTATTGTGTAATGCCCCTTGTATAATTGCTTGCTTTTTATAGGATGTGGGAAACTTTGGACTTAATTCTACACTACGGTGGCACCCCGCAAACATGTTCTCCTATGAAGTATACTGATGGAAGGATAGAGATTATTAAAAGTGACCCTGATGTAGTGAGCTATCCGCATCTCAAAAAATTTATAGAATCTGGTCCATTTGGTGCGTTTGGGAAGCTGATGTATAAACTGCCTGATGAACCACTGGAAGTTTTAAGGGAGTTGGTTGATGATGCATCCACATTGGCTTTGGTCAGACTTTCTATACATTGTGGAATGTGTGAATTGTATTTGCTACAACCCTCCACTTCTGTTGTAGTCGGTGGTGATGTTAGATTAGGTGAATTGGAGGTTCATTCTTAAGAAGGAGGGCTTCAAAACTGTGAAGTATAATTCCAGTCATCTGCTGCTCATGCTGTTAGGACCAATGGCAGACTGAAGTTAAAACAAAGAAGAAAGACAGTAGCCAAGAAAGTTTCACACGAAGAATTGGGTGAAAATGAACTGCATGATGTGGAAATTGAGACACCTGCAATGGAAGGTGATGATGAACAAGATTTGGGGAGTCAAGAAGACCTTCAAATGTCTGACATAGGTTCACATTCTGAGAAAGATGAAGGTTTGGGAAGTATGCAGCACAAACCTGATGATCCTACATGTTTGGAGGAGGGGATGATGACTATGAAGATAGCATGGACTTGTATCCTTCTGATGATCCTCCAAGTTATATTTCAGAAACCAATGCTAATGTGGAAGATGAAGTTCAATCCAAGGACAACAATTATCATCTTCTTTCATACAATCCACAAATAGAACCTCCTAACATTGAGGTAGCGATGCTTTTTTAGGACAACATTCAGTTTAAGACTGCCCTAATTAGGTATGCTGTGTACCAGAAGAAAAGCATCTGCTTCAAGAGGAATGAATCTCATAGAGTCGGGGCAAAATGCATTCAAGAAAACTGCCCCTTCTCATGTTATGCTAGCTGGGAAGACAGGTTCAAATGCTTCCAAGTTAAAAGCATGAACACCACACACATGTGCAATTCCAAGTTCAAGTTAAGAGTTGTGAGTCAAAAATGGATAGAAGAAAAGTATGAGGACAAGGTTAGAGATGAGTCTTGTATTGGCTATGTCGCATTGAAGGAGCACATTGAGACTGATCTGGGCATCCATGTATCAATTAGCATGGTCAGGAGGGCTGTAAGATGCATTAAGAAGAGAATAAATGCTAGCTTTGAAGAACAATTCAACCGGCTCAGAGACTACAGTCAAGAGTTGCTAAATTCAATACCTAACACAACCATAAAGATCATGACCTCAAGAGTTGTTGATGATGGCCCTGTATGTTTCGGAGAATTTATGTCTATTTTGGTGGAATGAAAAATGGTTTTTTAGAGGGGTGCAGGAAAATAGTAGGGTTAGATGGGTGCTTCTTGAAAGGACTACTGAAGGGGGAAATACTTACTGCTGTTGGAAGGGATGCTAACAACATGTATCCAATTGTGTGGGCCATAGTTGAGATTGAAAATACTTCTTCTTGGTCTTGGTTTTTGGAGTTGTTGATGCAAGATCTGGATATTGTTGATAGCAAACCCTGGACTTTCATAAGTGACCAACAAAAGGTAAATTAGCACTTATGAATTAAACACTTAAGTTGCATCTATGTGAAGTTACTGAAATTGTGCAATTTATACTTTCATTGACTAACTACTTCATTAACTGACCTACTACATATTGAGTAATAGTTTCAGTAAGTTGCCTGATTGAGTAACTAATTAATTGCCTGATTCTCTAACTAACCTTTTTTAACTTACATACACTTACTCTCTTCATGGAGGTCACAATATTTAGGTACTGTGACCTTTTTTTAACTCTATTGTTTCACTCAAACTGGTCACAGTAACTAAGCTTTTTGACATTGCAACAATAGCATGTTGACATGGTATTCCAGTAAACAAGTTATATTCACCTTACAATTCATTTTCAATTCTCTCCTAAGATTATATTCTTATATGATCTTTACTCTAACATTATCCTCACTATTATTTACTACCCGTGTTGTAATTATCATCAAGAGTTGTATTACATATCACTTTATCTCCTAGAGAACTATATCTATATAATATATATGATGTACATCTCACAATAATGTAAAATGAAAATACGTTCACGTAATTTAACTCTTCACATTGCACCAATCTAGTATGCAAGGACGCGGCCACAATGCAGACTAAACACAAAGGCTACAACCACTTAATAAAAGTGCATATATTGTATTGTCCATATCAGGGAATATTCAACAAGTGATCTTGTCAAGGACACATCGCAGAAGTATGAAAAAATGCAGCTCCCTAGCCGATTACAACTTGGAGTCCATATGTCAATCACTGCAGTCTAAAAATCTTGAATCAATCCCTCAGCTGTTGTAGGAACTAATAAAAAACATTACTAGTCACAGCTAATATTATTATTCTAAGATAGAAATGATGATTCGCTCAGGTGGCAGTTCTTTGCCGCAATTCTTATCTATAACCCCAACTTCGCCTCAGCCTTCTTGATTTGATCAAGGAATATCCACGTCATCTGAAAATAGAAGTGTTTCCCTCAGGAAAATGTAGCAGAAAAAACAAAGAACAAGTAATTGGATCATTGGATGATAGGGTAAACATACCATGACATGAGGAGCTATTCTTACACAATATACCGGGAATCCTGTGTAAAATTTGAAAGGCCCACCAGCCTTGAGTGTTTTCAAAGTACAATCAAAAGATCCGGTGTAGGGGTATTTCCCTGACGAGTCTGGTTGCATCTTTTGGATTTGTGTTTTTACATAATCAAAGGGTAAGCTGCAAGCTGCTGCAAAGAACCCCGAAACCGCACTAGCTCCTGCATATAAAAACAGCAAGCAATCTTATAGTTTTGAAAACTGCTACCTAATGGCTATATCTATGATGCGATGTGGTTGGTTCGCTTTTATAATACATAAAAAAGTACTTACAACTTTAATGGCGTCAAAATCAAGGTTCTTTCTCATTCATTTTGGTATGATAACAAAATAAAACAGCTTTCAATTATCTACACCTAAGAGGAAATCCCGAAATTCTATGTTTCATGTTCAATTTTGAATAAACAATTCTTCATTGACTTTGTTGTTTTAATTGCAAAATGTAAATATATCATGATTTGCACACATGGCACATAGACATTTAGAGATCCATTGATTTGAAAGTGTGCAGTAAAGTTAAGGCAGTTAGGTAAATTTTAAAAAGGTGGTAACATTTGCTCTTTGACTACTGCTTCTTTATAAAGGAGCAAATTATTTGAATTTTGGAATTACATAAAAACAGGATTTGAGGATGATGTACCAACATGGCACAATGTGTATGCATTGCAGCAAGAAGCCAAGAGTAAGAATCACCGCCTGACCCCAATTTGGATTAAGATCTTTGGAGAAGTAGGTCTTGGAGGGTTATTAAGAGGAGCCTTAGTGCACCGATTAAGGTGTTGACCGAGGAGTCACGGGTTCAAGTAGTGGGAGCAGCCTCTAGTCAAAAAGTGACAGGGGAAGGATTGCTCCTTATACACCCTTGTGGTGAGACCCTTTCCTGTACCCTCACCTTGCGAGGATGCTTTCACGCACCAGGCTGTCTTTTTTTTTAGGTCTTGGAGGGTTATGTCTACACCTTGACATATATTATGAAGATATTATAAGATCTTAGGAATGGCATAATAGGTGATCATATCACATTTATTCACCATATATTCACTTTTAGAAACATTACACTTATCGCCAAATGTAATCCTAAGTGGTCTTTGGCAGCCTTCATATTCTTACCACTTCCCATCTAATGTACTTAAATCATGCCAAATAGGCCCCAATCTGCCACCTAGCACATGCACAGGTCTTTTCACAACAATGTGTATGTTCAAAAGTTATCATACCTATCACAGTGGGAACCTCATTCAAGCCCATAGAACCTTTAAGGAACTCTGCAGTTTGATCATAAGAAGCAAGCATCCCCATGTTCAATGCCATTGCCCTCACTACAGTTGGCCCAGCGCCCTTCCAAAGAGCTAAGAAACCTTCATCGCCAACAATGCGATAAAGTGCATGGAAGGCGTTCGTGTAGTTCCGGCGTTGGGCAGCAGGTAAGGTGGCATCGGCCTGCATACGGATGAGTGCCAGATCAGCAGGACTCCCCACACATGCTCCTATTGCTCCTGCAGTTAGCCCACACAATGCCTTCTGATATAGAGGTAAAGGTTTCCCCGCATTCGCCTCCACAGCCTTCTCTGTCAAGAGTCTATTGTGGATAACAACCAAATAAGTCTTTGAATAGAATTATTTATTGCTCTAGCTTCCAAACACAAAGCAATGAGAACCGTGTTCCAAATAATGACGATACTCTTGTTGCTTACTTTAGCATATGAAAAAGATTTGTTAATTATTCTGCAGTTCTAGAATAATACCCCAATTTAGCTGGGTAAAGTTTTTCATGTATTTGACTTTACCTTGGAAATGAAAACTGATCTGTTTTTATTTTGTATACATGCATTTAGATTTCTTAGTCTTTAAATAATATGAATAAATATATAAAATGTGTGTACATTTTTTTCTCTCTAGTATTTTCCATGTTCCAAACAGACCCTTAAAGATTAAAGAGAAGATGGTATACCAATGACAAAGCCACTCCTTAAAAATTTCTACAGGTGCAGTGTTACTCAAGTTGAAAATTGAAATAGTAGAGTAGTAGAGTGTGGCACATACAATTAGATAATGGAAGTATCTTCATCATTCCCAAAGTCGGACCAAACTACACCATGATTTTACAAAAAGAATATATATTCTTTGTTGCGCACAGTAAAAGCCAACAAAAAAACAGACCAACAATTACTTTTGGTTGAATCTTTTGGTAAAGAGCGATAAACAGTATAAGAGACTGGAATCTTTTGGTTGCGGGAGTGAACATTTTTGGTGATAAAAGCTCTTAATTGATAGTTTGATACGATTTTTGGCTTTCCAGGTCAATGCACCAGTAATTGAAAAAGGGTGACAACAGCCAAGAGTTTAGAGTCAACTAACATTAATCAATATATGATATCAGAGCTAAAGACATTAGATAGAGATAGAGGAAGTAAAAAAAATATAACCTATCCTTTACACATATGCTCTCTCCACTTCCCCCTCTCCATAGTCATACTCTTATCTAACCACATAGTATGATATCATTCTTGATTACTCTAATTCACGTCTGTCTAGGTTGTCTCCTTCCTCCTCCTCGCCCCACCTATCATTCTTTTGCCTCATTAGGTCTCCTCCACTATGCCAACTTCTACAACAACAACAACATTACCCCAGTGCCACAAAGGCTCCCACCTACGGTGGAGTAAGGGGGAGTCGGATGCACACAACCTTACCCCTTACTAAAGCACAAAGAGATTGTTTTTGGATGACTCGTGATGAAAATCGCGTAAAAAATTGCATGGACTGACCGCTCCTTCACAGACAATTTAGTGAGTCATTTTGCTTTATTCCATCATATTCCCAGGCGAAAAACTAGTAAGTCTTTGGCTTCATTGGAAATGATGGAAATACTACGACAACTTCTAATGAATACAAAAAGTCACCTGAATGTTCCAAGCCGGGCGGTTGTATACGTAGCTTGCCTAAGAAGTCCAGCAGACAAACCCTGTTTGACATGACGAATACAATTGATGTTACAAGTAGACTATACTAACACAAACACATAAAAGATGGCCGAGGTGGCAATCAGAAAAACATATGCACACACAGACAATGAAATCCATTGAGCCTACATAATCAGTCACAATGATGTAATAAGATCTATGTAGAACCAAGTGGACTTAAGCATATAAAAAACCATAGGCATCCAAGGCATAATATGTATTTATATGCAGGTGAGATTTTTTACTAATTGAAGGAATGTGTTAATAGGTGAATATATAGCACATTTCAATCGCATCTTATTCATTTTTCACAAACATTTTGTATCATGATATTGGCTGCGCCCTCCAAAGTCATCCCTTCCAAAACACTCCATCCCAACTAACCCTTAGGCGTCCAAGGAGAGCTAAAATATTATTGGGATCACTATAACAGACTAACTAGCAAATCTCAAGCAGATGACTAAGATGGGTATCTATTGATATCCAACAAGTAAATGTTGAACTGACTTTGACTATAGATCAAATCAATAGCTAGATCTAACAAACACTTAAGCTTTTGAGTTAGTGAAACACAGGTAGGTACAAACCTTGTAAAAAGCACCAAACCCTTCGTTTCTGAGCATATTCTTGGTAACATCGGCTGCAGATCCTTGACCCAGTTGAATTCTTACCTAACATTGTAAAGGAAACCAAAGCTAGTATTATTGAACGATTCATTTTGAAGCAGTAGTTATTGCAGATCCAAACAAAAATGTTTAAATCCAGACAGAGTCCAGGCAAGATCTAAGCTTTATGAAGTTCCAATGCAAGAAAAGCTGAGCAAATACAAGCCAGATGGATTAAAACACAATTCAGATCTCTCTACAAAACCAATTCATGTAGAAAAAGAAGAACCCGTAGGATCCAACAAAAATTGAGGTTGGCAAGTCCGCTAAGCTAACACTTTTAATATAAAAGAAAATGGGAAACAGCAGGAAGGCGATCTTTTAGAGAAATCTTACTTGGATTAAGAAAACTATATACCTTGATCATGTCGATAGGCTGCACGACACAGGTTGCAAGCATACCGGAGCACCCTCCATTGACGAAAGGCTTGACAGTTGGCCAGACACCACCAGCGGGCTTGGACTTCTCTCCCATTTTCTTTTTGAGATTAGTAAGATGAAAGATAGGAGAAGAGAGAATGAACAAGCTCGCGGATTTGTAGGAAACGAAGCAAGGTCGAGGGCCAACTTATATATATACACATAACACACTGAGCTGTGCTTTGAGGCAGGCGGGTAGCAGCTGGATAGGGCGAAGCGCATGCTCACTTTTATTGGACATTTTTTTTATTTTTTATTGAGAATATTACTTCAAATAGGATTAAAAAGATTGAAAATTTTAAAATAGGATTGTTATGTTTTTATTCCTAAAATAGGGCTAATTACTGTCATGTTTTTGCAGTACCAAACTTCAAACATGACAGTATTTTCCAACTTGGCAGTATTTATTCCTATTTTGGAAATAAAAAACATGACAATCCTATTTTTGAATTTTCAAACTGTTTTAGTCCTATTTCGAGAACTTTCCCTTTTTATTTTCTGACACAATAGGAGAAAGTTATTGCACAAAAGGAATTTAATTATTTCAAAAAAAAATCTTTATTTTATTAATAAAATACTCCCTCCGTTTCTAAAAGAAACTCACACTTTCCTTTTTGGGATGTTTCAAAAACAAAGTCACACTTCCCTTATTTCCTTATTTGGTAAAGAAATCTACATCCAAACAGTGTCAAACAGTGCGAAACAGTGTCCAAACAGTGTCCAAACAGTGCCAAACAGTGTCTAAACAGTGTTTTCTACAGTAAAATCAATTTATTTTCTTAATAATCGTGAAGTCAAACCGTAACTTTCTTTTGGAAACGGAGGGAGTATGTTTTAATTTTTTCCTAAAGCAACTTGTTCAATCACTTCGGTCATTTCAGTCATAATTTGATTTATTTTATCAGAATCTGCCCAATCAACTACTCGTACTTAACAACTCTAAGGGTATGTTTGGTTTGGGGTAATCTCACATGAAGGCCGGAATGTAATGCACGGAATGTCAAATACTCATGTTTGGTTCACGGGTTTGAGAAAAAATGGGAAAAGTTACATTCCCAGGAATGTAATATGGAGGGGAATCTTATAACCACCCATGTCTTAGGTTATCTTACATTCCCGATGATGGTCTAATTTTCTTCCGAAAATATCCTCAATTAATTATCTCTTTTCATTTAATTTCTTTATATAGTGCGATTTTATAAAATTTTTAATGTAGTTTCTAAATATGTAAATTATATTTACTAAAAAATAATCTTATTATTGAAAGAGATCAGTTAATTTTATGGTCAGTCGATCGTAGATTGTGTGACAACCATTTAAGTAGGACATATGGAGTATGTTTATTTAATTATATTCGAATGTCTATTCTTGTTATTTTCATGATTCTTTTTTCCTTGACATTTAAATTTTTTAAGGTATTTATTTCATAAGACTTATAGATTATCCTAAGTTTTTGATGAGTGGATTTCAAAATTTAATGGAAAAATTGATCATTTTTCGTTAATTTGAAAAGTAGTTTTATGAATAACTTGAACATTTTTTAAATTTAATTTTTTTTGAAATAATAATAAATATATTTAGATTGAACAAAGTTTTTTTCACTTTTGAATTGGATCTACAACTTTTTACAATTAAACATAGTTTACTTAAAAATAATTCAATTAGGTTTGATTTTATTTATTATTATGATATTTCATTTTCTCTTTAATTTTAATTACTTTAGATGTAGGTTGTAATAGATTTATTGCGTTAAGATAAATATTTAAAGAGCATTGAAGTAATTCACCATATCTGCGATATAAGATATCTTTCAACCAAGTAAATTAATATCACATTCCCTTAATCTTAACCAAACACAAATGGGAATAAATTGGATACATTCCCACCAATCTAATATACCCAACAATCTGACATTCCCATGGTAATCTAACATTCCCTGAACCAAACATACCCTAAGTTTGTGGTCTTTACATGAATGCAATGCAAAAGGATATGGACTTATTATGTCGAATTCAAAATATTTTGGATTTCTGTAATTTTAGAGGTGGTTTTGGCCTCTTATGCCATTTTTCCTCTAATTCTAAAATCCTATAGATAGAAAATTACTTTTGTCGACTCTTATTCTGAATGGACACATAAAGAAGCATCTGCATACAAATCCATTTGTATATAAATTATATACACTAATCTCTGATTTAAATAATACTTTCTTCTTTCCTCAAAACTTTGTCAAAATTGACTCCACGTAGAATAATAAAATAAAAAATGTGTGGTTGATGCATGTGCACGAAAAATTAATAGGAACCACAAATTCTTTGTTTAAAAAAATGACAAAATTAATGGGATAACAAAAAAAAAGTTGACAAAGTTATAAGGGATGATGGAGTATGTCAAAGCCTCATATGTTATGATTAATCATGTGCGTAACTCCCTCTAATAACAAATTAATTTCTGAATAAAAGAAAAATGATTAGCATTTTTTAATAATGTAGAGATTTTAACGTGATTACTTGTATTTCAATTATAATATTAAAGAATGTGATTTTCAGTTTGTATATTTAATTGCTAGAGGGGTTTTACACATAATTAATCTTAAGGCGGGGATTTGACACACTTCAAATCACTCAAGGTGAATGTGCAATATTATTAATGACAAGGTGTTCAGTGCATCCACTTCCACTCTTCATTTACAATGAATAAAAACTTAAAGAAGGAATTAAGTTTTCAAGCAATGACACGTTTTTAATATTAGCATTAAGTTTTCAAGCAATGACACGTTTCATCAATATTACTAATATTAACCGACAAAAAAGTGACATTAAAGACTAATTTCCATTAATATGACTAGTTGTTATCGCGTGGGTTTAGAATAAAGTAACTAACTCCCATGTATGAATAACTACAATAAAGGCTTCCCATGCAAAAAATCCGGAGCATTATATTCAATTGTGGCTTATACGTGCATGGTAGCTCAAAGAGAGAAATTAGCAACTTTTAAGTTTTTTCTGTGATCATCATGAGAAGGGGTATGTAGTAGGGGGGCAAAGAGACGGTCCTAGATTTCATAGTGACTCGACATGCACCGCCGCCGCCCATGAAGTCATTAGAACTCTAGCCACTACTTAGTGACTCACTTCCCTGACATTTAGCGAATCATTTTTCCTACGCTTAGTGACTCACTTTCCGGGTGCCACCCATGACCTCACCGCTTTTTGTGTCACTACATCCTAATGTTTTAGTGTTTCTAATGCTCCGGCGATGCAGTGACTCCACAGCCATTCCCACACGTCTTCAGTGATCAACTTCCACACTTCATTTTTTTATTATTATTTTTTTATTTTTTTAATATTCCAGGGGGCGTCTGAGGCGTAAGGGAGAGTGAGTCGGCGACCAGCTGGGCTGGACCGCTTCCTCAACTTTCACACTTCATTACACAATACAACCATCATTCGCAGTGACAACACTGCTGCCCTTGCAGTGACTAGTCAATCCATTTATTTCCTCAGTTACTTACTGCCACTGCCGCTCCCAACCTCCAACAAGAGCCACTATCCCCTTCCCAACTCAGCCCCCTTCCGCTGGTATTGTCGTTGCATGTTCCCCTCCCCAATTCGTAGCCCCAATTCCCTTGCACTCCCTATGCGAACAAACTGCAACCCCAAAATCTAGCCTCTGTCATCGTTGCCGACTCATAGCCGCCGCTAATAGACAGATCTTATGGAGGCCGTTGTTGAATAATAGCGAAAATTGACCACAACATCAAGAATCGAAGAGGATGAATAATGCCGGCGAGATGCCCCTGATCATCAACACCGATGATTTGAGGGAAAGAAAGGAGGAGGAGAAGGTGTGAAAATCAGACGACGACAAGCGGCTCAGGCTAGACGTGGAGACGACGGCGAGTGGCTCACATGTGTCGCTGGTTGAATCGTTCAAGTCGTCTCTCATCAACTAGATGAATTGGGCGGCGATGAAATTATGAGTACTAGGGTTTCATAGCAACCAATTAACGAATGAAATTGCAAATATAAGGAATTAAATGCTTCAATCTAATAATTAAAGTCACTTTTATGGAAATTTTAAAACAAGTCATATTTTTGGAACACACCTCTGCCTTTGACCATCCCCTAGCACTACACACCAGCTCCCCAGCCCCACTCCCAGTCCCCAACCCCCTACCCTGCTCCCCTGCCCCCCAGGCTTCTCCCCGACAAGTTCGCCCAAAGGCTTAGCCATATCACCACCATCGAACCTTCGCCGCACCCCCACCAGCAATGGCGGTCCCAAATCGGAGTCATCGTCCACCGAGATGGCAAAATCCGGCAACGCCGGCCCCAAATCGTTTATCCAAGTGACGGATCTAGCACCGGCATCCATCTAGGACGACGGAGAAACTAGCAGAGGCGTGGTCATCGACCATCAACCAGCGGAGGCGCGACCACCGGCCATTAGCCAACGAAGGCGCATGTTTTAGCCATTTTTATAAATTGAAACAATCAAAGAAATAAAGGAATTAAATTGGGTTGCGTACAAGAAATACAATTTGAATGTGTGAAATAAAAATGGAAACAATAAAAGTAGAGCTAGAAGCTTCGTTGTTTCTATGCTAAAGTACAAGACTAAGTGATCTCAATGTGTACTTTACAATAAGAGACCTACGTTATTTATACATAGCGGACAGAGTTTTTCCTATTCCCTTGTCAATTTTGCTCTTGAATAGCACCACTCCCATCAAAATTGATAAGGGAATAGGAAAAACTCTGTCCACTATTCATCAATTTCCTTAGTCATGTGCACGTGTAGAATGGTGGACTTGGTCTTTAACTTGCTGACATGTAATCCACTTTACTCGATCAATTATTCACTTAGACTAATTTGCGGCCTAACAATTGCCCCCTTTTGAGAAGTTGAGACGTATGGGTGCGCATATTCATCCGTTAAGCGGCAACTTTTCGAAATTTTGAAAGAACTTAAAGTTGTTGTCATTGATTATTGCGCCTATCGACTCGTCATCTATTTGATGAGACATGTCATCAACCTGTCACTCGTCTGGCGGGACGCTTTCGTCAACATGACACTTTCCTTGTAAGCAGTTTTGATTGAATCCGTCTCTTTGACTGGAGCGACGAAGAACAAAGGTTGGTCTTCTATCCTCTTCCTCCAAATTTGTGCTAATGATCACAACTAGGCAATGCTGACGAGTTGAAACTACGTCCAGGTTGATGTCGACACTTTAGTTGGCAAGGGTGATTTTATCCCTCGTTGGATAAATTATGAGTTTGGCTCCGTGAGTGTGAATGTACCCTGCAAAAACTTTAAAACTGTTTCGTTTATGGTTTTAGTAATATTGTCGACATGAATATTTATGATTTGTCAATGTCGTTCGTATTGCCTCCTTATGTTTTGGAGCACATGCTTCTATTGTGTATTTCTATAGTTTTGGCCAAAACATTGCAGAGCATTGGTGGTGTTTATACTCATGTTTAGCGTACATGAAAACCCCACTTCTTCCCCTAAGATTATGTAAGCCCCCCGTCAATTGTATTTTGACGTTTTTGTAAAACTTTGTTTGATGTATGTTAGGATTCTGTCACCGTCAATTGTTGATTGTTCCTGCGCAAAAAGAATTTGCTAACATCGGCCGTTGGCAAAAAGCCAACGGCCCTTCGATGCTTAAGTTAGTGATCACTTATAGGTAAAAGATAGTAATAAAGTAAGAATACATATATGAAACTAAATAAATATCTATCGTCAGACGATTTCAATCATCTCGTCCGACGATTTTGTCAGGTCTATCATCGGACGACATGCCCCCCGTCCAACGATTTCTATCATGTCGTCTAGTCTATCTTGTCACATGAGCGACAACAATAAAATAAAATAATAAACTAAAAATGAAACAACCTTTAAGGGTACCGTATTGCAGCTTTTCAGAACCTGACAATCGTCGGACGACATACCCCCCGTCTGACGACTTCAATCATGTCATCCGATCTATCTCGTCACAGAAGTGACGACTTGTTCCTTAGGTCTCGAATAAATTTTGAAGATAACTACACAGTTAAACAGCGCAATATGTTTCAGAAAATCATTTGACTATCTTCCGGTTGAAGTTTTATCTGAAATTTGATATGGGTAAACTAGACTTAATGAAGAATATGCTCAAAAGATTTAATCAAAAAATTCCATCGGAAACCGCTCCAATTGGCGATGGCCGGATAGAACTTCCTATATAAGGGGTGAATTGCACTTTTTAAGTTAATTCGAGGGCCTATTTGACCCTTTAGCCTTCTTGTAATCATGGCTCCTGGGAGATCTCAATTTCCCGTGCCCCCTTTTGTGCTCAATTTGTCTACAACGAGATCACAAGTCTTCTCCTAGACGGATGAAAGCCAACGTCTTTGCTTGGACATCTTCGAAGGACCGACAAGGGTATTTCGTCAGTTCGTGGTACAGCTCCGAATCTTCATACAGACCTCTTCTGAATGCTTTAATGATGGTAGAGGCATCACATTTCAGGATCGAAACTTTTTCCTTATTGAACCGGTGTAAATTATCTCTCAAAGATTGATTCCGTTGTAGGATTACTCGGTAAAGGTCACTTGTATGTTTTTCGAGGACCCGGCTACTTGCGAATTGTTGGTTGAACAAGTTGATGAGTTCTGTGAATGAGTTCCAAGGGATCGGAAGTTCCATAGAACAACTTCATTGATGGAGCAATGAACTTCCTTGGGATCTCGACGTCAATGATATGTCGTCCAAACGGAGAATATGCATAACACGACCGCGAAGCAATATTCAATGGTGGCGGTACTCCAGGAATACCGTTGATTTTGCCTCGCATCTCCTTCAATTGTTCTAAGATGACGGACATGGGGTACGTCGGATCCGCCTGCACTTGTCTCATGGTCGAGATATGTTGTTTAACCACTTGGGTTGTCTCCTGTCTAGTTGGTGATGGGATGACAATGACTTCAGGTTCCTGCTGCCTCTGCCTAGAGACGTCGACATGTTTACAGATGTCGACATGTCTAGAGATGTCGACATGTTCTGGAACTCGTCGCCTTTGAGGTTCTGCAAATAGGTTGTGGAACACATTCCGTCTAGGATTTGGAAGGGGAACAGATCGATTTGACGGTCCCGATTCTCTAGTCTGTGACAAGTCTAGCGTGAGAGAGACGGGATCCGTTGTGGTGGCGAGTGGTTCCGTCGCAGTCGGGGTGAAGCAAAGGTCTAGCCTAGTAGCAGCAGTCAAAGCGCCGCTCCTGCGGTTGTTTCTTGAATTAGAGGCTATGCACACCGCCGATTGCACCTGGGATTGTAGTACGTCGTTTGCTCGCAGGAGGTGTGAGTCATCCATCCCGCCACTTCACGTCGGATTTCTTCTTTCTTCGCCTCCAATTGCTTATGAAACTCGGTCATCATCTCATTGCTCAATCCTTCCATGGAGAATAAATTTGTTGCACGAAATCCCACAGACGGTGCCAAATTGTATTTAGCAATTTTTTATAAATTGAAACAATCAAAGAAATAAGGGAATTATATTGGGTTGCCTACAAGAAATACAATTTTAATGTGAAATAAAAATAGCAATTATTTTAATGAATCAAAATAGCAATTATTCAAACAATTTTATCCTTAGCCATGTGCATGTGTAGAATGGTGAACTTGGTCTCTAACATGCAGACATGTAATCCACTTTACTCCATCAATTATTCACTTAGACTAATTTGCGGCCTAACAGCGCGACCATCGGGCAACGACAGTTGCGTGTCGAGAACAATGGGTAGCAGTTGCAGCAGTGAAGAAGAAATGAGAGGAAGAAGAAGAAGAAGAGAGCGGCGGTAGCTAGGGAGAAGACAAAGGCGATGTCAGCGAAGACCAGGGCGAGGAGCGAGGCAGGTCGGCGTTTGACGATGTAAACGTTGAGCGCACTTTGACGGTCGTGGTTGAGATGAAAACCTTGGCTTGGGGAGATGGCGTAGATGATGTTCACAGGTGAGGGTAGCCTAAGATGGGCGCAATTAGGACACGGAAGTCATTTTTTCAATGCACATCCTCATCTAATTTGGCTAATAGCAGAACTATCCACTCCTTTCAGCTCTCATAAACTTTGAACGCCCATAATAACTACGTAGTATTATAAAAAAAATCGATGTTCATATCTATCCTGACCGATTGTTTACTTCATTCGTGTTTGCTGATTACAGGTGAACAAAAGTCGACATACGTACTCCATTCAATTTGGATTATATGAGTTACTTTTTTATTTTTATTTATGAGTGTTCTATTTTTTTATGTCCGTAACTTTAAAATGAACATTTTACTAGTTTTGGAATGTACATCTAAGTTATTACTATGTCTTAGGATCCTTTTATTTGGACTGATTTTTATCCAATATCATATTTAAACAAATCGGATGAGACCTAACTTCTACAATACATTTTAATTTCTATAACAATTAAATGTTATAGTATACGTTTAGACTTAGAATTATGTGTTAGAATTATACGTTTTAATTCCATTATAACAAGTAAATGTTATCGTATATGTTTATACGTTTAGGCTTCCAATTTAAAAAAACAGGCTCTATATTTAGACTATTTTACTTAATATATACTCCGTATTAAATTTCTATGAATATCCATCTTCATAAGATTATATTAAACGTTTAAAATCGGGTTCATAGCAATTATATTTACGCGAGATGCTTATGTAGAAGATCAATTTAACTATTTTTCATATAATCTTTTTCTGGCTTCACAAATGGAATATATTTTACATATTTTTTCATGATTCCACTCATTTAGCTTATTCAGTCATAATGTAATCAATTTGAGTAAAATAAGTTAATTCAATTTATTTTAGTATTATCAAACAGACTCTATATTAGACTAAGTTTATTTTTCTTTTAAATCACAATACATGTGATCCAAAAGAAATCAAATTTCAAATTAGCTAAATTACATCTGTCCGTGCATCGCACGGGCTTGAAAGCTAGTTATAAAATAAGATTGAAAAAATGCCCGTTTATCACCTCCAACTTTTAAGATTCCAAAAATATGACACAATTGCTCATTTCCATAAAAGTGAGTCAACGTTTACTAGAATGGCCCGTTTATATACTTTCAAAAAAGAAAGAATGGCCCGTTTATACTCTAACCCTCCTCTTCCACATCGAAATCAGACAAATCTCCCAAATCCGCAAATCGTCGACAAAGCTACCTCTCTTCTTCAACCGCCACTCTTCGTCCTCGTTGCCTGATGGCCGCGCCTCCGCTGCTGATGACCGATGTTCGCGCCTCTGTTGCTGGTGGGTGGCAGTCACTTTGGGCGGGTCACTGTAATGGGCGGGCAGTCACTTTAGCCAGAGTCGGAGTCAGTGAGGCGGCAGTCACTTTGGCCAGAGTCACTGAGATAGTGACGGCCGGCGACGGTGCCGGTGGCGGAGGCAGTGGTGGTGCTGGGGTCAGCGGTCCAGAGGTGTTGGTGGCTACATTTTTGTAATTAAGGTTGAAACTCAACCATTGAATTTCCAACCCTTGTGTGCCTAGAGGAATTCGAACTTGAGACCTCCCCTAAGCACATTAAAAAATAAATATATGATTAAAAATAAGAAATAAATGACTTCTAGTCACATTTTTGTAAAAATTTAAAACAGACCACTTTTTATCTTTTTCATTCATTTTAGTAATATTCGAATAAAAAGACCAATAAAATTTTTTAATTTCACAAATATACTGAAAAATAAAAATAATACTCTAGACGAAGTGTAAAATTTCCAATTTTGAAAGTTTTATCCAAAAATAGACTAAGCATTTTCAAAAATAGCCTAACGCCTTAGTGCCTTGGTCATACATTAGCCATTTTTGTTGGCTTATGATAGGGATGTCAAAAAAAACCGACCCGCAATGACTCGCCCTGATCCGAGACATTTGGGATGGGTCCGGCCCGTCCCGTCTTACAAATGGGGCGGGTCCGCCCCGCCTATACAATGGGGTGGGTCCGGGTTAGTGGTGGACTCGGGCCGGTTCGGACCCGGTTCAGGCCTCGGGCCAGGAAAGTTGGGCCCGAGCCCGAACCGCCGGTGGGCGGTTCCGGTTCCGGTTCCGGGCCAAACCGGGCCGGGCCAAACCGGTTCTAATTTTTTTTTTTGGCTCTTCTATTTAACCCCCAACCCCTCCCCCTCAACCCCAAACCACCCCAAACCACCTCAAATGGCCCAAAATACCTAATCCAACCCAAAACTTAAAAAAAAATTCAAAAAAAAAAATTAAAAACCGGCCCGAACCGGGCCCGAACCGGCCGGGCCGGTTCACCAAAAACTGGGCCCGAGCCCGAACCGCCCAGCAGCCGGGCCGGGCCGAACCGAACCGGTGGACCAACCGGGCCCCGGGCCGGGCCGGGCCAAACAGTAACCGGGCCGGGCCGGGTGGCCCGGCCTGAGTCCACCACTAGTCCGGGTATTAGTATTGACCCGTGCCGCCCCGATCCTTCCCGACTCGACCCGCTCAATATACTACAAATATACTTCAACATACACATGTGTGTATACAATAAATCATAATTTTTTTTATCTTATGATATATTAATATATATATATATATATATATATATTAGTATGAGATGAACGACGGATTATCAATGTCTTCTATATATATAGTATTTTAATACATATATTCAATTATTAATATAATTAAATAAATTAACTATTCAAGTCCGAGTAATTTTTCCTTAATTTTTGAAATTTTTAGCGTATCATGAATTTGATTTAATATATTAATTTTTAATTATTATTTAGAGATGAACTTTATGTAGATTCAATGGATAACAACTTCACACAAATAAAAATACAAACCAGCAAATTAGGTTACGACGGGGCGGGGCGGACCCGCCCAGAGCCGGCTTTGGGGCCAGTTGACCCAGGCAAGAGCCTTGGGCCTCATTTTCCGATGGGGCCTAAAAAAAAATAGTGCTCTGTAATACGGAGTATTTAGTACTGTATTACAAAATATGTGCTCCGTATAAACAGAGTTTACCCATATTAAATATTAATGTGATTCCCTAACTATAAACACTCCAAGACGTGAAGCAAGACCTGAAGGCTGAAGACCAGAAATCGAAACTCCCTTGTTGCTGACTTACTGTCCGTCGTCAGCAAGTCCGAAGCAGTGACGGTGTGAAGGAAAAGCAGGCAAGCAGCAACCGGCTTCTCATCCGAATTGTGAGTCTCTGTCTTTGATGGTTCTCTATTATCTCCTTCTACCCTTATTCTCTAATCTCTACTCAATAAAGAGTGAAATAGGATGAAAGAATTGTAAAGCGGCTCACTAACAATAGAGGCAATTTGTCAATTCATGCCTTTGAAATTCCTAATCCATTGAGGTCAATTCAATTCCCAATTCCTACATTATTATTTAAAATTTATTGAATTAATATTGCCATTTGGTATATATTGATATTGAAATATTGTATGTACTACTCGGTACTCCGTATATTGAATATTGATATGGGTAGGTAGTTGTTTTGTTTTATGGTCATTGTATTTAGTAGTTTTTACGTTTTCTTTTAATTGGTTTATTTGAAAATTTTGTATTATCTATGAATATGTAGTTTAATGTTTTCTTTTAATTTTGACGGTAATATTGTATTTTATACTACTCTTTTTTACTCCAGATGCGTATGGGAGAGGGGGTCCGGGTATTTTATACCACTCTTTATTAATTTGTTTTGAGTATATGTTTGCATTTGAAAACTTATCATTTTGAACAATAATAACATTACGAAGCCGTTTGGCAACACTGTTTTTTGGCTTATCAACCAACTTTTTCACCAAACATGTAATTTTTTTTTTCGTGCGCTGAATTGTGTAATAAGTAGAAAAAGTAAGGTTGGAGTTACTTTTCTGGCTGTATCGACTGAAGTTACTGTAGATGACCATTTTACCTATTTTTGCATATAATTTTTTCTTTATTTTATTAATAAAATATATTTTAAAAATAATTTTTTCTTACGTCAGCAAAATCAGCCAATTCAGCCACTTCAGCCAGAACTTTATAAAAATCAGCCAAATCGGCTTATTTTCGTGCTACCAAACGGGCTCTATATCTAGCAGTTTGCATAATACGGAGTATCTGGATATTCGTAAATTTCAAAAGTTGAAATTAACTGTAAAACAGATTACAATAAAACAGAACATAAAAATATATACCTTTTTTAAAGAAACTATGGAAGCTTAAAATAGTATTTTTTTTTTTAATTTCTTATAATTCTAATGAAAAAGGGTCAAATAAGCTTCTTCTTCTTTTTTAACTCTAGGGGAGTCTGGGGGCGGGGGTGGGCTGGAGTAATTAGGGCTGAAACTTACCACATTGAGTTTCGAACCTTTGTGTGCCTCTCACTAGGCACGGTAACCTCACAATCAGCTGAGCTGGAATGCTTGGTTGTCAAATAAGCTCTTCTACTATTTTCAATTTGTCACTTAAACATTTGTACTACAAAAAATATCATATAAGTACGTCTACTTTTGAAATTAATCAACCAAGCCATTTAACCTGCTATAGCAGGTTATTTTTTTAAAATTAAATTAGGAATATTGATAAATCTTACCAAAATCCATATGAATTTGAATAAATAATCTAATAATAATATACTCCGTAAAAAATAGATTAAATTTAGAAACTTTAAAAAAATCATAAAACTGAAAAATAAAGTGAAAATAAAAAATTTAAAAACCTTTTAAATAGATGTGGAATATAAATAATTTTAAAATATTGACTTTGATATTCTGAAAACTTTGACAATTTTTTCATATATTTCTTCAAATTTTAACATTTTTTAAGAATTTTTTAATATTTAAAACCTGCTATTACAGGTCAAGAACTGATTAAATTGTCAAATTGATCAATTTTGTAAAGTATGTGTACTTACATAATATATTTTTTAGTAGAATAACTTATTTGACCTTTTTTCATAATGCTAATATATGAAAAGGAACTGATGAATTACTTTATTTTTCATTCATAATCAAAAGTAAAAAAACAAAAATGTAAAAAATAATAGAAATGTTGAAACAATGAAAAAATCAGAAAAGTAGATAAAAGTAAAGTAAATACTGAGTATGAGGGAAAAAAGTAAAAGGAAGAATAAAAATAAATATAAAGATTAAATATAAAAAATATAAAAAATAAAAATTTTAAATCGTGAAAAGTACAAAACTCAAATGTAAAAATCTTAAAATAGTAAAAACGTAAAAAAGTTGAAACCGTTACTTTTGTAAGGAATTATAAAGTTCAATTCTTATTACCATTTTATTGTTATTTTTGTTGCATCTTTTTGCTTTGTGTTTCTTTTTGTTTATTTTTGTTTCAAATTTGCATAATTTGTTTTTTAATGTTTATTCATGTTTTTCAATTTATCACCAAAAAAAATGTTTTTTAATGTCTATAATTGATTTTTTATTCCAAAGTAGTAGTGAAGATAAGTAGAAACCTAAATAAATAACTAAAATCAAATTCAACTATAAACAACAATAAGCAACACTACACAACAACATGATACACAACGAAACAAAAAGGAACATGTATAAATCTACAAAAAGGAAAAAAACTAACATATAAAACTGTCACAATAAATATATAATTCAATTTATTACATTTATCAAGCATGTTATTTTGGCTTCGCTTCTTATCATTTCTTCGTTACTTTTATGCATCTTAACACATAGATTCTCATATTTGGTTCTATTGTCTTCTTCTCCTCATTGATCCCCTTTTTACTTGGGTTGATCCCCTTTTACTTTAGAGAGAACCTGAGCCAACTTTCACTAACCATAAAAAAACAAATTGTATTGAATCACTATACCATCATATCATATACTATCTCCGTAACGTAAAGATCTTTTCACTTCCCCTTTTTAACCATAACTAAATAATCTTCCTATTTCTAAATCTTTTTATCATACCCTCAATAATTTTAAAAATATACACTATTACACCTACTTTTTTTGGATTTATCCTTCATTCCATCACATTATTTTATTATCTTCTCATCATACCTTCAATAATTTATATCCCATATCACTATTCATAATCTCACCCACTTTCAATTTGGGAAGATTCCAACGTTACGGAAGTAGTAATAACAATCCAACTATTGTGGCGGACCTTATTGTCACATGAAGAATTCCTTTATGGTTTAAAAACAATTTCCCCGATTAGATACCCGAGTGTGAATTAAAATGTATTTGAAATTATTGAAAAATGTGTTTTTTGTTGTACAGTAGCAGCAAAAAGTTTAAAAATGGTTTTTTTGTTGCAGTTATTTACAACTGTAGAAAATAGTTTTCACTTTTGATGCGGTCATATTTGTTATGGTTCAAAACGCCGCAAATAACTCAAAGTAACTACAACAAATAAAGTTTTTTCTTGTTGGACACCTTACTCAAGTGGATGCCCGATATATAGCCATGCGTCTTGCCCTAGGCAAAGCAATTGTGTGATTGTCGACCTAGCCTTCCCTATCACAAGCTGAGGATGCACACCATTACGTGTGGCGGAGTTGAGGGGTTCTAACTTAATTTTTGAACACTCAACAAGAGTATCGAATGATGGGTTACTGCCAACTCGCATAGAGAGAAGTTGAAAAGCTTGAGAGAGAAAGTGTACTATTCAGCATTATATAACAATAGCCCTACTATCTACTGTTGGGTACAATGAGTAGCTTGGGACGATGTGGGAAGTCGTTTCCCTCGGCCTCATGTAGAATTCATCAACGTACTATCTTGAGATCTCTATTCCACGAATATGTTTATAAGTCGAGGTCCCCTCAACTAGTCTCCTTGGTTTAGTTAGGTGGGCTCGACGAGGTTATTTTCTTGTCCACCTAATTGAGCCATGGTGTTGATAGTAATATATTCCATAAAAATAGAAGATAATTAGATGCAAGTAAAACTAAATTGTAAATATTAACTTGAAAAAAGTCACATTTCTCAACATAATATTGATTATTGAGTAATAGTCTCTTTTCAAAAAATATTTGTAAATTGTTTTTTCTTAGTAGTTTAGAATGGTATTTTTTTCTTTTAAATGAAAAACGCTTATTTTGAAATCTCAAAACCATACAAACCAACACCCAGATAAGCACTTCCAATCCGGTCATCATCTCTAAGATTAGACATATAAACACTTGCACAAGTAAAAACACAGTAATTCACTAACCACTAGTCGGACAAGTTGCCTATAATGACCAAATGAGAAGACCTGCCCTCCAAAATGTCCACAACGTGTTTCCAAAGAACAACCAAAATATTGGCATTGTTAGAGATGAAATGGGATAAGGGTCAGTTTGGTCCTCGAAGTTGCAAAAAAGGGGTCAAATAAGTCCTTATATAGAAGATTCTATCCGGACGTGCCATTTGAGGTGGCTCCCGGTAGAATTTTTCGATGAAATTTTTTGAGCATCTTATTCATTAAGTCTAGTTTACTCATACTAAATTTCAGATAAAAATTCAATCGGGAAGACATTCAAATGAATTCTTGAAGATAACTGTGCCGTTAAAAGCGCAGTTATCTTCAAGTATTCATTTGAATGTCTCCCCGATTGAATTTTTAGCTGAAATTTGGTATGAGTAAACTAGACTTAATGAATAAGATGCTCAAAAAAATTCATCAAAAAATTCTACCGGGAGCCACCTCAAATGGCACGTCCGGACAAAATCTTCTATATAAGGACTTATTTGACCCCATTTTTGCAACTTCGAGGACCAAACTGACCCTTTACTCGAGATGAAATTGAAAATGCAATAAGAGTGCCTAAGCTCACGGCGGCCTATCATTGTTCCGAGCAAGCCTGTCATCCAAAGCTCAACCAAACTTTGTTTTTTCTGCTACTGTTTTCCATCATCGAGTATGTCTCTCTTGCTGCCTCCTCATCGTAGCTACGTTTCTGATCCGCCTCTGCCAACTCCTTCTGCATTCTGAAATCAACGCACCCACCTACATTTGGAATTGCCTTAGTATTACCTTATGATCCTTACCTCCGTCTAGGTTGCCTTGTTGACCCATGGGACGACCCTAAATTTCTTTGTCCTAGTATATCTTGTTGCGGCATCGCATAAACCACACCAACCATCCTCTCTATGTAAAATCCCATTGTCGCATAACACCGCCAATATATTTTAGTCACGCTATTTATTAATGTGTCTAAGAAACTTCCACTCAAGATAACTTTAGTAAAAATGTCTATATATTAATAAAGAATACAATGATTGGACTTATATTTTACCCCACATGAGAGAGCACGTTGTTCCAAAAGGTTGAATCCCCAACCCCAAGGGCCCCCCACGCCCCGACCCGACAGAGCACATGGGAGGATGTAAGTCACGGTGACTCAGTCATCAAAGTGGCAGTAGGTCCATACACCTATGCGCACCATAGGCCCAGCCTTATTTTAGATTCTGTGACCTCCACCCGGTCGCTGCGGGGATTCGAACCTTGATCATTGTTCCAAATCTCCCATACTCGACCAACTGAGCTACTCGTGCGGGTAACACATGAGAAGACCACGTATTTTTCATGTTTTGGGAACAAAATGTACGGTAATAGTACATTTTTTATAAAAAAAAAAAAAAAGTAAAATAAGTGGTTCCCTTATATAAGGGGTTCTGCCCGACCGTCGCCAATTGGGGCGGTTCCCGGTTGAATTTTTTGATGAAATTTTTTGAGCATCTTCTTCATTAAGTCTAGTTTACCCATATCAAATTTCAGCTAAAAATTAAATCGGTAAGGAAGTCAAATGATTTTCCAAAATGAACTGTGTTATTTAATTGCGCAGTTATCTTCAAAAAATATTTTGACTGCCTTCCCGGTTGAATTTTTAGCTTAAATTTGGTATGAATAAACTAGACATAATGAAAAAGATGCTCAAAAATTTTCATAAAAAAATTCCACCGGGAACCGACCCAATTGGCGACGGCCGGGCAGAACATCCTATATAAGGGGCTAATTGAACACTTTAAGTTAGTTCATGTACCTATTTGACCCTTTAGCCAAAACTCTATGTATATTGAATATGGATTAGTTCAGTTTACCCAAATCGGTTCTGAATGATTCCATTCGAATTTTACATTTAACATAATTTGAGGTGGAGTGGACTCGGTACGAAACCGGATCGGTACTGTATGGGACCAAATCGGGTCTGTGATTTCAGTCCCAGTTCTATACCAGGTAACCGACCGAGTGACCAACCCCGTCCAAGTTCCAATATTTCGGACCAAGAAGGCAGTTCTAATCCCAATTTCAATCCTAAACCAACCAATTTTTTAGCTCTGAACCGGTTAACTTAAAAGGTTCGGGTCTAGGACCAGACAACTCGGGTACCCGGAACCGGCCCAAACCCAAAATATAACAGTTCGGGCCTAGTCTTCTTGACATTTTATTAGGGCTGTGCAGTAGTCATGGACCGGTTTCGGGCCGACCGGCCCGAGGCCCAGCCCGGCACTGTTTGGAACCGGCCCAGCCCGGTGACCTGGCCAGAGACCGGTCTGGGTAGGCCCAGCCCGGGGGTTACATAGGGCGGGCTCGGCTCAACAAAAATAGGAAACGGCCCGCCCGGGCCAGGCCCGGTTCGGGCCTTTTTTCAATTTTTTTTGTTTGGGCTGGGGGTTTTGGGCTGTGTTGTAAGAACCGGACCGGGCCGGCCGGTTCGACCCGGAAACCGGTCACCCGACCAGAGATCCGGTCCGGTTGAGTGCAGACCCGCTAACATGCCCAAAATCGGAATTAACCAGTGGACCGGAAGAAACCAGGACAGACCCGGACCGCCGCAAACTCGGGAAAACCGGACGGCCCATTTCTTCAAATCATTTATTCATTAAAATAAGTATCACGAGGGGTTCGAACCCCGTCTATAGTAACCCAATCGCACGCTGAACCAACTGGACTAATTCTCGGTTGAGTACAACCTTGCTTTTTACGATTTTATACTATAAGTACTTGGCAAATTTACACAATCATACTAATAACCAATTTTAATTGCTATTGCTATTAGTTTACAACGTACATAGATTAAACTATATGTATTTATGAAAATCTATCAATTATACTCGTAATTGTTTAAATAAATATTATATCTCAATATTTTGATTATTTTACATATAATTGCAAACACATATTTAATTTTGTGAAATTTTTAATATATTGGTTCATGACATTTTATTTAATATTAGAATCAATAGTAAATTTCGAATGAGAGTAATTTTTCCCCATACAATTTTTTTAAAAGTTTTTACCATACAACTTTAATCTAATACTACCTCCGTCCCATATTTATCTTCATAGTTCGGTTTACGATGGTTGACTGACGATAAAGCAACTCGATCCCTATTCACATTCGGATTATTTTTAGTAAATAAAATTTGCATATTCAGAAACTACATTAAAACTGCTACAAAGCCTGATCAAGAAAATTTACGTTTGATAAAAATTTGATATATAAAGTAAAAGATTAAGAGTAATTTGAGTTGACCATGTGAATAGTAACTATGAAGATAATTTTGGGACGGAGGGAGTATATAATTGGATATATTATATATTTTATTTCTCAATAAATGTTGACCGGTTAACCCGGCGTTGACTGGTATGCCCTCCCGGGGGTTGACCCGTGACCCAGTCGATTGCCCGGGTCGCCTCCGTCCCATATTTATCTTCATAGTTCGGTTTACGATGGTTGACTGACGATAAAGCAACTCGATCCCTATTCACATTCGGATTATTTTTAGTAAATCAAATTTGCATATTCAGAAACTACATTAAAACTGCTACAAAGTCTGATCAAGAAAATTTACGTTTGATAAAAATTTGATATATAAAGTAAAAGATTAAGAGTAATTTGAGTTGACCATGTGAATAGTAACTATGAAGATAATTTTGGGACAGAGGGAGTATATAATTGGATATATTATATATTTTATTTCTCAATAAATGTTGACCGGTTAACCCGGCGTTGACTGGGCTGACCCTCCCAGGGGTTGACTCGTGACCCAGTCGATTGCCCGGGTCGCCTCCCGGTCCGGTTTTTACAACATAGGTTTTGGGGGGGTTTGGGGGTGGGGGTAATGGGGGTTTGGGGGTGGGGGTAATGGGGGGTCAGGGGTTAATTAGAAAAGCAAAAAAAATGAACCGGTTCGCAGCCCGGACCCGGTCGATAACCAAGCCGGTTCCAGGCCTCAACATTCCCCAAAAAAACCGGTCAAGCCCAACCCGGGCCCGATCCATGCCTGCTGCGCAATCTTGACCTGGAACCGGGACTAGACCAACCAAAATCCACCCCCAAGGATGTTTTCTTTTGAACTGTTTTTCAGTCTCAGACCAGGCCAAATCAAACCAAATCAGACTTAGGTAGATCAGACTTGGATAATTAAAAAATACACAAAAACCTAACATTTATCAAACTAATTTAGACCAACAAATTTAAATCCAAAAGAAAACAAATTTCAGTTCGAACTTTGAAGCCAGAGCTAGTTAGGTTTTTTTAGTTCAATAAAATGCTTGAGTGACTGAAAACAAATTCTCCGCGACATAAACACTATGCATGTTAATTCTTATTATTGAACTGCTGTTATATTTTCAATGAATCTTATTTCACATAAATATATGTAGTATAAATTCAACAATATTAAAATTAATTAAATCTAAAAAAAATCATAATTCAGACCTTTAATTGAATAGAGAGGTTTTATTTCCAGGTCATATGTTGATACCCCAGACGGGGTAAAAAAAAACTATTATATTCGGCAGAGTAAAAAAGAAACCATAAACACAACTATAATAACCCTCTCATACCTTGTGCATTTGAAAACAAATGGAAATCACTGAGACAAGAGATAGTTCAAGTCTAACAATGTTCAAACCAACCAAGATGCTTCTCTATAACAACCAATTTGATATTGCTCTGTCACAATCAAAACGAAAATAAGACTTGGACAAAACTGTGACAAGAACTGCCTCCCAGACAACCCTTTGAGCCTCAAAGAGAAGACCAAGAAAAAAAGAAAATATCACAAGACAGCAATTAAAACCCAAAAATTAATTGCTCGAGACAAAATATACACATTCGACCCCAAATAATAACACAAAGGAAAAAAAAAAAGGTATACATCTTTGCTTGCATATTTGTTCCAAGCTCAAACCCACACCAGGCTGATGATGAATGGCGTTTTATGACACAAAGAATAACGTTTCAAATATATTTGATTTGCCTCTTTCTCAAGGGATCATCTTGGACTTTCCTTGTACTATTCCAACAACATACGCACAGTTATTATGAAGAGAGAATGGATTGGAGATCAATCTGTTGCTGTGGATGAAGGGAGGACCAAGTAGAAGCCAATGTTGCTGGTGGTAGTGTCTGCTGAAGCTGTCTCAACAGACTTACCATTCGGTTGGCAGTTTGTTCTGTTGCCAGATCCTTTCTCGCACATAATACCTACAGACAGAGATGGGGTGGGGGCACAGCTTTCCATCAATAATCGGAAGCGATTTCATATACATTAGTGTTAGGTTTGTATTGTTTTCTGTTTTATGGTTTCAATTTCTAAAATACGAACATGTCTCGCACACCAGTTGTGTGATATGATTTAGAGCCTATTTGTTAGTGTTACATGCTTAAATGGCAGGATCTACTGAATTTCATGAGGGAAGCATTTCGCCATATATTCCATCATTTGCAATGAAGCCGAAGATTTGCTATTTTTTGGCTTGGGAATATGATGGAATAAAGCAAAATGGCTCACTATGTGCTTCTTTGTTATGAAGCTGAAGTCAGTCCATGCAATTTTCACTATGGATCATCCAGAAACAGTCTCTTTGTACTTGAGTACAGGGGTAACGATGATGATGAAGCATTTGGCAATATCCTATCTAGCAAGCCAAAATATACTTATTCCAACCATTATGTTATTTCTCCTCATAAGAAGCGTAAGCCGAAAGAAAAAAGAAAAAAAAGGGTGATTTGGCTGCCAAACGGAGCTTACAAGCAGAAGCTTATTTTCCTACGTTCTATTTTAAAAATCCACGCTGAAAATCAGCTCTGTTTGTGATACAAATTGTGAGTTGGAACTCAACTTTCAAAATCTGAAGACAATATTACATGTGACGAACCAAGAGATAAGTAGAGAACAAACCTCAGCAAAAACTGAAACAATTTTAGGAAGATACTGATTGTTGGGGCCCAATAGCTCAACATCAGACCTATAAAACATTTATATGAAGGAAAATCTTCAATTCCATTGAATGGTGCATCAATTTATATAAATCATAGTTTTCGGCTGATATATTACCGCTCAACCATTGAACACAGCTGCTCGTGTACAACTTTTGCTTCGATTAAATCTCCTTTTATGGGCAAGCAATGCAACCAAGCTGGAACAACCTGGAAAGAACATATATCACAATGACAAGATGAAAATTTTCAGATTTAAGAGGACACCAACTTCCATTATGAGCCATGAGCATGAACATGCAAGAGCATAATAAACACTAAACCTCACATTCTATGGTTGGAAATCAAATTTTTCAACAAGGGTGTGTTTGTAACGTTTTATGTTTAAAATTTTATGTTTTTTAAAAAATAGATTACTTTTTCTTGTTTCTTATTTCAAATTTTTAAATAAAAATCTTGTTTAGTAGTTCAGTTATGGCATATATATGATTTATGATGCATCATGAAAATATAAAAGTTCAATAAAAAGCATATAATAAATTTATTAAGTATCATGAAAGCAAAAAAACATGTTTAATAGTTTCATACGGAGTATATACGATTTATTATGTATCATGAAAATATACAAGTTCACTAAAATGCATTATAAACTTTTTTCCCCAAATGTGTTTCCAAAATTCTGGAAATTACAAAGAATAAAGAGAAATTTTATAAAAAGGGCCAAACATGCTATGAAATAGCATGCAGATGTTTTGGGGAGTATATTTCACACAAAAATGAAACGGTGCTCCTTGAAGCTTCCATTGACCATAGCTTTAAAGTGTGAAATTGTGAATTCAAAACATATGAGTGTGTATAGAATTACTCATTTGATTTGAGTAGGAAATCATATTTTAAGTCTTTGGTTGGGAAGTAATGAGGACATTACACACTGTTCAGTTAACTACGGCGCTCAGTGCAAATTGCTTCGATATGACCAAAATCCTCTCTTCAACTAGAAATGACTCCATGTCCCATTTTATAAAATACGCATTCTTTTTTGGGTTGTCCCAAAATATGAAAACTGTCCTAAGTTAAACTTTACTAACTTTTTGCTTCCCAAGTTAATCCCTTTATCTATCATTTCATCATTTAGTTTTTGTGGGCCCATCCTACTTTTTCATACTTTTTGGAGGTTTGTAAAACAAGTTAACAACTTTATCCTTTATTTTCTTAAAGCCCGAAAAGTATCTTGAATAGTTGGGGGAGGTCTTCCCAACTAAACATGCAGTTATTATAGCATAATAATTTTGGATTATCATCATAGGCCTACATGAAACGAAATTGACAAATATGACCTATGATGGAGCCTTATTTTGAAACTTTAGTACTGCTTATAACTTAATAGCAGGGTAACTGAAGTTCCATGATAACATTTAGATACATAAAGTATTGTTTACCTAAAAATCAAAATACGCCAAACAGCCACGTCTTTGACTCTAGTTAACCAATTATACAAAAGTATTTACCTGAGCCGAGTCAATACTTCCACGATGGAAATGGCATATCTTTCCCAGTGCAGAAACTGCATTATCATATGCCATTAAATTCTCTGCTTGAAGAGCATTTGGATGTTTTATCACAGCATTAAGCCTTGACAGAGATTCTGCATTCAAGGTTTCAACATCACGAAACAATGTTTCAATTTTCAATACCCCACATACATTAATAAATAAAGCAAGTAAAAATAGAACGTTGTCACCACATGTGAGAGAATGTATTTATATTATACCTCCCACAAGTGGTTTGAAAACTGAACCACCATACTCTGCACAGACACCAAGTCCATAAACAGCAGCCTGGAAATAACATTATGGGATTAATACAAACATATAAAAATATATAATAAAAAATTGCCAGAACAGCAGCATTCAGCCGACCTGTCTGACATCTGGACTCTCATCATTGCAAGCTTCCAAAAGAAAAGGAAGATATGTATCATAGTACCTTATTTGCACAGAAAACAGGTCATTAGACTTCTACAGTTGTCACTAAATCAAAACTAAAAAACTCATAAAATGCGAAGAATAGATACTTCAATGCTGCTTCGCGACACTGCTCGGCAACATCATCAAAGATGCAAATTGCTATCCGCCTTTCTTCAGCAGTTTTATCTTTACCCTGTAGTATTAGTAGCAGGCGACAAATAAGCAGAAATAGATATAATTTTGTCACAGGTGAACGGGGCCAAGAGCCAAACGGGGCTTTTATTCCTCAGAAATAATTTATAAAAAACGTCGGGCAACCAAGAGGTTTGAACTTTTGTTTTGTAGACAAACGTTTCAAGGATTTCATTCCATGAACTTCATAATGCTTCTGTACCGTAACAAGCTTGAAATTAAGTTTTTAAAGTTTTTTGTTTAAAAATCAACCATACTAAAAAACTTTAGTTTAAATAGATAAGCAATTTAAATTTTCAGAAATTTAAGTTATCTTACAATACATAAGTTATCAAAAATTTGCAGTTGCCTAGTGAAATTCTTGTACTGTGCAATAATTTCATCTGGTAACCAAAAATGTAGTGTTATAAGATAAAATATCCCAATTTAAAAAAATGTAAACTACTGAACATATCAATTTGTTTCCATCATTTCCAATGAAGCCAAAGACCCGCTTCTTTGTTATGAAGCACCGATCAGTCCATGCAATTTTCGACACGATTGTCTTCATGGGCCATCCATCCTAAAACAGTCTCTATGTGTTTTAGTACAGGGGTATGGGTGCGTACATCTAACCCCCTACCCCACCATAGGTGAGAGCCTTTGTGGCACTAGGGTAATTTTGTTGTTTGTTGTTGTACTGAACATATCAATATGTAAGGACTGGAAAGTTCTTTATTAATATCGGAGTGCACCAAAAATCAGCTTTGAGTCCTTTCTAATTTTCTATAGTCATGGATGAACTCAAGAGATCAATTGAAGAAGATATAATGTGGTGCATGATATTCGCTGATGATATTGTGTTGATTGATGAGACAAGATTGGGTGTTAAAGTAATGTTGGGAATATGGTGACAAACATTGGAGGACAAGAGTTTTAGGCTAGGTCGAAGCATGCACAAGTATATGGAGTGCAAGTTTAGAGGAAGTAAAAAAAATTGTAATGGTAGGATTACCTTAAATGGTAAGAAGATACCGGTCAGTACTATGTTCCATAACTTGGGCTCCATTATTCAGGATGGTGAGCTAGATGGAGATGTATCACGTAGAATCAGAAAAGGGTGATTAAATAGACGAGTGTGTCACGAATTTTATGTGATCGAGGTATGCCACTGGACTAAAGGTTAAGTTATATCAAACAGCAATTGCGCTTGAATTGCTATATGGCGTAGAGTGTTGGGTGGTTAAACAATGTCACATTCAAAGGTGAGAGTAGCACTGATGCGTTGGATACGTGGACATTCTTGAAAAGACCACTTCAGAAATGAGACAATCAGAAAAAGGTGAGAGTAGCACCGATTAAAGATAAGATGCAAGCGTCTCGATTTATGTGGTTTGGCCACTTGCATAGAAGTCTGAGTGATGCACTTGTTAAACGAATTAAGTGGTGGGGAGGGGAGGTAGAGGAAGACCCAAATAGATGTGGATTAGAGATGTGAGGAGTGATATGCAACTTATTGGGTTAGAATGAGTATAACTTTGGAGAGAGCGAAGTGCAGACATCATATTCTGGCGAAGTGTTGATGATTTCAGTTCATCTTTGCTATCTTTTTATCTTTTTTATCCTTCTTATGTTCCTTAATATTTTTATGTTTATCTTATTATTATTATATTTTTTATCTTTTTATCTTTCATTTTATCTTATCTTTTTTATCTTTCTTTTTATTTTTGATCTTTTTTAGATCCGATTTCATATGTCGATTTGTGTTAGCCAACCCCAAACTCTTTTGGGACTAAGGCTTGAAAGTTGTAGTTGTACTGAACATATCAATATGGATTTGTATTGTACGCATCAATATGGATTCGTACTAGATTAATTGAATTTGAGCAGATGGCTAAATAAATGGTACAGCAATAATGTTATTCACTTATTCATTAACATGCTAGACAAAATATCCAATCCAGTTGTATAATATAATCATAAGTTGCATTTAGTATAAAAATATAATGACATATTTGTTAATACCATACATGCACATATAAATATTTTATATATCATATCTAGATAGCATTTAATTAAAATTTTGGACAGGACAGGCCGAAGCAAGTGGCCTTGTAAGTTGGATTCAGTTAACGGCCCTTATAGACATACTTGTCACGGCGGCTAGGCGAGGCGCGGCGCCAACCGACCGCCATATCGCCTGGGCGTCTAGGCGCCCGCCTAGGCGACAACTAGGCGACAAGTCGTGCCATATGGAATATTTAAATTTACATATAATTAAATAATATATTTCAGATTATTTTAAACAAACATATATGAAACAATAGATTATGTTTCTAGAAAAAATGTCCAGTATAAATTTTCACAAAGAAAATAACAAATTGTGTACGAATAGTAGATAATATGCAATAGTATAGCAGACATTTGGTAACAAAGAATGAATTTGGTTCATGGATTCCAGCTGGACATGAAATAAATGAAAGAGTAGAAGTTTACTGTACATAAAAAGTGCAGATAAAAAAAATATTTGTAGAAAAATGCGTAATAATACATTAAAAATATATGGACTCCAGCTGTCTGCCAAACCAAACAAAACTCAACAAAATATAGATCAGCTAGCGACTTTTGAAAACAAGGACGCCGAATGAGTGAAGTAAACAGAGACGGAGGTGGAGCAACTGCGCTATACAGTGACCTGAGGCAGCAGCGTACTGTGGCGACTTCCATCAGTGAATCGACCGACGGGATGAACCGTTGATGGCCATAGGGTTATGGCCGACGCTAAATCTTAAAACTCAACATCTTCTCTAATCTAATATTTTGGACCGAAGCGGCAAAACAGGCGTTGGGCGTCTCCAAGTTACGCCTAGTCGACGCCAAGTTCTGCCTAGTCGACGCCGAGTTACGCCTTGGCAGCTCCAGGCGAGTCGAGTAACCATGGCGCCCCTTGCCCATCGCCAGGACGACTAGTCGGCGCCTAGGCGACGCCGTAACAACCATGCTTATAGACAAATGAAATTTGAACGAATGTATACCTTCATTCATATCTTATGCTAAAGAAGTAAAAAGTAAGCTGATAATTTAACCTTATAAATGTTAACATGGATCAACTTACCCACATAGGCATTAAATAAGACGAAAGTTCATCGAAGAAAGGCAAGAAAGAAGCCTTGAATGTCTTGATCAATGTACCTAAGATCTCACCAACCTATTGACAAAACAAATGTGAAACTTAACGAGGGAAGTAGACAGCCTAACAAATCCTTTAGTATGCTTTCATAATAATATGCAACTAAATGTTAGATTATATTAAACATACTTGGTCGAAAACTTCTTCTTCCTGCTCATTTTCCTCTTTTAGTAATTCACTTTCCTCTGCATCAAAATCTTCAGCCTTTTCTCTTTCTGCGCGTTCTTTTTTTCGACTTGAACTAGCAGTAATAACCTGTTTGATTTCATCCACAATGCTTCGAACCTGAGCTTCATCTAGGAGAGGTCCAGAGATCTGGAAGTATATAACCAATAGAGGATTACTGAAATGACGCATACAAAGCAAATATTGTAAGACCTTAATCAATTTGGATACGCAAGGATCATTTAACAGAAATTGAACCCATAAGGACCTGTTAAAGATCACATCAAGTAAAAGCTACTACCTCAATCTCAAAATAAGAGTAGTTTCATTAAGGAACGTGGTTTTTTATTTTGGTGAGATACGTACAACTCTTGTAAATCACAAGTCCAATATATACTCATATTATATATTTGTTTGATTTGCGAACTAAATCTAACATACTTGTTTGGAACTCTTTTTTGGAAAATTTACATCAACTTCAAAGATATTCACGGAAAAAAAAAATCTTAGGGGCGGACTTACTACAGATATTATCTCGTGAATCTACGGTTTACTTTCATAATACAATAGTTGGATACACTATGTAATAGAGAATAACCTGTAAACATTCATTCAACGCATCCAGCATGCTAGCACAAATTTCTGTATCAGGCTCCTGGAAGCAATTGTATGTAAAATATCAATATCTAAGGTGCAAACCAGTTAAAACTTCATAAACTTGTAGCCAATGGACATATGACCATCACCTTATGCAAAGCTTCAACCAGTGCGGGTATTATATAATCTGATAATTGCTTGACATATGTCTCATTTCGACCCTGAGCGAGTCCCTTCTCAACGGCTAGCTTTGCAGAAAGTAACAGCTGTGGCATGGCTATTAACAGACAAGATTTAAGCAGTGGGTATCATACAGGTGCTGTAGAGTTAGAGACGTGGAAACAGGTAGAATTGCACCTGAAACAGCGGCTTTTCTGACTTCTTCATGGAAATAAAATTTCAAAAGTGGAACTAATGTTGGAGCAACCTGTTTCACGCGACAGAAATGCTCATTAAACTGAAAAAAATACAGCAAAAAAAATTGGAAGTTGATGGATAAATGAAATACTGAGTCGCTGACCTGATCAATCCATGGGTAAAATCCTTCCTTCAGCTCATCAGCATAACAACAAAGCATATTACATGCAGTAGCCTTCTCCTCAAGAACACTTGTTTTTATCCCTATTCTTTTATCCCCGAGAGTGATCATTTCCATGCTGCAACATTAAAAGGTCTAAGTACATCCACAGGAACTCTTATCAAGCCAAAGGAAGTATCTTAGATTATGTCAAACACTGTGACAACACTTGGGATTTAAATGTGTTCAATTTACATTAATTGAAACAAAAGATGCGAGTACTATTACAGACAACTAACTGGAGAGATGTTCTACTGAAAATGAAAATTATTTGGCACGTAAGATGCCTTAGTGGGTAGCTAATGTTTTATTAACAAATCGGGACACCCACAACAAAATTCATGACTAGAAGCAGACCTGTCATCATCTGATTCATCAACTTCATTATCTGAATCAGCTGAAGTTATAGTCACATCAGGTTTAAGCTGAGCAGACTGGAGCAATGGAGGCATGACTACACTCATATAAGGGAGAAAATCTTGTCCCAAGCACTTGCAGAGTCTAGCCCAAGCCTAGAATTGTTTTTAGACATTTTAGAAAAAAAATGGAATTGGGACAAATATACAATAAAGTTGACTTTCTATAACACCACATGAAATCTTAATTAGAGAGATAACTGATTACTTGGAGCATATAGCTAGTAGTAGGGTCATCACTCTCCAATTGTGATCCTTGTAAAGACATGAGCACTTCCATGACCTTAATAAGATAGCCAGTAAGAAAAAATGCCGCCACATGAAGTGAAGACAATGGTAGAAAAATTGAAGTTAAAGTAGTACATAGGGAAAAAATATAGGCCAATGATTTAAGAAATACCTGTTTTCAAATAGTTAATGCATTAACAGATTACAGACATGCATGATAAAAATCTTAAAATTACTGTGCAAAATAGGGCGATGTAGAGAGTCCAAATAATACCTGCTTAGCATCATCCCTAAACTTTTCTTTTCCAACAGCCATCCCAACCAAGCTAATGCACTCCATTGCTTTGGCCCGGAGCATGCGGTTTGCTTTGTCGTTTGCATTAACAAGGATGGTTTTCAAGTAGGGCATCACAGCATCATAATATTTTTGGAAGTGCTCCTGTTGACGCATTGTATCTTATCATTAAAGTATGTACAAATGAAAATTCTGCAAAGTTAATAACACTCGAGTAAAAAAAAACGTAACTCAAGACAATACCTGTGATGAATCAGCGACGGAAGCCAGTGCTGTTAATGCTCCTTCTTGCACCATTTGCTTACCGTTCTGAAATGTCAAGGAGTGATCAGTTTATTCTATCAACCTCTTTTTCAAGGGGTTGTGCATTACAGCATCATAATACTTTTGTCATTTTGTTTACCATTTCTTCAAAATGAGTAACAAGCCGAAAGGATGCGTTTAACAATTCAATACCTGCAGCAGTACAAGCAGTTTGCTAACAATACCATCCAAGTACGGTGTCAAAAGTTCAGGTGTGCAGTTCTCACTGAAGTTGAGGACAGCTGAAGCTGCGTGTGCCTGTGTAACCAGAGTTAACAAATGACCAAGTAAATCACTAAATCATGAGTATGGGAAAATTTGCAAGCACAGTGACATATTAAGACTTGATCCTGGGCATGCTATTTACAAATGATCAGTTTGGGTCACTTATATTCATAAAATCAGCATCCTTTTAGCCCATTGAAAACCTAAAATATATTTGCCTTTTACACAAATTAGCAAAATTTGCATCACGCAGCTTTAATTGTTCTGATTTCACCTTAGGTAGAAATATGGGAAATTTATGTATATATTACTTAAACTCATGTTAATTCCCATAATATGACTAACCATACTTTTTTACCTTCGTATGACCAGAACGTGCAAATCCATGTTCATGCAAATCACTTCCATAATTTTAGGATGAGCTAGTTACTTGTTAAAATTGAACTAACCGTGGAATTAAATAAAGATTAAGAAACACGGGAATAACCATGCATCATATTTAGGCAAGAAAATAGGAAAAAAACTCATGGAGTCATATATTGGGAAACATAGCGTCTTTTAGTCATTCGATAGGTAAATATCTCTAGAAATATATCCAATGGAGATAATGGAACTTCAAATACCCTGATTCTTCTGATAAACTTTGAGTGAAGATGAGATGAGAGTTAACCTTTACATATTCTTTTTAGTCTATACCTCTTGTGTTGTATGCCACTCAGGTATGTCTTGCGCCTCAATTCTATGCTTAAATAACTTGTGTTTATCATTTTAAAGTTTTAGGGTCGTGAATATTAACTGTCTGTTTGGTAACCCAAAGTCTAAACTCTACTGTGTGGCTAAGTGGCTTAAGATACTTTAATTTATGACTTTTTTATCTCCTTAGATGTTCTGCATTTACTTAGTTTTAATTTATTTTTTTATTCTGTATACTTTGAACTTACACCACAAACCACCTCAAGGCTAACACATTGCCTCATATAAACACAATGCCTAGAGGCTTAAAACCATATGTTAAAACCTTGCAACATAGCAGAATAAAAACTTTCATACAATCTGGTAAATTTTCTTAGGCACTACATGGGATGGAAATTTAATGGATCGATATGAGAAAGGAAACCTTAAATGTTAGTCCCATTTGTTTTAAGAAGAGACAACTAAACAAGCTTATGCATTGTAATCATTGTTTCACCTTGTGCAATGCAATAGCGCAATGCGGCACACCTCAGGTCCTCAGGGACATTCTACGGGGAGGCACAGAATTGCATTGCCAAAGGCGCAAGAGTAGAAACGTATGCTATGTTGCGCAGAGGCGCACACTATCTGTGATACGCAACAAGGCGCGGTGAGGCAGACGCCTTATGAGCTGAAATAGGTGTGTGGGCCGGTAGGGCTCACTTTTTATTTTCTTTTAGTTCGCCATAGTGAACGCTATTCCCTTCACTGCTTAACCCTGCGTTGTCGACCTGCGTGTATGATATTCACCATAGTGCTCCCTACCTGTGTTGCTGTTTAACCCTTCAGTTGTGTTTAACCCTTCAGTTGCTGCGTGATTCACATGTGCTTCTTTATAGGCCGTAAACTTCATCTGATCAAGTTTCATATGCTTCTCATTTAACTTCAATGTTTTCGTTAGAAATATATGATTGTCATACTACCTATATCAGTGTCATGGTTTTAATCTTAATTTCAGTTAATAAATTATTTGACATTGCTTTGATAATTGATATAGAAACTTGATTCTACATATTGTCTTAATATTAATATTAATATTAATGTTAATATTAATGTTAATATTATCTTAATTAGGATTTGCTTTTATATTAAATTTGATGGCTTTTAATGAGAATTTTTATTTGTTTGTGTTTATTTTTAAATTAATGCTTTATTTTTATTTGTGTTTATAAACACACACACACATGTGCATATATAAATTTTACGCCTCAGGTATAGTGGTATACGCCTCACTGCGCAACGAGGCTTATGCAATAAGCAATAATAAAAAAAACACCAAGAGTACACAATACACAATTTCAAACCTTGATTGAAATTAAGAAGTAGAATGATGGTATCTTGTACGATATATATCTTAACCGCATTGGTATTATTAAGAAGTGAATGAGCCACAAGGAATATATCTCAGTTCTTTTATGACTTCTTTGGTGATTGGGTTTGAGAAGCAACCCTTTTAATCTCAAAGTAGTCTGAAGATTTTGAAATGTTTGTGTGTATGGGAAGTGTAATTGTTAGATATAGAACTACAGAAGCTCCACCAACTAAAATGTTATGGCAAAGCAGTAACTGCAGAAACCAGTGCACAAGAAATAGTGTGATTAATGTGTAATGAAATACAAATTGGAAGCTCATAACCCACAAAAAAGCAGGAAAAGAGAAAAAGGAGCAAATCTGCATCTTTTACCAGTATCATCATAAAGTCTAACTGAACTCTTAAAATCATTGGCAGGTTAGCCTCTAAATCTATCTAAAGGTAAGCATCTAACAGAAATATAGACATAAAAAAGAAGTAAAAGAACACAAAAATGAAAATTGATTTTAAGATGTCGATTTGTTTCTGTTCCAGTATCCAGAGTTATTCATCAATAATGGTCCAGCGTCATTCATCAATGATGGTGATACTATGATAGTATTAGCAAACAAGCAACCTCATTCATTTGAGACTAATACTTGATCCTTGTCAGTGTATCCATTTGGAACCTTATGAGTTGTGAAAAGGGATTTCAAATTGAAAATACAAAATGTATAATTACTTGACCATATGCATTGGTTGTTCAAATAAAATCTAAATTTCCAAAAAACAAGGCAATTGTATCTTCAGAAACATGCATACTTCTTATGGATTAAGGTTTAAAATGACCAACCTGTACTCGTGGATTCTGGAAATCATCCATAGCAGTAGCTAGTGCTGGCAATACACGGTTATGGTACTGCATTTGCAAATCTGGACCCAAATCAGTAGACAACTGACCTATTGCATTGATGGCCGCCCACCTAACTCGTGGGTGAGGATCTTGAAATGAACTCAGAACCATACTAACTACTTGTTCCAAATTCTTAATCATCACCTATACAAGCAAACCCGAATTGATGTTCAGTTTAATCATTCAGAAGGCAAAAGCAACCCAAAACTACATAATGCTAATGGGACTTTTCATTCAAGAAGTTGGAAGGTTGACTTTTTTACATAATCACATAGTAGTGAAAAGATGGTCCTACTCCAAACATTGAAATCCAATCTTTGGCAGAAATACAATTAGTAATTAAAAATAAATGAATGCATCAACTATCTGTTTTCAATAATGCATTTAGATAGGCGGCAACAGAACAGCTCTAAGTTGTTATTACAAAAGAACGAAGAAAAGCATTTGGTATTACCTTTGAGCAACCTTCAGCAATCTGAGCAAGTGCAATGAGGGCTGCATGGTGTTCTTGCCATTCTGGAGCAGCTAAGTAGGCAGGAAGCTGCTCTGAGGCAACAGGTACTATGGTATTCCCGCCTAATGCCATGGATAAACGGTCTAAATACTCCTGTCCAGCACTGTAGTTACTGGTTTCACCAGCATCCTCATTTTCAGCCTCAGCTGAATGCCAGGCGGGCTCATCCTCAATATCAAGCAACATCTTCAACAAAATAGCAAACAGTCCACTAATGAACTGAGGCAGTTTTCTCATCATCCCAGGGGCCCTCTCCCTTGCCTCAGCCAGAGTAATTACAAACTCTATAGCCAGATGTCTAGTCCCTTCCTCCAAGCTATCAGCCTGGGCTATCTGGAGCATTGATCCTACAACATCCACTAGCTGCCTCCTCAGGAATCTGGGTTCAGTACCAGCCAACTCAATGAGCAGTTCTAAAGCCTCCTGTGCGGTTGCCTCCTGACTGCTATTCAGAGACTCAGTCAACGTCTTCATCATAGATGGCAATAGATCCTGAAAACGGTCCCTCTCAGAGGAGCTTGTCAAACACTGAACAAAATTGATGACGGCGCTCAAAGCTGCAATCCTGACATCCGAATGGGGTGAATTATTCAACGTCTGCAGGAAGACAGAATGCAAATCCTTGATAAAAGGAACCAGCGTCTCGCCTATGAACTGAGCCAATTGAGCGAAGATTAAGAAAGCAGACTCCTGAAGCTTTGGTGAATCGGAAGTGACGCATTGAAACATGAAAGGCAAGATTTCAGGCCATTGGTTCTCGGGGAGGATCGAGGATGCGAGCTCGGAAATGGTGTCGCAGAGCTTTTTAGTTATCGACTTAGCCTCCTCCCGCTGGATGCAAGTTAGAAGGGTGGATTTGATGCCGGACTGAGTGGACGGAGTGAGATTTGGCCAGATAAAAGAATCGTCCCTGGTGAGGAGCTTGCGAAGGAGTATAGCAGCCATGGCGCGAGCTTCAACGTGGACGGACGAGCTGAGGACATGGGCTAACCTCAAAACGAGCGCGTTGGGATCGTTCTGCTTGATGAGGTTGAAGATAGACTCGGCCTGGGATCTCTGCTCGTTGGCGGGGGACATGAGATGAGAGACTAGGGTTTCAAACGACCCGGGATCGGTGCCCATGATTGCGGCGAGCTGTGCTTGCTGGAACTGAGCCGACCCTGTATCCATGGCTCAAGATCAATTAGGGTTTCCTGCAGTTGAAGAAGATTTGAAGAGAGAGGGGCCTGGAAATGGCGAGTTGGCGACTGGCTCCTTCTCTCTCACACACAGTCACCGAAATGTGCGTGTCTCGCTATGAATATATAGCGCTTTTCACGAGGGCGGGCACTGTAAAGAGTTAGCACAAAATAGCAGGGTTTATGCAAGTTGTGACTTTTATTCAAATCCTACCTAGTACGGAGAAACTTGAACCATTAGCTGTAGGGATCCCCTTTAAAAAGGTGCTTCTGGAGCCAAGACTCTAGAGCAGCAAAAATGCACTCCCTTCCTATGCACTCCAAAATTGATCGGACACCCTATGGCTGTCACTTTACTACCTTTTGGAATGGATGAAATTAAGAATAGATCACTAAACTTGAGTCGATTTCGGTCACTTTATACCGTTTTCAATCGTTTTCATTTGAGTTGGTCAGGTTCTGTTGGCCGGATTTGGTTTGATCGGTTTTTAACCCAAAAATATGTCGAATAATCGATGAATCAGTCACTTTCAGACGATTTTGGTCGGTTTCATTTTCATTCGGTTCGGTTTTACTGGCTTGTCGGGCAGTTTTGATTTTTTGCTTTTTTCACCCACTAGCCAAGAGATACTACACTCATAAGATATTGAGTCGAAGATTTGGCACATGTTTGACATCTTTCAAAATGACCGTACTCGTGGTACTTGTCTTTATTTGCACATCAACCATTCTGGTTATTCCAAAGGAACTGGAATTATCCATTTTCACGGTTACAAAGTCTCCAACTTTGTATATTGTGACATTGTACGTGGGAAAGTAACGTGATAGGATGGTGGAGTATCTACCACCCATTTTGTATCTTCTTTTGAGACATGAAGACATGTTTCATCACGAGTTGTGCAGTATGCTACGTCAACTGTAATTGTCATGAGCGTTTCACTACTCTTGTTCTTCAGTTGAAAACTGATCTTGTCTCGTTCCTCTAGTCTTTTGTTGCAATTCTTTTTTATGTGAGTATGTGACCCTCCATACCGTAATGGTGGCAGTTGTTGGTCCCGGTTATACAAGGAACAGTCTAGAGGGGGGTGAATAGATTGTTCTAGTTTTTAACTTTTTCAAGCTAAGTACCAAGGTTAACAGAATAGCCTGTTTTGTTGAAGAACAAACTGACAGCGGATGGTCTTCTTGTAGGTGTTCTGTCCGATTAGCCTCACAGAGTCACAGAGGTGCAAAGGCAATAGGCCCTTTGTTAACTCTTAAGACGTGTTCTGCTGAACACAGAGACCAGATCTTTTGGAGTTAAGCAGTTTAAAGATGAATGCAAGAATTAAAAGTGTAGTAAGTAAGTGACACAGAGGATTTTTATAGTGGTTCAAGGAACAACTCGTTCCTCTAGTCCACTGTTCCACTAAGCTTGTAAAAGATACAATTACACAGCCTTAGCCCTAGCACTTAAGAAGCTCTTCGCGTCTTCTTCAAGTGTAGATGTCTCCTAGGATGCACTTCCTTGCTTCCTTTAAGACTTGTCTTGTTTCACTGAATTTCCTTGAAGTATCCCCACTTCACTACTCCAGTTACTTTAAGACGCCCTTCTTTAGAAGAAGAATGTTTAGAACGGGATTTTCTCCAACTTGCTTCGTCACAAAATATATGTAGTTGGGGTGTTTGAAGTGTTGAAGAGCTGGATGAACTTTGCTCTTGGTTGAATATGGAAGATGTGGAAAAAATATCTTTTACAACGTAAGCTTTTCTTGTTGAGGAAGATGAAATTCAGATCTCAAGAAAGCTTTTTGAATGTTGTAGAGAGAGCAAAAATTATCCGGGTAGTTCTTCATGGTGTATCTTATATACTAGAGTTGTCTTCCCATTGGAGGAAGAAGACAGCTGCATTAAATGTGCGTACTGTAGATTTGACTGGTTGGTTCCAAAAGCAGACGGCTTGCCATTTTTGGGCGCATAAAGATATTCTTTTTGGATCCTTGGTCAATCATCAGTTTTAAATATATCAACGTGTGAAGCACATTAAATGGGCATTTAATGTGCGTACTGTAGCTTTCCCGTTGAGAGGCTCCTAGCCGTTAAGAGAATATCCCGTTAGTTTAACCGGCTTAGGTAGCTGCAAAATTCTCTATGTGTGAGGTCATCTGTTGCTTTACACAGAGGGGCAATCTCAGAGAGCCTTGAGCACTTCTGTCTAGTAGAAGTCCAACAGAGGGCCTGAAGGTCTTTTGTCCAGTCGATTACTCTAATGCTTACATATGGAAATTTCTAATACAATTTTATAAGTGGTTTTTCTCTAAAGTCTAATAAATCTAGCATCATCAAAATCTAAATACAATTTATCCCTTACAATTTCCCCCTTTTTGATGATGCCAAAACACTTATTCTACTTTCCAGAGATGTGTCATTCACCTTTTAAATCAATTGAAATGGAAAAACTTCCATGTGACTTTTTAAACTGGGTGGGCGACATGCATAAGAAAGCAGTAAGCATTTCAAGAAATATAAGAACAAACAAACTTCAATAAATAAACAATATCCTTTATTTAAGAGCACTGATCAAGATACAAACAGAAGAATGATTAAATAAACATTTTTCAGTAAACAATTTCTCCTCCTATTTGTCTTCTGTTCTGTTCCCCCTTTGTTTTCTACTTCATGCTCTTCACCTTCTTAGTTCTCTTCCCCCTTTTTGGCATTAGCCATATGGAGGATCGGGAGATGCAATTGACGAATTGCATCAGGGAGATGACAAAGAGCATCCAGCGAACTCTGTTGCGACTGGTGCCGGGCTTCAGCCTCCTTTGAAAGAAGGTGACACTACGCCAAAACTGCATATTTTTGACACTTTAACCTTTTCAAAATTGACTCATAAAAATAGTCAATTCGTTTTTTACTATATAAATGTGTCGAAATGCTCTTACTTACTTATTAGGACTCCCGTATAGATAAAGTTTTGCTTTCAACGGGCCAAATCAAGTCTATTTTAAGAGCAGCCCATACTTACCCTACCCGCCTTCTCTGCTCCCCAACATTCAACCAAAATTAAAGACTCTTTGCAAAATGAAAATTTGGTTTAGCTCCAACCATCCCTGCGCGGCAAACGAAAAGCAAAGTCCCGCTCACAATCCTTTTTTATTTGATAAACCTAAGGTTGTGAGTTGTTGCTATACTTCATTTTGCCCTAAATACTTTTTGGTGCGAAAGCGAGAAGACAAGAACGAAGTCTACGAGCAGAGTACAACACAACCAGGTATAGAAGCTTTAAAATCTGAGTTTTTGTGTCGCTCGTTTTTTTCTTATTCTTTGGGTTTAATAATTGTTGAAAGGTCATCAATGTTTACTTCTATATCTGCAAAATCAACAAGGATTACAGCTTGTTTATTATAGGTGGTATGCAACTATGATTATGTCCTCTAACTGTTTGATAAAAATACCAATAGTCTTGTGAAGATGAAATGTGATAAATTATATTATTCTCTGCTGTTGAAGTGCCTAACCGGTTCTGAAAAAGTCTTAGGACAAAAGTGCAGCTAGAGAAAGGCTTATACTTTGTAAAGTTCATTTCATTTAATAAATTAGTTTTTTTTTATATAAAAACTACATTATTGGATATGTTTTCTACCTAAAAATGAAACATACCTTATCCACTGGGTACGGATGACATGTGCATTTTTGCAACAATTTTAAATAACATGACAACTCATTTCTTGCTTGTATAAAAATCTCTACCCCGCCACACAAACTTTCTGTCCCCAGAAAGAAAGAAAATAGTCATGTTTCATTTTTTGTTATCTATTCTTACAACTCCCACTCTCCCACATTAATTCTTTTCAACCAGGGGCTATATGATTGGATATTTAATTGGTTTCATTTAACATATATACTTCTAATACATGTTGGTATTGACTTCTGGATTAGTAAATTAAAATAATGCATAATATAGTTTTGGCACATAAAAATACTATTTATATATATAAACACCATGTAAATATCATTTTAAGTACAATATATGTATTTAGGTTTAGTTTTTTATTAGCATTGAGTAAGACACTGTTTTAGACTTTTTTACTCTCCCATCTTGCTAATCTGCTTCCTTACCTTATTTATTGTGCTAACTGTTTTTTCTTTCAAACATTTTTATCCCAAAAAACTTACTATGTTGTACTTTGTATAGTTATAATATGTCAAATGATGAAAACCAGTCCATCGGTGATGAGATTCTTGAGGATCAATCTAGCGATGCACATTCTAGTGGGAGTGATACAAGCACATATAATGAGTCAAGTAATCATTTCTTTACACAATGGCTTCATTTAATAGTTGTTATACATTAATTATTGAAAACATGGATTGTTTTGATAGGTGCAAAAAAGGATGTCATGTTCAATGAATTTGGCCAGCCTGTAGGTCTTGGATCGGAAAAGTTTTCAACTGCAGTTGGAAAAATTGCAAAGGCACATTGTCCACCCGCAATCAAATCATGGAAGGATGTCATTTCTACTATCAAGAATATCATATGGAACAATGTTACTGTAAGTAGATTGGTTGAAGTATTCTGTGTATTTCTTAATTCCTTTTTTCCATCGAAAGATTGAAATTTTTATTATGTAGAAGTTGTACAGATCTGATGCCTTACACATTATCACCAAGAGCTCTTTTTTTAAACAACACATAGAGCTCTTATGTACTGCATCGTTATATGATCGATTAGATTCATATTCAATGGCATAATCATATGATCGATTAAACAACACATAGAACATCTTTTTAGTGTATAGAGTATTTGTTTTTGAGAATGTCTATAAACTATTTCAAAATAATTTGATATGGAATAGTTATATAAGTTGGAAACATGTTGAGTCACTTGAATTGCATCTTCTGTGTGTGGAATCTGAGACAAGCCCCATTCAAAAGCATTTTTCTCTTGGTGCCACTGTGCAGCAGTTACAGGGTAGCTCTTTGCTTGAACTGTAGAGACATAGATCTTATTATCGTCATCAGCACATGTTGTCAACATCCTGAAAAGTTAAACTAGTCTGCATTTGCTCGAAATGTTTCTGGTGAAATGCCATAGCATTAAACAACTCAAGAATGTTATTGTCCATTGTGACGATCATTAAACATTCTCCTACATTGTTCTTCTCTAGTACATTCTGTAAAATTCCATGGACAACCTGAAAATAGGTCCCTTCTATATTTCTTAACTTCTGTAACATATCTTCTCTCATTATTATTGCAGTATGAATATTCTGTGCCAGAAGTGTACAGGGAAAAAGTCCAAAAAAAAAGCAAACATTGCTTGGAAAAATTGGAAATCATCACTTCGTAAGAAGTATGATAAGCATAAAACAGATGCGGATCGGGAAAAAAACAGACCAAGAGGTATGAAAAAGAAGATTGGGAAGCTTTCATTGAGTTCTGCTCAACAAAAGCAGACAAGGGTCGGTGTAAAAAAGGCAGAAAAGCAAGGCGATGCATTAAGAGACTACTTTCATCGGGTAGGACTGAGTGCGCAAGGATAGCTCACAAAATGGTAACTAATATACTTTTCATAAATTCAGTATTGTCTTGACTCAGTTATATTGTGTTATGGAATTTGGCACATTATTTTATATTCTTGTGTGTTTATAGAAAAAGGAAAGTCCGACTGGGGACATCAATAGAACTGAATTGTATTTGGTCACACATGCTAGAAAGGTTGGTTCTACCTCCATTAGCACGAGTGAAGGCTTGGTAAGTGTAATACTTGTATAAAACTGATAATGACAATTCATTTAGCTAGGCTTGTATGTGTGAGTAAATTTTGGTGGTGTCTTGTAGGATCAAATTAGAAGGCTTGTAGCTGATGATCCATATTTGGGACAAAAGGATCTAGATAATGATGTTGTTGCGATGGTTTGTGTTATACTTATTGTATATAATTTATAATATTACAATCCTGCATTTCTCCAATGATAATGTACATCGATGAAAGATGCATTTCTGTTTTAGGTATGTGGGCCTGATGGAAAGGGTTATGTACGTGGTATGGGTAGAGGTGTTACAAAGACTGAGATACGTGCTTTAGGTCCTTCTAGAGAAATTGCTCGCAAAGAAAAGCAACAACATGAAGTGATTAACAACGGAATAGTAACACTTAGAGAAGAAGTGGCTACATTGAAGCAACTGGTCCAAAGTACTGCAGCGAAATCTCCACAATCACAAGAGTGTCATGATACTTCTCAGGTAAAATTCTTGGTTTGTTTTTGGCTGCTCATGCTCTTTAACAAGCTTTTAACTTTTAGGTTTGTTTCTTTGTTCTTTAAACGTATACAGGAGATGTTTTTGTTATTCATCCTCCCTTTTCTAATAAAACTTTTCACTTTAAAAACATAAATTTTTTATTTTTATTTTTATTTCCCCCAAAAAATCAGATCAGTTCACATTTCTTAGGTGAAGAGAAAATGTCCTTGTTTTATGCATTGCCTTTTTACATCTAAACCATCTTTATCATCCAAGTTTTCTCCATCTAACAGTTCAATTCGTTTTTTTATTTCTTTCTCTCCAGCTTCCACATTCTCTTGCACCTCTCCATCACAGCCTTCCTAGCTGTATTCACATCTTTTTCTTTGAGAAATGACTTGGAAGAATGAGTCCTTCCAATCTTTTGCTTCCAAGAACTTGAGTATTATCTCTAGCACTTGATTCACAGTAAGGACCTGAGAACTAGACTTCTTAAGATCGTATCCTATGAGGAGTTTTGCAGTTTGAATTCCCTGCTCTACTGCTTTCTTCATAGTTATTCCTTTCCACCTGTTCCTATCCACCAAACCACCAATGATATATATTGCCCTCGGATCCATTTCATTCAGCACGTTTTCAGAATCAGTCGTGAGGTATACCAGATTTTCTTTTTTTGTTATCAAATACTTTGATGTATGACCTGCTTTCTTTCTCAGCTCAATTACCCATTTATCATACTAGGGAGCCGTTTGAGAAGGTTTTGCACTTCTCCAATGCAGAATTTAAAAACATAAACATTTTAATAGTCTTTAACCGTAAGAAGTACAAAGTTGAGTAGAATACGGCTCGAATTCTTTAAGATGAAATACCAGTATTTTTAACTGTAGAGGTCATAACATTTCTTACACAATTTAGATAGTGTTAGGTTGGTAGGAAAGAAAAGAAGATGTGGAAAGAAAAAATGAAATAGAAAGAAAGAGAATAAGAATGATGTGTGGTTGAAGTAAAATAAAGTAGAAATAATAAATTTAATTGAAATATAGAAACATAAATGATTAATTGTATTAACACTAGTCTTTTTGCTATGCATCATTTCCATAGGTTGGGGTTTAATTCACTCCCTCTACTCGTGTAATTCTGAATGTATTATTTATGTAGAAAGTTCTTTGTTTTTCCATTGATGTTAATGCTTTGTTGTTCAATCTGTTCTTGCTCATTCGGTGGAGCAACATTACATGTTAATCATAATTGCAAGACTTTCCTTTAGTTAAAGTTTCTAGGTAGAATTATATTGCTGATCATTCAAAACCTTTTCTAGGTTATCTTTCACCTTCCTCCCTTGGTGACTACATATGTTTAGCAACTATTTTTTTAATGATTACATTTAACTGTTTCAAGGAGGTCAATCTGGCCTAACTACAAGGGCATGTTTTTTGAAAAACTTAAGGAGAAAAGTTATTGCTTATGGACGCTTAAATACGGAAGCTCCACCAAATGAGGAGGCGTATAGTATCATTATTGATGAGATCTTCGATGAGAGTGAGTACCTATATGACAGGGATGAGAAGTTTGAAGACATATTGGTTGGTGAACTCATCAATTGGCCAAAAGCAAATGTTCATTTCACTAGGATCAATTAATGTTTAGAGCTACTTTTGTTCTTCAGTTTTGTTTGCTTATTTACATTTCAGAATTCAGAACTACTTGAATTAGTTAAAAGGTCACTTTGGCCAATGTGTGTTAATGACACTTGATGTTTAAAACATTTTAGGCTTTGCTCAATTTTAATTGAGTTTTTTGAAGATGAATGAAATTGCCACTTTATTTTATTCTCTTACAATTTATTATAATTGTGGGCTCGTGGCTATAGTTGGTGTGCATAATAAATAAAATCAAAATGTATTTCAGTACATTCAAAATGTATAATATTATACACCACTAGTTACTCTTGACTATATTTCATGTCGTTAAATTGCCGACAGTTTAAATGAGTCGTTTTTCAGAATCTGAAATCAACAAGTGAATTTAGTCGAATAAATTTTTGACTCTTTTTTTTCGACACCCACTTTGACGGATCAAAACTGTCGCAAATATCATTTTTCGACTGTTTTTGTCTGTTGAAAAAGGCCATATTTGGCGTAGTGTGAACATGTTCCATTAACACCGAGAGGGGCTCCTTGACCTCTGTCAAGGACTCATTCAAATGGCGAATTTCAGAGGTCAGGTCATTTAGGTTGGCCATTGAGAAGATGTACTCAGAGGTTCTAAGTATGCCTAAGATTCCCCCTAAGCGTATGCAGCATTAGAAGATGAGAGGTGGTGTGTTCTGTATGGTGTTCTGTTTAATTTATAGGTGAAGAGGAGCGTCCAACGCTTCATAAGGAAGGTTTTATTAACAGAATATCTCCAATAATGACGCAATAAATTTTGGGATTAAGGAGGATCACCATTAATTAGTAACAATATCTTCGCAATCCGTTGAGTCAAGCTGATATCCAATATTTGTTTTCGATTTGAATTCCTGCATTTTCTAGGGTGCTATGTACCCGAAGAGAATATGGGCTTTTAAGAATGAGTAAGAAAAAATCTTACTTGAGTATTATGATCACGAGATCCCCGAATAGCCCAAGTTCATGAATCAAACTTGAACTTTTCTCAACCCGTTCCTCAAAGTTTTTCCAAGTCCACGACCTTCTGAGAGGGAGGGTCTCCGTGCCAGAGGGGTTCTGGTACACAAGTGTTCTGTGACAGAGGGTTGTCACAGAGGGGTTCTCCTTCAATGATTTATGGGGATATCATCCATCATACCCAATTCTTCTCTCACCTTGTTGAACCTTGCCTCAGTGAGATTTTTAGTGAGGATGTCTGCCAGCTGGTCTTCTGTTGATATATGCTTCATGCATATGTGCTTCTTTTCAACATGATCTCTGATGAAATGTGTCTGATCTCAATGTGCTTTGTCCTTGAGTGTAGCACAATTGGCTGGGGTTTACAAACTTTGTACTACCTACAAATTGTTATCACTTGCTGTTTTAAAATATGCAGCTGGTTTTTGGCTTTGGTTGTAGCAACACATCAAATCTTTACTTTTTCGTCATTTTTTAAGGAAACTGACGATTATATTAGAATTCCAGAACCAACGACATTACAAACTTTCAACTCTGAACAACCTCCTGCTACCAAACCCACCAAAACCTGAAGGTCCCCTCACTCTCTGATTAGATATAGAAACGACCACTCTAACTAGAGCGGATCGAGTCGCTAACCATCTGAGAGATTTGAAGATTAACTCGGCTTTTAACGCCATCTTACCTCTTAGCAAAAAATGCCTACCCACCACATAATCAAAACACACCGAAACAACAAAAGGTCCAAAATAAAAAACGTACTGAAAAATAAAAATATTTTATTATGAATCTTGTGTGCAATGGCGATAACATTTAATTTTATTAGCCCTACACAAAAGACATTGGGCATTTTCCAATCGCGCATAGCGCGTCGCATAACTAGTAACAGTATAAGTGATAACGTAGGAATACCCTCGCAAATCTGCATGCATCCAGCCGCTATATTGGTTTTATTCATAGGAGTGCAAACATCCGATCATTAAAGTACTTCTACCTAGTAACCTAGGTTTGCATATATTACTTCATGGTATATGTACTATTGTATTAATATGTACGAAGTACTACATACACATTGGTATTACGAGTATATATTTTTATTTTAGGGACTCTTATTTTAGGTGTGTATTTCGTATGTGTACAAATTGAAAAGTCAACTTTTGTATTCTAAATGCTATGCAATGGATACCTTATTAACTAATTAATATTTGTAAAAATGTCACTTCCATAATTATTAGTTACTTCTATTATTGAAACTTTTTGACTAGATTGTTGCAAATGTTAAAACTTTATCAGATACACTTAGATTCGAAAAAGTTACTTTTGTAAAACTTTATGTGACTAATTTTATTTGACCAATAAAATTATTTATTTTATTTTATTTAAAATTTTCGGAGTGTCACATTCTACCCTCCTTAAAAGAATGCTTCGTCCCCGAAGCTCAACTCTATTAATCCAATTTTAACGATATAAAATTACCAAGTGTTACAGTATGTTTGGCGCAACTAGTTGAAAAGATACTTTTGTGAGTTTTTTTAATAATTGTTAGCTTTTGGTGATTGAAAAGCAGGGCCGGTCCTGTCCATTTGTAGGTCTATGGGCGATACGCTAATTTGGGCTTATATCCAAGATTAACGTAAACCATATAATAAAAGTATCTAACGAAGTTCATAAAATAAAGACGATGATCACTTTATTATTATTTAAGTTACATAGTTATGAAAAAGTAACAACACGAGTATCGAATAAAAAGAAAAAAATACTTAAAAACGTTTCTCGTAGAACAATGTGAAGCAAAACTCATAGACAATCTTCTTTCCACTAATAAGTATGACAAACAATAAAAATATCACATATAGCAACACTAAACTTTCTTTTAGATACATCTGAAAAGATAAATGAAAATAAATATTACTACATATTGAATTTATAAGTTGAGAATGATTTATTGACAGCTAAGAATTTAAAGTTTGAAGTCTTGAAAGAATGAAGGTTTTCAAAGAGACAAAATGTTTGGCCACCAAGAAGATTGCCAATTTGTCGTCCTCTTTAACTACTGTTGGGTTAATGGCCCAGCACAGGGGCCGGCCCATTCACCCCCGACCAGACGAACATCTTCCCTGGTGGGACAACCCACTCGGACGGACGTCCGTACAAAGATAGGTGGATCAAACCCACAGACAATCACAACAACAACGAACGTCGCCTCCAGAAGCCACTAACGCTTGGAGCCGGCCCAATCCATGTGACAAATCATCTAAGGGCCAGGATACGAACGGCCCATCACCCTTTGCAATATCACCAGAAGCAGGCCCCCTTATCCGGATTGGACGAACGTCTCCACAACTAGGCGGGAAACCCAGATTCTGGCGGGAAGCGCATTTAATGCCGGAGATTTGGTGGTTGGGACACCAGCCACACACTAGCCTCCACGTCAGAATAGCCAGCTACCCATTGGTAGTATAAATAGCAGCATTTATTTCATTGTAAAGGGTTGACAACTTACTATTCTTAGCACTCTAGCTTATAGCATTCTTACTCGCAACTCTTCTACTGCCTTGTAAGACGAACGGCCGACGAGCCTTAGCAAGCGCATTGTATTAGGGAGTTATTGACTGATTAATAATACCTAATCTCTTACTTGCTACATATTGTTTCTTAATCCATCTCACTTGTTAGTTGGGCTAGTTTATTCACATTCACACTCCACTCGAAACTCTTGGGCTTACGTGTTGGACCCGAGGGTTGAAGGAATAAACCTCAACAACTACTATTCGGAACTAGGATATAGTTTTTTCAATTTGGAAACAAATAAATAATTGGGATGAGATTTGGGAGCCACGGGCTCTAAAATAATTATATAAATTTGTTATGTTATAAGTAAAACGAATAAAAAGCCCTAAAGGCTAAAGAGATGTAAAGAGACGTGTCTTTTATTGATCCAACAACAGTTATATTGCTTTTAAAAACTAACACCAGTTCTACTTAAAATTAAATTAGTGTGTGTATATATATATATATATATATATATATATATTCTTTTTTAAACTTGGCCTTGTTTAAAAAAAATTATATATGTTTTAAATTTTCAAATTGTCAATAAAAAATTAAACATTTGAACTTAAGAATAAAAGAAGAAGCATACTCACACAATTTACAAAGAAAAGATTTTGGGCCTATTTCTTCTTCTATATTTTTTCTGGCCTAGGGCGGTCGCCCTTGTTGCCCTCCCCCCCAAAACCATCCGTGTTGAAAAGATCTTAAAAAGAAAATGTGGCAGCTGTTTGGTAAAAAGCTGACTGTTTGATTTAGTTCAGTTTGGTATACAAGCTGTTATTGGTAATTAATACTAAAAGTCACGGGCTTTTTTCAGATGCTTCTCCCTGAAGCATCTCAAAAAAGATCTTTTAATATTTGAAAAGCTCTTAAAAATTGTCATGTCAAACACATAACTAGAAACTTTTAAGAATTTTTTAAACAGTATAAAAGCTACAAGAGATAACCAAATTTGTTGATTCTAAACCGCATCCAAGATACGATTCTTGTTGCACCGCAACAAGAATCGTAGTCCCCAGCAGTTGCTAACTGCCCCCGTTAAAAGCTACAAGAGATAACCAAATTTTTTAAACAGTATAAAAGCTACAAGAGATAACCAAATTTGTTGATTTTTTAAACATTCTTTTTTGTTGCACCGCAAATTGGCAATATAGAGTGTTGGTCCCTATTTCTACTCTATAATGTATAAGATCTGATTAATAGGAGTAGAAGAAGCTTTCCATTGATAGCCAGAAAGTTTACACAAAGATGATGAAGAACATGTAGCGTAAAACTTCCGTAGGCTCTATTCTATGCGCAGGGAATTTTTCTAAGGGAGGAAAGCTTAACCTAGCCATTCCTAAGGGGTCTATTTATAGCCTCCTTAGAATGGTAGGGTTTACAATGATATGGGCTCTCCTTTTTAGGAGGCCCATTCCTAATTTAGCTTAGTAGCCTTTTCCATTTAAGGCCTACTAAATACACAATAAATACTACCAAGAGGCTAGATAAAACATTGATCACAATACATGAAAATATCTCTAACAATCTCCCCCTTTGTGATCAGATGTTCTTTGTCAGCTCTTGTGGATCCTTCTGCCTCTTGTAGTAGTTGCTTTGCAGTGCTAGAGCATGTTCATATTGGCGCAGCATTCTCCTCTTTTTGAGTCGAGCGTTGATTGCGTCTAGTACCGCCTTCATTCGGTCAAATTCTTTCAATTTCTTCTTTCTTTGGTCTCAACTTCTTTTATCTTCTTGGAAAGGCTTCATGAAAAAATCCTTACAATATCCCCCTTTGTGTTATTTATTCAATTTGTTCTTTGATGCCGGGAGTTGAGGGATTCTTCAAAATCTTGCTTTTAATCCTTGCTTTCCAGAAACTGCTCTTGATCAGCTTGAATGAAGTCATATGGCGCCTTCTAGAATGAATGTTCTGAAGAGATCTAGGCGCACAAGGAATTCATCTTCAATATTTGATCATCCGGCCTGTGTATCCTCCAGAATGTAGCCTTTTCTGACTATTCGATCGTGAATGCTTTTGAGGAACAATTGTCGGTAGCACAGCGGAAAATGATGGTTGACTTGTGAGCATAGCTGACCATTAGATCTGAAGCTGACTTGGCAGTTGATGAATCTGAAAGAGTGGAGAGCCGTCATTTTTAGTTGGAGGAGAGAAGTGTCTGAGAATTATTTTTGAGAGTAAACAGCGTGTGGACCACTCTCCCCCTTTATGACAATCCAATGAATCGGGATGTCTTGCCTTTATTCTTTTATTCTGTAAAACTGAAAATGCAAAAAAAATGAAAAGATAAGAACCGGAGACACTGTGGTGTTCCGTTGACACAACATCAATGTAAACATTGATTTGTGGCCTGTATATAATGATGGAAACATTGTAGCTCTAACAGGACTTCCAACCAATCATTGTGAAACATCTGAAGTAGATGTCACTCTGGTTGTTATGGCATGATCACTAGGATCAGCATGGATAATTCTAGCCCCCCGGGGTCGTGTAGACACCCGTTATCATCACTATAGAGATGAACTCTAAATGATGGCCTGAAAATGTTGGTGATTTCTATGTTGCAACATCAGGACTTCCATCCAATCATCGGTCTGCATCTATAGAAGATGAGCCTATGGAAGTTCTCGCATGGTCACTTGGACCTGCAACTGACTCTAAAATGTGTATGTGTCCTAGAAATTTCAAAACATTTAGGAGTGAGATAACTAGACACAACGTGATCAATGAAAGTTCAGTGGCATGGGGCTGAGGGCCACTGTAGTCAGTATCAGTCGCCTCAGAAGGAGACGGTGATAAGAGATGAGGTTCCCCGTGAACAGTGATTAAACACCTGTCTTTTGGGAGACAGGTGAGTGGTCTAGGGTAGGGTTGTGCACGCGCTGTTTGGACAAAATGCAGCGACTTCTACCCGGGATCTGAATAAATTCAGTCCTGAACCTATGGGGATTGTCCGGAGTATTTGAGTGACTGGGATTGATTCGTCGATTGATAGCTCATTTGAGGTAGCAGATTTGTCATTGATTATTGTCTTCTTGCTCATCGGAGCCTTCTGCTTCCTCACTCTCATAATATTCACTCAGTTACTCACTCACTCTCGGCTTTGTCCCTTGGGTAGGCTTAGTTGGGTTTACTAAACCATTAGGACATCTCTCTCATTGATATGTTTCTTTATTCTCTCTCTGTACTCCCCCTCAACTGGAGCACTGAGTAGGATGTCTTTGACGATGTTTGGCGCTTGGGAGAAGAACTTTGAAAACTCCCCCTTAAAATTTGCATCCTTGAGTAGGCTTAGTTGGCTAGATGAAGCACCATGCTCGAGTATCCGTTGCCTCTTATTCTCCCCCTCATGAGGAGCCGAATCATTAGAGTCCTCATGCAAATGTTTGTGACCGCGGAGACTGTCATGGCATGTGCTTTTGGTTTCAGGTACTACAAAAAGAGCTCTTTGTTTGTCAGTGAGTGGAGCTTCTTCGTTTTCAAGAATTCTCGCTAGCATAATGGATGCTAGGTCATCGAATGGCATTGTAAATGGGATAGGATAAGGATTGGGGTGAGTTGCTGTTGGGAGTGGGAGGATGAGGGTTGAGTTAGGGTTTGATGATGTCATTAAGAAGCGTCGGGGTGGTCCTGAATTCCTATGCCCGAGCGGTTATTGCTTCGTGCACCCATGGTTTAATGGTGGAATCCAAGCAACGCTGCTGAATGACTGCAAGGTCGGTAGGGTTAGGGTTGTCCGGTTACAGGGGTAGTAACCGTTGTCACAACATCAGTAAAGTTTACTGGTGTGTGGCCTGCAGATAATAATTGAGTTATCTGTTGAACGGCAGGACTTCCGATCATCATCGAAGTATCTCCGATCGTTGTTGACAGGGAAAGTGGACCTGTAGAGTGAGGTGGTGTGAAAAGTGTATGTGTCCTAGAAAAGTTGAAAATGTAGGGAGTGTGACACCTAGACTCAATGTGATTGAAGAAGGGGTAGTGGCCCGGGGTGATAGACCACTATGTATGTCCCCAACTGCTCCGTAAGGGGGCAGAGAGGTGGGTATAAGATCCCCTATTTGTGAAACTACTACCTGTTGGGAGGCAGCAGAGTGGCTAGGTGTGGTTTGTGCATGCGCAGTTGGACTAGATGCTGCGTCTTCTACTCGGAAATTGAGAAAATCAGCTTCTGCTCCTATGGGGTCAGTCCGGTTTACTACATCTAGGTTTGTACACTCGTCAAACATGGCTAATTCTTTGGTCAGGCTGCTTGCGGTTTGTATTCTCTGTGTAGGAGTGAATGATGAGGAAGTATGTCATTTTGATGTTTGGAGCGCGTCTCACTTATGATATTTCCTTCTTTGTTTGTTCGTGAGTAAGACGCCTCTATTTCTGTTTCCGTGGGGAGCCTGATAATGAGTCGGCGTTTTTGTACCGGAGGCTCCCTGGCTTGATTAGCGTTGTCGTCCGCATCATCATTAATCTCATCATCCTTGTTGACTTTGTTGCGCTTGTTAGCCTTGCTACCGGAGCCCTCATCGTCAGCGTTTATTGTTCTGGCTACGCTTGGCGAATCATGGGAAATCTCCTCAGCAACTTGGGGTTGGCCCTCAGCAGACGTAGTCTGATCATCATGGGGCCGACTTGCCACTGGTCTTTGTGGCTGGGTTGAACTCTCAAGACCCTCACTATCTCTCGGCTGACTCCCTTGGGTAGGCTCTGGGGGTTTATCTGAGCCATAGGGAGTATAATATTGTTCTCCTGGCAGTAACATTTGACTGATGGATCATTTGGAGCGGCTAGCTGCAGCAGAGACACTGGTAGTGGAAGTGACACCAGTGAGGAATCATCCTTGACCTTTGAAGGTACGTGATGGCTGGGGTGGCAACGTTCTCAGTGGATAGTTGACGGTGAATTGTTGGTGTTGTTCCGCTGAAACGTCTCACGAGCATTGAGAATCGTCTCATATGTGGCAGGTGATTCACTTGGTTTGTTTCCTTTCTTTTCCGGATCAACTATGTGATGTCATCCCAGATCAGCGGGACATAGTCGTAGTTCTTGCAGAATGCCACGCCGTGAAAGATGGTCAAAATGTAGATGCTGCACTTGTCGAAGCCAGTGTATTTGGCAGTGCAACACTTAATTAGTGTAGTCATCGGAGTCTTCTATGGCCGTGGTAGTCTTCCGGGCTTGACCTGGGAGATGAGCTTGATTGCTTGTGGATGGCCAAATGTGATCATGTCTTCCATGATGTCTTCCTTGTTGGCTAGTTCATCGTATTCATCTTCCAATTATCAGCTCTGGCGGATGTGCTCTCGTCCACTTTCTCTCATGATTGGATGATCTGGGTCAGTGTAATCTTGATTCGGTTGTGCTTCTAGGGTCTCTTGCGTTGCAGTTACTTCAGGCTCTGCGGTGGGAGCATATAACAGGAAGGTCTGAGAATTTGTTGCGGTTGTAGCTGGTGATGCACGTGGTTGACTGTAAAAGTGCTCGAACAGAGAATCTAGTACCACGTGCTCATTCGATCTTGTCTCATCTCCCTGTCCTCCTACTTCAGAAGATGATTGAGCCTCTTTCTCTTCAGTTGCTTTCGGATCAAGTTGTCCCCTAGCATCCTTGTTGTTCATAATGTAGCACTTGTAGCGGAAGATGCGGAGGAAGGCAATGTTAGGGAGTCGCTTGAACACAATCTCATAGGACATCTTGTCGAATCATTTGTGAATCACCGTCCAGTTCTGTGTGAAGCAAGCCGTGTTGATAGCTTCCGCGCTCATGAAATGAGGAAGCTTTGACTGTATTAGCATGGTTCTGGTTGCTTCCACCAAGGTCTGGTTCGATCGTTCTACGACATCCTTTTGCTTTGGTGTTTCAGCTGCAGAGAACTGTTGTGTAATTCCCTGAGCTTCGTAGAACTCAATCAGCCCCTTGTTCTTGAACTTCATCCCATTATCAATTCTAGTGTTTGGAGCACTTGATGCATGAACTCTTTGGTGTTGGTCACCTTGGTGTTGTCAATGGTGGGTTTCAGAATTCTCGCACCAGAGGCATCTCTTGCTTAGTTGAGTGTTCCCCAGAATTGTTAGAGATACACCCTTGGTGCTTCGGCAATTTTTGTTTAGGGCCTTCTAGATTTTGCGGCCTTTGAGAACAACCACCACGACATCCTTGAGTTGTCTTGATTGCTACTGGTTCTGCCATAACGTCCTTGGGTTGTCTTGCATTGATCCTTGATTTGCGTCAGGAGGAGAAAATTGTAACTCCCCCTCAGAATGTGCAAGGTGTTGTTTGTCACCCGAGGAGTAAAGTAGAAAACTCCCCCTTGATATGTGCTTTCTTCGTTGTAAGGCACCAGGAGGAGTGAAAAAGAGACACTCCCCCTCAGAATAAGCACTGTTGTTTCTTCTTGACATGTGTTGGTGTTGAGGTGTGCATTTGTTGATTTTCTGCTCAGTGGGGTAGTATACATGCCAATACTCCTCTTAATAATGTGCACCAGTTGATTGCTCACAGCTCTTCTCACCCGCCATGTGTGTGGAGCAATCGAATCAGGTACCACACATGACGGACCTGCAAAACAGATTAAGTGCGTTTTGGTACCCACCTCCAGATGGGTCCTTCCTTATCAATTTCAAAGAGATGTTTCAGCTTTTGTTTTATTTGGGACCCTAGGCCAGCTGATTGAGAAGTGTTTGGCATTCTTAAATTCTCAGCTTCGGCCTTCGGAACCCATTGTTGTTTGAACTTTGGAGCGAGAGAGGTTTCATTAATAGTGAGTGAATGTGCAGACAAATAATCTTTTAAAATTGTTTCTTGAGAGAGTCTTCTCAAATGTTTAAGTGAGCGAACCTTGAGGGGATACTTTAAACATGGAAATTTGTACTCTCCCTCAATGTTCACCTTCACAGCAGTTGATTTCTTTGGGTATCTCTGAACATTCACATTCTTATCTTTGATGGAGGAGGAGGCAGGCTCAAAACAGCAAATTTTCATAGACTTGACACAATTCAGAGAACAAGCACTAGAGTAGTGATTCTTGACAGATGTCTTAGAACTAGAAAACTTAGGAGCCACTCTTTTAGCATTACTAGTCGAGGGTTCGCTTAGGAGATTCCTAGGAACATCACTTCTAGTATGACTAATTGAAAGCTCACTAATGCCAGATCTAGACTTATTTTTGGCATAAAACAAGGCACTCGAACGTTGATTCTTATTTCCTAAATGAGGCTCTGTTTCTCTTTTCCTTCTTCTCAATTTCTCCTCGATCCACTCTCCTCTCTTCTCTACTCTCTTATTCACTTGGTTTCTTTTCGGAGAATGAGACTTGGGATGAGAAGAAGAAGTCTTAAAACTATCGCTTGAATTTTTAGAAGTGTTTTCAGAACAAGAAGGGGAAGAGGGTTGAGAAGCTGTGTTAGACTGATAGGCGGTTTTCAAAGAGGTTATTTCTTTTAAAAGTTCATCTCTTTCTTTTTCCAAAACTTGCTTTTCCTTTTCAAAAGAATCTTTTAACTCAGCAAACTTTCTCACCAACGGTGGAATGTAGGCTGGTTTCTCAATTGGTTCAGGTGTGGAAGCCTCCTCTCCGTCTTTCACAGCTTCCTTTTCAGGAGGATAGGTCAAGATTTCTTCAGCTGGGGTCAAAGGGAGTGCTTTGGTTTTGTAGCTCTTGTTTAACTCTGTGTAGTCAAAAGGAACCTCGACACCAGCCTTTGTCTTTCTCTTTTCATCCTCAAGGGCATTCGTTTCTTCAGCACCAGTGAAGGCCATGAGTTTGGACAATCCTATTTTCATGTATCTAACATCATAGAGTTGTCTACAATTGACCTTTTTCAGGTTCTGAGGATTGGTCAAACCCAGGCCCTCCTTGGCGTTATAGAAACGAGTGTCCTTAGGCTGGTTAAGAAAAATAGTCTGGTCTGTTTGGTCTCTCTTGGCTAACAGGTCTTCAAGTTCTTTGATTTTAGCGTAAAGAGCACCCCTTCTTTTCATAAGTAAATTGTTTACACCAAAAAGTCTAATTCTCTCTTTCTCAGTAGTTCTAAGTTTCTCTGTTAGTTCCTTCTCGCTAGTGCTAAGTCTTTTATTCTCAGCAGTGAGCTTAGTGATGATTTTCTCTGAATTGATACGTAGTCTGTTATACACACTAAATCCCGTATTAAATTTTTTCTTCAAGCTCCTTAATTCTATCGTGTGGGTCAGTTCTAGAGCAAGTATAAGCAAAAGGATTAGAAGTGCTTACAGCGCTGTCTGCATTCTTGTTTTTAGCAGAGAGGGCAGTCACTTTGTCAGCAGCGGTTGGGGTAGTCATGATTGATTGTTGAATGTTGATCGTTGACGTGTGGTTGATTGAAGTTTTTCTGCAGGTTAGTGGCTCTTGAAAATGTAGCTTTGACTTTGAGAAAAATTTGTCTTAACCTTGAGATTTTTGAGTTTTTTTTTTTATTTGATTTTTTTTTTTTTAATTAATTTTTTTTTTTTTATTTTTTTTTTATCTCAAGGTTGACTATTTGAAGCTTTGAAAAAATGTTGAGCTTTGGTTTAGGAGTTTGACCTCAAGGTTTGAAGAGGAGCTAAAAATTAGCACTTGAAGTGGATTTTGGGAAAAAATGTACTTGTCCAAGTGAAGGAAAAAGTAAGCTTGTTAACTTATCCCACACCTAAAACCCTTGGAAACTTTAGAGCCTATTTATATGGAACACTCCTTCCTTAAGATTAAATGGTGAAAGAGAAGAGGGGAGCTCTCGCGCACAGGGGATTTCGGCTTGTAGTTCAAAAACGAAAAATTCGCACCCCCCCTGCGCGGGCGACCTGCGGACACGATAGCCGCAAAATTCGCCGGGCCTCAAAAGACGGTTTTGCCCCTCCTTCCTTTGTTTTTTTTTTTAAATTTAATTTGCTCCCGGTATTGTACTAAGTTCGCGCAAGTAAGGAATTGCGCATGGCAAACAAAAACGCGCAAGAGGTGAGATTCGGATCAGAGAGGAATCGCGCAACAGCAACGAACTTCAGATCGCGCAATTCCTTGCGCTCCTAGATCGCGCAGGTAGTTTCGCGCAAAGGGAAAATCGCGCAACAGAGTACTTTCGCGCAAACCAGTAATCGCGCAAGGAGGATCGCTCAACCTAGAAAATCACTCAACTCCAAGATCGCTCAACACTTAGACTTCGCACAAGGTTCCAAATCGCTCAGGTCTGAAATCGGGCAACTTCTAAATCGGGCGAGTCCTCAAACGCTCAAGTAGAAGATCGCGCAGGTGAATGTTGCGCGAAGTTCAGATCGCGCAGGAGTACGTTGCAGATGGCGCAAGTTTCATATCGCGCAAGGAGTGTTGCGCGATGCTTGAGATCGCGCAGAAGCCTGATTGCGTGAACCTGTTGTTCTTTTTCAAGGAGTTGCGCGAAAATGCAGGATCGCTCAAATCTGGCTTAACCTGTACGCCAACTTTCTCAGCGAGTTTTTTTGCAGAATGAATCCCAGCAAGCCTAGAAGCATTTCCCTGTAAACATTTTCCTGAAAAATTCACAACAAAAACAGAACAAAAAAATCGCTCAAGTGCAAAACTTCAACGATGAAGAATCGCGCAGGAGCGTTTTTCATCCTTCAATCGATCGATAAGTAGCAGAAACTTCAATACGTCACACGCTCGGCTCTGATACCAATTGTTGGTCCCTATTTCTACTCTATAATGTATAAGATCTGATTAATAGGAGTAGAAGAAGCTTTCCATTGATAGCCAGAAAGTTTACACAAAGATGATGAAGAACATGTAGCGTAAAACTTCCGTAGGCTCTATTCTATGCGCAGAGAATTTTTCTAAGGGAGGAAAGCTTAACCTAGCCATTCCTAAGGGGTCTATTTATAGCCTCCTTAGAATGATAGGGTTTACAATGATATGGGCTCTCCTTTTTAGGAGGCCCATTCCTAATTTAGCTTAGTAGCCTTTTCCATTTAAGGCCTACTAAATACACAATAAATACTACCAAGAGGCTAGATAAAACATTGATCACAATACATGAAAATATCTCTAACATAGAGTGACAAAGCTGGTTATTTATTTACTTATATGGATACAATTTAGAAGGATATCAGTAAAAGAAAGGGGGCTCAAACCCATTTATATAAAGGCACAGGGTGAAATTTGACATCGGAAGAGTAGATAGGTTAAAGTGCAATTAACACAAAGTACAGGCATAACCAGGCGACCTCCTCCTCCTACTATTATAAAGGAGGTCGCGTGCCCTAAATTTTGTTCCGCCTTTTGCTCTTACATCTATTCGCCGTCGATATCTCTCTCTGCAGCGCTCTCGTGTTCTCAGAGGTAATCGTAGTCCCCAGCAGTTGCTAACTGCCCCCGTTAGGGTTATGTGTATCGATGTTGACGTTCATACGATGTTATGTGAAACCATGTTAAATCTAGGGTTAGCCATATATTTTATTCTCGGGGTTTTGCAGCTGTCATGTACCTCAATGGTTGTGTCCATAGGCAATAGTCACTTGATCTTTGCTTGGTAGTTCTTAACAAGGGATTCCTTTGCACTTTGCTATACATTTTTTGTGAATATATTGTCCTTTTCTTTTAAACCTCTTAAATTTTTTAAATTTATACTTAAATCACCTAAATTCCTTAATACTTTGTTGAAAAGCAAGTACCATATCCTTAAACGCCATAATATGTAATGTAGCATATGATTTCGGGGAATTTAAATGAATAGCCTTTGACATTAGGAAACAGCATCTTAGTTACTGAGTTACATGTCTCGCTTTGAAAGTTGTTTCCGTTCTGCATTTGATTTATTTGGTTTATCAGTTATTAACTTTTATTGGTTAGTGTTATTGATCATAATTGAGAAATGTAACTTAAAATGCACATTGTTCGTCCATGTAATCCTTTTACAATCTAATTATGCTTTAAATTTTCTCATTTGAGTATTTCTTCATTGTCCCATACCTGTAAAGGTACCATTCTTTACAAGAAAACTCTTTTGGACGTATTTCCCATGTACTCAGTTCTAGGTACTGGCACATTGCCCGGTATTCAGATACTTGTTGTCTGTAATATTGACACGTGTAACTATGATAGAAGCACATGCCTGATTGTATTTTCTTTTAAATAGAAATCTTATGCTTTGTTCATGTTATTTTTAATGACATTCTTGGAACAAAAGGTGATGTTTTTACGGAATACGGTGATGTGCAATTATCATGTATTTGTATTGGCTGGTCATTCTTCTTATTTTATTTAGTGCATAGGTTTTGCACATTGTGTTTTGTTGTTTTATTGTTATCTGCATTGTGTTCTTTTATTGTTATCTGCATTGTGTTGTTATGGACATCAGAGATTGAAATGATGAAACTATGAAAGTAAAGCCCTGTCGACGGTTCAAATGATTGGAATGCATCACTTATTAGCTCTAGCTAATCAATTCCTAGATTTGATATTATTTAATATAATATTCTCTTCTGTAAATGAGCCATTCCTAGATTTGATATTATTTAATAATTCATAAATATCAAAACATGATTATTTCAAATCAAATAAAAGGAGAACATATTCAAGGATAGCATTCTACAAAAAGATAGTGAAGATATCTATTTTTTATTACCCAATATGAGTTTGTAGATTGCTTTATTCTTTTCTGCTCCATTTGTCATGCATTCCTAAATTCTACAGAAATGAGGGGAAGAAGCTACAGTCCAACACCGCCTCCGCCTAGAGGATACGGAAGACGTATGCGAAGCCCAAGTCCAAGAGGTCGCCATGGTGGACGTGTTAGAGACGGACCAACTAGTCTTTTAGTTCGCAATCTTCGTCGTGATTGTCGGTATGCACTATAGAGCACATGCCATTTCCTATCATGTCATTTTTTGAGGGTTAGCTAGCAATATTTTATTGGTCAATGAAATTTCAGTCCAAACAATGTGGACATAAAGCTGGTTAATTATAATTAAACCATGCATATTTCCACTTTTGTTCTTGTTTTTCTGGTTGTCATCATGAACTCGTGTACAATTCCTTTTTTATATTTGATTGGTGCAGACCTGAAGATCTGCGAAGGCCATTCGGGCAGTTTGGGCCTCTTAAGGACATTTACCTGCCAAGAGATTATTACACAGGGTGAGATTGCCTTTTATCTCACTGTTCCCACTGTTTTGTTTTTTTTTGCATTAGAGTTTTTCTTTTGGTTTTACAAGTCAAACTTCTTCAAAAAACTTAGCATACATTACATGTCATTCATACTTTTTCAAGAGAATTTAGGATTTGTAGTATGATAGTTGGTTCAACTTATTCATCTGATATCCAAATTAGGGGTTTTATTAAAATTGTTGAGATTTAGCAGTGAAAAAGAGTTATGAAGGCATCAATCAAGTATTAAGAGTTCTGTTGACATTCAAGTAGAGTAAGAGTTCTGTTGACATCAATCAATCAGTAAGTAAAGAGTTCAAGGTGATGTTAATGGTAGTGTGAAGGTTGGAAGAAATTTGGATATGAATACAGTGTGAAGAAGATTTCAAGATTTCAAGTCTTGAAGATTTTCAAGCCATCTTAAAACTCAAAACAGCTAAGGTCAGCAGCCATGTGCTTGCTTATGCACTTATCATGGCCTTCCATTTCATTGGGATTATAATCTTTATAATAATTTATTTTGATTTCTTTTTATTCTCAGCAAATACTGAACTGATTTCAACATTCATGGCCTTGGGCTTGACTATGTCTTTGCTTTTAAAATCATCTCCAATTCTTGATTATTGGTTTAAGATTTAGGTCAACAGTAAAGGGTAGTTTACCCACATCAAATATATACCAGCTGTTTCTGGTTATATTGGTTGTGCTGTATTACATCCAGAATATCCCTTTACTGATTTTTTTTTTTACATTCCAATCTCTCATTTTCATCTTCTATTCTTGCAGTGAACCCAGGGGATTTGGTTTCGTCCAGTACATGGAACCTGATGATGCTGCGGAGGCCAAGTATCAGATGGATGGTCAGAACTTTCTTGGTCGGCAGCTCACTGTTGTTTTTGCTGAGGAGAACAGGAAGAAGCCTACTGAAATGCGGGCGCGGGAGCATAGGTTGTTTTTTACATTTTTTAAAAAAGCCTTTACTGTCAGCATGTCATTTTGTTATTTTTGTAATGCCAAAGTCTAAGGATAAAAATGGTTTTGCAGAATGTTAATATCTGATTTCAGCCTCCCTAAAAAAGTGTTGCATTTTACTCAAGAAACAAAATTCTAATTAGTTGGGGGTACAACTCTTAAGGGTCATGAAATTCTACCTATAAATTTTGAACTGTATTCTTTAATTTAACTATACCATAATTAACTTTGATGGTAACCTTTTTTAGAAAAAAAATATATAAAAAAAGATTGTGCATCAGTACTTCATTTTATTTATGTTCAACAACAGGCAATTCATTTTGGGATACGATAGGATTATTCTTTTTCAATATTTATAAATTAGGACCCTTTTTAAAAGACAGAAGTGTTTGTAATAAAACAAAAATTAACTATCAACAGTAGGCTATTAAATAGCTTCAAATAGAAGACTCCAAGGATATTATCAGCTTTGAGTGCCTTTATTGACAATTCAAAATAGTTCAATTGCAATCATCATTACTTGTGCTTAAGCAGACTTGGCTTAATTAAGTAGCCAATTAGACTCATGTCTTGGTTGCTGCAATTGACACAGGGGAGGACGTAGCTATGAGAGGAGACGATCCCCTCGATACTCACGATCTCCACCACCGAGGTATGCAAGATCCCGCAGCCGTGATTACTACTCCCCTAAGAGAAGGGAATATTCTAGGTATGTTAAATCATTTTCTTGATATTGTATTTTATGCCGATTAGTTACACAAATGTTGTTTAAGAATAAACCATGCTGAATAATGGAGAAGAGGTTTACAATATTATCCTTTTCTAACAGTATTATCATTCATGATAAATTTTGTTTGATTTGAAGAGAGGGATAAATGAATAAGGAGACCAGAATACTCTGCTTATATAAAATAATATTCTGTGAAACAAAGTTTTTCTCTTGAAATAACACTGACTGGAAAAGAACAAAAAGCGATGAAAAGATTTTCTTCGGTTGGGTGTAACCACAAACAATGGAAAGGTGTTAACTATTCAATATTTGTCCATATGTTTAAATTTTCAGTGTTCTTATAAAGCAAGCATAAAAATGAATGGTTTTTGCTTAAAAAAAGAATGGTTTTTTACAATACGTATAATTTGGTAGGGCCTAATGGTAACAAAAAATGTTTTTCCAGGTCAATCTCTCCTGTGGGGAGGAGCCGGGAGCGATCATACTCGCGTTCTCCGGTGAGAGAGCGGTCCCCACCATATAACAATGGGTCAAGGAGCCGTAGCCAGACGCCAGTTAGGGACCATTCACCTCCATACTCAAGGAGTGCCAGCAGAAGTCCTCCAGCTGGTGGTGGTAGAAGGGGACATTCTTCCCCACACAACAAAAGCAGGAGCCCTAATGGAGGAAGGGGAAGGAATTATGATGCCGTCCCGGAGTATGCAAGAGGACAAGAGAGGGATGAGTCTCCCCGAAACTAAGTCTCTCAAGTCGCTGTCCTCTGTTTAGATTTTGTAGCCATATCTTGCTGTCTTGCTTCTTATGTTTGACTCTTGTTGTCTGCTCCGATACTTTGGTGAGTTGGTGATGGATATATGATGATTAGATATATGATGATTCCTTATGTCAAGCTTATGCTAGGCTAATGAAATTTCTAGGATTTTATGTTAATGATGATTCCTTATGCTAAGAATTGACCAATGCAGCTTCTAGGATTTCATGGTTGATACGTAGTACCTACTACGTATTATTTACTACGGGGTATTTGTTTATTTATTTATATTTATTTTATATGTACACAACTACACATATCCCATAGTAGTGTTGGACCAGGTCCGGTCCGACCGCCCCGGGAACCGGACCAGCCCGGGAACTGGACAGGCCCGGTACTGTGCGGGACTGGCCTGGCCGGTCTTGGCCCGGTCCACGCCTGTTTTTTTTGGGGGCTTGGGTTGGGTTTAGGTGGGCTGGGCAGGGTGTTTCCGAGGGGTTTGGGGGGTGTGAGGGGATGGGGGGGTAGGGGTTGAAATAAATAAGAAAAAAAAACAATGAAAATTGAACCGGGAACCGGACTGGCTTGGCCCGGAACCGGTAGACCCAGGGCTGGTTCCGGGCTTTACCCAAAATGTTCCATGCCCAAATTGGAACCGGACCGGGTCTGGTCCACCACTATCTCATAGGATGTTTTTACTTGGACTGTTTTTCAGTCCCAATTTCGACCAGATCAGATCAGATCAAACTTGTACAATTATAAAATACACAGAAATCAGACTTTAGCAGACCAAATCAGACCATGCTACTAAATTTCAGTCCAAGTGAAAACATCCTTAAAATGAGATCAAATTTAAGAATGAGAAATGTGGATATCTACTTTTCAAATTCCAAATTATTAGCTAAAAAAGCAATGACTGTTGTGAAATGAAGATGAAGAACAAATTAAAGATATAGATATATGAATAATAAGATCTAAATACAAAGTATTAGTTAAATACATTAAAGCTCCAATAGCACTCATATATGGTACTTCGTGACCGAGTATTTCTTCGTTGTCTTCTCGGGGACGGAATGGATCATCGTGTATGTTGAGAGATCGAATGACCATTGGTGAAGTCAAAGGATGAGCTTTGTTCATATATAATCTCTTCAACACTTTCTTGGTGTAATTGGATTGGTGGATGAAAATTCCACTCTTCAAATGCTCAATTTGAAGGCGAGACAAAATTTGGTTCTCCCGAGATCTTTCATTTCTAATTCTTTCATAAGATATTTTGCAGTATTTTCAATTTCATCGGGAGTTCCAATAATATTTAAATCATCAACATATACTGCAATTATGGCGAATCCCGAATTTGATCGCCGAATGAAAACACATGGACTAATCGAATCATTCTTATATCCTTCTTTGAGAAGATATTCACTGAGATGATTATACCACATTTGTCCAGATTGTTTTAGTCCATACAATGACTTTTGTAGTTTAATGGAAAACATGTCTCGAGGTTTCGAGCTATAAGCTTCAGGCATTTTAAACCCCCCGAGAACTTTCATATAAATGTCTGTATCGACTATCGAGTGAACCGTATAAATATGCAGTCACTACATCCATTAGGCGCATTTGCAGCCTTTCAAACACAAATATGCCAATGAGAAACCTTAATGTAGTTGCATCAACTACGGGAGAATAGGTATCTTTATAATCAATTCCCGGCATTTGAGAAAAACCTTGGGCAACAAGTCGGGCTTTATATCAAACAATTTCATTTCTCTCATTGTGTTTACACACAAATACCCATTTAAAACCCACAGGTTTGATGGTCCCTGATAGAGGTGAAAGTCTAGAGGGGGGGGGGGGGGGGTGAATAGACTTTTACAGCTTTTTGAACTTTTAAAGAATTTCCCTCATAGGTATGATGATCAGAAATCTTTTGGGAGATTAAGGATCGCAGCGGAAGTCATAACCTCTATTAAGCTGTGAATGGTAACTTTCTTATGAGAAGATAAGAAGGAAGAAGTATTTGTATTTTGGACAACTTATCTTTAGTGACAGAAATGTCTAGTAGAATGGAAGCTCTGAGTTGAAGATCTTTCAGTGAGGTCCTCTGATGATTTGGATTTGACCCTTCAGTGAGGTCCTCTGATGACCTTGAGTCAGAGACCCTTCAGTGAGGTATTCTGATGATCTTGATTCAGAGACCCTTTAATGAGGTCCTCTGATGACCTCGAGTCAGAGACCCTTAAGTGAGGTCTTCTGATGATCTTGAGTCAGAGACCCTTCAGTGAGGTCCTCTGATGACCTCAAGTCAGAGACCCTTCAGTGAGGTCTTCTGATGATCTTGGGTCAGAATTCTTCTCAGGATTTTCTGTAGTTTGAGAAAAGTGTTCGATGTGAGCTTTGCTAACAGAAAATAAATCAACACACGATGTATCCTGGTTTAGAGGTGGTGTAATCCTCCTACATCCAGTCTCACCATCTTTCAGATGGATTTCCACTAAAGTATTCAGCCCAATACATTTAGTGACCGTCTGACTGTTATCACCAACTTGTTCAGACTTCAAGGTGTTTCACTAGGAGTACACACTACTCCAAGCTACTCAATCCTTTAGGTTTTTCTCAATTGATCCAGTGGGGATCAAAAGTTACTCTATCCTATTCTACCACACTTAAGGACTTAGCTGACGCTATCCTTATAAGTGTTTACAACAGTTTCAATATGAAACAAATTTCTAGCCTCCAACTAAAAACTAAACTTTCTGAGTATATCAATGAGGGTTAATGTCTAGAGAGTTTAGTGAAGCATGAGTCTAAGCAGAGAGCAGAGTTTAATGAACACTCTCTTTTGCTGGATATCTTCTTTGAATGCGTAGTATGATTTCTCTGCTTAGTGAACTCAGCAGCTTGTTTTTCTTCTCATGCTTATGCCTGAATTTATAGGCATCTTTGGTTGATTAATATCCTCCGTTGGTTGAGAGGATTTAATCTTTGTCGTTGAGGCTTTTTGTACTTTCGTCTTCTTGTGTTGGAGCAGCTTATCTTCAGACGCAATTGGATCAACTTGCTTCGCAGGAAATGTAAACCCATTCCTTAGGCCTTTCACGCACTATTCACCATCTAGTGGGTTTTTGTCTTCTCATGCAACTCTGCGTGTTGTAGTGTCCCATGCTTTTGTAGATGCTCTGTCCTTAGGTAAATATTGTGACCTTGGTCTTTCTTTAACAAATAAATTTAATTGGTAGGAAAAGGATCCCTTTTAAGGTAATTAAAATTACCTTATTGCATTTTATATTTCCAGTCAAGTTTATGTGTTTCCGAAAGTGTACAAGTAAAATTGGTCACAATTATACTAGTGACAAGAATAATTCTATAACAAATAAAAACATACTGGATGGATTTGAATATCCTTGCAAGTGAAATTTTACCTTATTGTATTTTAAACTTTCCAGTATATTTATTTGTCCTAAAATTTGTACATTTTAAATTTGGTCACCTTTACAAAGTATTCTTATCTAAGCAATTTGAGAGCATACTACTGTTTGCAAAACGAGTATACAATTTTCACAATAGAATCTAAACACAAGAGAAGGATAGCATCATCAAAACTATTTCTTACAATAGTAGGTTACATCAAAGTCTGAGGGACCTAACAGGATGCTTCACATAAATCCCAATCGACATACCATAGTCGTTAAATGTTTGGGATGTAAATTCTCCTGCATTATCAAGTCAGATTCTTTTTATAGAATGATCCGGAAAACGAGCTCGTAATCGTATGATTTGAGCAAGGAGTTTAGCAAATGCTAAATTTCTAGTCGATAAAAGACTAACATGTGACCAACGTGTTGAAGCATCAATCAACACCATAAAATATCGAAATGGTCCACATGGAGGGACAATCGGCCTACAAATATCTCCTTGAATCCTTTCTAAAAATGCAGGTGATTCAGTTGCAATTTTGTTCATAGAAGACCTGATGATCATTTTGCCAAGAGAATAGGCCTTACAAGAAAAATCACTTGATAATGGAACTCTGATGTTCTTTAATGAGTGTCCAAGTGAAGTCTTAATGATTTTATGCATCATTACTTGGCTTGGGTGACCTAAACGGTCATGCCACAACATGAATGTTTTCTGATCATCTAACTTTGTGTTAGAAACCAAATTTATTTCGAATGGACTAATATATGTGAAATATAGTCTTGAGAAATAAGCTGGCATTATTTCACAAATATATTTAGTGTCAGATTTAGTTGTCGTAAGACAAAGATATTACTTTTGGCTTTCATTCATGGTTTCAATGTGACAACCATTTTGACGCATATCTTCAATACTCAATAGATTTCTCCGCGATTTGCTGGAGTATAGAGTGTCATTTATAATTATTTTTGTCCCGTTAGGGAGCATCACATATGCTTTCCCAGAACCTTCAATGAGCTTCGCAACACCTGATATTGTATTGACTTTAGCTTCAACTAAAGTCATTTGAGAAAAATATATTTTATTTCTCAAAATGGTGTGCGTTGTAGCGCTGTCTATCAAACATAATTCTTTATCACTTGAGTGATCCATATCTGCAGGAGATGATGATTTCTTAAAGATTTTGAGCAGATTCGTGCTGATAACGTGTTGTGAAATGAAGATGAAGAACAAATTAAAGAGATAGATATATGAATAATAAGATCTAAATTATACTTCTTCTCAATATCAAGATTTCTCTGAATTTCTGAGTTAAATTACAAAGGATTGATCAAGCCCTATTTATACTGTTGGGCTTGGTGATGAATCATCAAAGAACAGTTCTACATATTTTGCTGGCAGAATTAAACCTAGCCATCTGTCTATTACAAAGACTTGAATCGGATTAGTGTCCTGATGACAAGGATGAACAATTCACACTTGTCATTCTCAAGAATTTACAATGACATCTTTGCACGGAGTAATTATCATGTTCAAAAAAATAGGTTTCACGAAATTGCTATTAACTAGAGATATTACCCAAAATGGGACTAAAAAAGTTTGAAAATTCCAAAATAAGACTTCCATCTTTTTATTCCCAAAATAGGACTAATTACTGCCATGTTTTGGCAGTACCAGACTTCAAACATGGCAGTATTTTCCAAATTTGGCAGTAATTAGTCCTATTTTGGGAATAAAAACATGACAGTCCTATTTTGGAATTTTCGAACTTTTTTAGTCCCATTTCGGGAACTTTCCCTATTAACTATTGTTAATGCCACCCTTGATTTCAACATATATTTACGCCACAGGATCCCAATGAATTTCCTACCCATCTCAATGGAGGCTCTTAGAGCATCTCCAATGCTATAATGTGCACAGTATACATTTGGCATGAATGATAGCCACATAAATATTAGCAAATAAATTATCGCTCTCCTTATTTGAATGATTTTATACAATTTTAGTAAGTTTATCCCTGCAATTTCAACAACAATGTCAACATCTAGACGGTCTCCTTGACATTGTAGAGAAAACCTTACCAAAACTGTATAAAATCATTTAAATAAGGAGAGAAAGAATTTATTTACTAATATTTATGTGGCTATTTCTCATGCCACGTATGCACCTTGCACATTTTACCATTGGAGATGCTCTTATACTTGGATAAAATTCAGGCATGAAGACTTTTACTCTTGTGTGACTTTTAGTCTTTCTTTTTCATTTACATTTTCGGATTTTCATTTACGTTTGCATTTATTTACGATATTATTTACATTTTCCTTTACGTTTGCACATTTATGATACATGTATTTGAAGGAGGTATCTCTCTCCATTTTGTACTCTTGATATTGAGTTTTTTTCCGGAATAATGCTAAATAAATAAATAATTCCCAAAATACTACTGGGTTAAAAATAATTCCCAAAATACTGCTGGATTAACTGTGGTTAAGGAAAGCCGTCACTTGAAGTGACGGCTTTTCTCTTGCAGTACAAGAGCCGCCACTTGAAGTGGCGGCTTTCTAAAAAAATACCCAGCTCCCGCAAGTAACAGAGTTGTAATGCCAAAGCCAAGTAGCCAACCATATATGGTAATTAGGCATGGACTCTGGCCGGGTGGCCCGACCCGGAACCGGCCCGACACTATTTGGAACCGGCCCCGCCCGACATTATTTGGAACAGGCCTGAACCGGTGGCCCGGACAGGGACTGGTCCGGGTAGGCCCGGCCCGGGGTCTTACGGTGCGCGCTCGGGTCACCCAAAAGACGAACCGGCCGAGCCGGGCCGAGCCCGATTTCTAGTTTTTTTTTTCAATTTTATTTTGTTTATTCTGGGTTGGGGCTGGGCATTTTGGGGTGTTTTGGGGGTGGGTGGGGGGGGTGAGGGGGGGTTAGAGACCGGCCCGGCCCGTACACGGTGGCAACCCGGGCCGGTTCTGGGCCTTCCCCCATTCCTCAAATAGGACCTTAAACTGACTTAAAGTGTTCAATTAGCCCCTTAAATAGGAGGTTCTGCCGGACGTCGCCAATTGGGGCGGTTCCCGGTGGAATGTTTTGATGAATTTTTTTGAGCATCTTCTTCATTAAGTCTAGTTTACCCATACCGAATGTCAGCTAAAAAATCAACCGGGAAGGCACTCAAATGATTTTTTTAAGGTAACTGCGAAGTTAAACAACGCAATATATTTCGAAAAATCATTTGACTGCCTTCCTGGTTGAATTTTTAGCTGAAATTTGGTATGGGTAAACTAGACTTAATGAAGAAGATGCTCAAAAAAATTCATCAAAATATTCCACCGGGAACCGCCCAATTGGCAACGGATGGGCAGAACCTTCTATATAAGGGTCTAATTGAACACTTTAAGTCAGTTCAAGGGCCTATTTGATCATTTAGCCAATTAAATATCTCCTGTTTTCTTTGAAGTGCTATAACATTTTTATTTGTACTCTGATTGTTACAAAACATATATCGAAATTTATAACTTTTTATTATCTTTCATAATTCATATGACACCAATATAGAATATATAAAATAAAAAAAATTAACAATTTAAAAATTACTGCGTATCTGTTTTTAAAGTGCTATATATATATTTGTATTCCGAATATTACAAAAAACACTTCAAAAGATAAAAAAAATTGATGTATTTTTGTAATATTCGGGATACAAATAAAAAAATATATAACACTTTAAAATCAGATACACAGTAATTTTTAAAGTGTTAAATTATTTTTTTATTTTATAAATTCAATATTAATGTCATATGAAAGATAGTAAAAAGTTATGAAATTTAGTATATTTTTTGTAACAATTAGAGCACAAATAAAAAAATTATAGCACTTCAAAGAAAACAGAAGATATTTAATTTTGGTGGGACCTACCATATATGGTTGGCTACTTGGCTTTGGCATTACATCTCGATTCTCGATTACTTGCGGGAGCTGCGTATTTTTTAGAAAGCCGCCACTTCAAGTGGCGGCTCTTGTAGTGTAAGAGAAAAGCTGTCACTTCAAGTGATGGCTTTCTTTAGCCACAGTTAATCCAGCAGTATTTTGAGAATTATTTTTAACTCAGTAGTATTTTGGGAATTATTTATTTATTTATTTATTTATTTATTTATTTATTTATTTATTTATTTATTTATTTATTTATTTATTTATTTATTTATTTATTTATTTATTTATTTATTTATTTATTTATTTATTTATTTATTTATTTATTTATTTATTTAGCATTATTACGGGAAAAAGCTCTTTGATATTATTTTAATGAGTTTTTGTAGTTTTCCTAGTCTCCCTAAGATTGTCTCATTTTCTCTTTTTGGAAAACTCTACTAAAGATTTCCATTTCAAATTTGATAAAGCTTATGTGGTTCCAAATTAGTTTACCTTATTCTTACTTTATCAATTCAATATGAATCACATAAATCCTCTTTTCTTAATAATATATATTACCTCATCATGTTCCAATTTTAGTGGGACAGAAGTAGTATATAGGAAAATATTCATGTAAGGTAGACTTAAAAGTTACAATTGCTGACCTATATCGTAAGATGAGTGTTGAGGACAAGGAAGTGGAGCTGGATTGCGATGAACTTGAAGCCGAGGAAGATTTGAGAAAGGAGGATCGGCCGGTCTTCCCTGTGGTGGGCGTGTTAATTACAGACAGAAAGATTAATTTTTCAGCATTCAGAGAGATGATGGTGACACTATGGAGGACGGGAAGAGGCGTGTAGATCAAGGAGATCAAGGAGAAAAGGTATATTTTTAATTTTAATCATCCTGTTGATATAAAGCGTGTGATTGATGGGGGTCCTTGGCAGTTCGAGAGAAATTTACTGATTGTGAAAGAAATAAAACCTACTGATATTCCGCATAAGATTTGTTTGAATGAGACAGAATTCTGGGTGCGGGTTCATAATGTTCCCTACTGTCTATTGAATTTAGTAACTGCAAGAAAGGTGAGTAATTTTCTTGGTAGGTTTGTTAGCTACGATAAGAATCAATATGGGGAACAGACCGTTCATTGTGTATGATGACAAAAAACATAAAATGTATTGTCTGCATCGAAACTAAAAATAAAATAAAAAAGTTAAGGCACCAAAAGGATATGGTCTCATATCATGAGATTTAAAGTAAAAGTTTTTCAACATCTAAATTAAAAAGTGCAATAAAATGAGTATTTGGTCTTATCATTCATCTTTTGTGTCATCATAACTTCATAATTAATTGATCAATATTCCAATGGTTATCTTTTGACTGAAGTTACTTACAATTCCATCCAATTTTCACGCATTTTAGTTAATATTGTTTTTTGGATCAAAGCGGCTTACATTAATATCAAATTATTCAGAGAGTAGGTAAAAGACAATAAAACTTGAGAGAACCATCCCGTGAACCAGAGTCGGAGTTAATCACCTCGGTAATATAACTCGATGATCCAATAATGGGCACAATTGAGCCAGTGACGGTAATCACAGTTATATCATCACCCACATCCAAATCCATAATCATCATTTTACAAAAAAAAAACACAACACAACAAGAACAATGCAGCACCAATCATACCTCTCTTGCCACTTCCCTGCCCTTGACAAGCTTACCCCCTCTAAGCCCGTCTTATCTGTATATAGCACTACGTATATACTAATACTACACGGGTTGGTCTGGTCTCGGTTCCGGGCCAAAACCACCCAGTCCTTGCCAAATTTTGTTGAAGCCTGGGTTCGGGTATCCAGTTGGTCCGATCCCGCTTCGGTTGATTTTTTGCCTCGATTCAAGGTTGAAACAAAAAAAATTGCCCGGCGGGATTGAAATTGGATCGCCCAGTTCGGTCCCCGAAAATGTAAAATGGGACTGGATAACCCTCTTGGGAGGACATGTCTGGTCTTAGGCCTGAAACCCGAAAAACCGTTCGGAATGTCGGACCGGGTCCATGCCTACCGGCCCTACGTATGTGTTGTGTTTCCTATAAGCTATCATATTCCTATATGGTTTCCTAAGTTTGTCATTTCTCTTAGTTTTCTATGCTCGTGAAGTTTACTGCCACTATTTTAAGCATTATTATAGTTATGGATGTCCACAGTTAGGGATGTGCACGATTTGGGAAGGAATGAGAATTGAGTGATCCCGATAGTGAACCTAGTTCAGAATAGCAGTTCAGTACGGAACGGGACAAGACATTGTCCTGTTGGTATCCCTTTTAAACCAGTATATATCGGGACATAATAGGACTGTTCGAGATATCCTAAAAACATAAAATTGATGGTCTTTGAGAACACAAAAATAAATGTGGGCACCGCATATGATAGTCTTTGAGAACTAATACGATTAGTTCCTTTGATAACATTGAAATTGACTAAATCGGTTGAAATTAGTGAAATTCCAGCGGAAATGAGAGAATTGGCTGAATATATTGAGGCCTAAAAAATTATATTTAAAATATGGAGTATATTTTATTAATAAAATAAACATGAAATAGCTAAAATAGTTTTCTACAATAACTTCAACCAATTCAGCCAAAAAAGTAACTTTAACCCTACTCATTTTAATTACTCCGTATTACATAATTCAGCATACGAAATAAAAAAATATGTATTTAATAAAATGCTGATTAACAAGACTGATAAGTTGACAATGTGAGGTTGCACCTCATTATAACAAGAAACTTATGTTAATGGTTGAGCAAATAAAAACCAAGAATACGAAAATGGATTTTGACGGAGTTGCCCAGTGGGATGACTTTGGATGGAGTATATAGCAGAGTTTTTTCCGGAATTAATGTTAAATAAATAAATAATTCCGAAAATAAGGTTGGGTTGAAAATAATTCCCAAAATACTGCTGGCTGGAACTCTGGTTAAACAAAACCGCCACTCGAAGTTGCGACTTACCTGCGTGACTTCCGATTTCAACGAAGCATTCCCAAATGCCAACTTCAATGGTGGGACCACATATTTTGAAAAACACTTATTATTTTTAAATGGATATAACTTTTTTATTTTTGCTCCAATTTTTATAAATAATATATCAAAATTCATAATTTTTTGTTATCTTTCATTTGACACAAATATTGCATATATAATTTTTTTTATAAAAAGTGCAAAACATGTTGCGTCTATTTGAGATTTCAAAATTGTACTTCAATCGAAATTTCTTTTCCACCGCACCAAGTTTAGGCTAAACAAATTATACCAAAATTCATAATAACTTACGATCTATCATATGAGACCAACATTGCATATGTAATATTAAAAAAATTGAAATTTCTTTTTCCCTGGACGAAGTCTAAGCTCATATATTTTTAATGTTATACGGAGTATATGTAATTGATAGAGTATATTCCCATATACCTAAGGTGTATCACAATCGACAATCAAAAGACTCCCAGAGCACCGTGAACACTTACGTACTAAAGTTCCAGCCGAGGTCGACCTTGACGCACGAGGTCGGGACCATGCACAAAGCAATGAATCAGGAAAGGACAGAAGACCCCGCTGAGGCCGACCTCGACCACCTGAGGTCGGTAGAAACACCTAGCTCAGAAACCATCGAGATAAGGTGAAATATGAGGCCGACCTTGAGCACACTGAAGTCTGTACCAAATCTGACCTCGAGCAGCGGTCACAAGGTCAGCGGAAGTCAAATAAGAGCGAGTAAAACGACCACTATCACACATATTGAGGGCAAGGAGATTATTCCCTTAGAGGAGATCATTTCTCCCGAGCTCTGACCTCCTGGAGCTCGGAGCATCACTCACCAGTTGTGGATTTAGACATTCTACAAGTTAAATATGACACACGTTTACTGCCATGTCATTAGCTTCAGGCGGATCACCATGTTATGCTTGTGAATAGAATGAAGAATATTCCAGATAAAGGCACGCGTCTATCCGCATGTGTATTATGGTACTAATCCGTACCAATTTGAGCTTGGTATGGTGAAAAAGGGTAAAGCTAGAATTCGGATCGGTGAAAAAGAGATTTTTCAATTTTTTAATATTACATATGCAATATTGATCTCATATGATAGATCGTAAGTTATTATGAATTTTAGTATAATTTGTTTAGCCTAAACTTGGTGCGGTGGAAAAGAAATTTCGATTGAAGTACAATTTTGAAATCTCAAATAGACGCAACATGTTTTGCACTTTTTTATAAAAAAATTATATATGCAATATTGGTGTCAAATGAAAGATAACAAAAAATTATGAATTTTGATATATTATTTATAAAAATTGGAGCAAAAATAAAAAAGTTATATCCATTTAAAAATAATAAGTGTTTTTCAAAATATGTGGTCCCACCATTGAAGTTGGCATTTGGGAATGCTTCCTTGAAATCGGAAGTCACCCAGCAGTATTTTGGAAATTATTTTTAACTCAACCTTATTTTCGGAATTATTTATTTATTTAACATTAATTCTGGAAAAAAACTCTATATAGCAAGGTCCAAATTAATAAAAATAAAAATAGTCTTAAAGTGAAAATATAAAAGTTTGACATAGAGCAACCGAAATGTCTTTATAGATTAGCACTCGTCATGTCTCTAAAATAATATACCCACTTTCATTTTTTCCAGAGGCGGATCCAAGAATCTGAGATACCCTGAGCCGAACATGAATTATACTAGGCTCGAATATTAGAGAGGTGGGCTAAATGTGGAAAACGAAAAAATTTACACTAAAAAAATTGAAAATTTTCCAAGTTACATTGGGCTTCAGCCTACCATAGCTCATACGTAGATCCTCCCCTAATTTTTTCCCATTTTGAAACAGTCTATCATTTCTGTTGAGGTCATGATTATGTAGTCTCTGCTATTTAGCTCACTTCTAATTAAAGTTCAAATACAATTTATAAAAATTTTGGATTGTTAAATTATAGTGTATTTGTAATTATCATCAAATTCATAATTCCAATTGATAATACTATAGACCATGACCATAGCCCAAGTGCGAAACATGAGCGAAGCCCATCACCCGGAATTAATAAATCAAGCTCATTAATTGGGATTAATGAATTATTAACGCCAATTGGGCCTACCAGAGATTGCGAACCGCAAGGGATCTCACATCCAGCCTGACCTGATCAGCAGATCTCGAGCCTGCGCGGGATTCTAGCGAGGTCGAATTCTCCCTAGGGCTAATAGGGCGGGTCATCTAGATTTAGAGCTTGTTTGGTAGCACCAAAATCGGCTGTTTTGGCTGATTCTACTGAAATTTATGAAGTTCTGGCTGAAGTGGCTGTTCTGGCTGATTATGCTGATTCAAGAAAAAAATATTTTAAAAATATATTTTATTAATAAAATAAAGAAAAAATTATATGTAAAAATAGCTAAAATGGTCATCTACAGTAAGTTTAGCCAATACAGCCAAACAAGTAACTCCAACCTTACTTTTTCTGCTTATTACACAATCCAGCGCGCGAAAGTAAAACTTACGTGTTTGGTGAAAAAGTTGGTTGATAAGCCTGATAAGCCTGATAAGTCTCCAAACGGGCTCTTAATAGAAGACATGAATAAAGGAATAATAAATGCAGAGTTATGAGATACATTAGAAGAAACATCTCATGATTAAACCTATTAAATGTACCACTTATTTCTCCTTAGTCTATTGTAGCTTGGTGTCTATAAATATTTCATGTACTTACCCTAAACGGGATCCACCACTGAAATAATAATACGGCCTCACGCTGCCAAAATAATTTATTCTCGTATATTAACTCTTGCAGTTGGAATTAAACTCCACCACCAATATTCTATATTTTTATCTTCATTGTTTATAACAATTGTACTTTTCCGTTATGATTTTTCACTGTTGAAAACATATATGAATGTTTTTTACGAAAGCAACCCAATCAACTAATATTAATAAAATCATGAGTTAAAGCAGTAACAACACAAGGAGGAATACCGAACCAAACTCGACAATCAGACATACCGCTACTATAGCTATTACATGAGCAACGCGATTCGCAGATAGTCTAACATGAGAAAAACTGATGCTACTAAAATTAGCTAACGATTCTCTAATATCGCCAGCAATCAAACCAAAAGAAGTGGAGCTATTCCCATGCAAAATCTCCGACACAGCTTGAAGCGCATCTGATTCCACCTCCACATTGTCCCAGCCTTCTGTGTGTATCCAAGATAAAGCTTCCCTGATGCTAAGTAACTCCCCTTCTCGAGTAGAACACTTTCCGTACCATGGTTTAACCACTCCTGCCACGAAGCTCCATGTATGATCATGAACAACCCACCCGAAGCCCCGGTTCGCACCCCCGGTTGAAACATCCACATTTAGCTTTAAAATATTTACCCCCGGTACCTGCCACACACCAGGACCAATCCCTCCATTGCTGTTCGATCCAGCCCTCTGCTTCCTGCCGCCTCGACCCCTTGCCTGCTTCCATCCCTCCCAAAACGCCATAGTCTGCTCCCAGATGCGGTCGGAATTCAGGTGAACTGAATTCCACACACGATCGTTACGAGCCCGCCAAAGACCCCAGGAAGCCATAATCATTTTGCAACACTCCTTCGCACCCTTGAGCTGAAAAAAAACCTGCACCCAACCCAAAAAAGTCAAGACATTGGGTCCCACATCGTTCCATCCCAATTTCTGCCAAAGGTTAACTGCCACATGACAATGAACAAATAAGTGAAACTCCGACTCATTATCCGCTCCACACCCGCTACAAACCCCTGAACACTCTACCCTCCTCTGCCTCAAGGCAACCGCCGTAGGAAGACACCCGCTACACGCCTGCTAAAAGAAACATTTAACCTTTGGAGGTAGCTCAAAACGCCACATAGCAGTCCATCCCCTCCACAAGTCATCTCCCATCTCTCCCACCAGCCGCCTATAGCCACTTTTTAAAGAGTACTCCCCACGTAGATCCCACTTCCAAATAATTCGATCCGGGACATCCCTCCGGCTAAGCGGGATGCTAGAAATCAACCCTCCCAACCAAAGATTCGGGCTCACTTAGTAACCTTCAAGATTGTTTTCCTAGCATAGCCAAATTAAACTCGCGGAGGCGTCTGAACCCCAAACCTCCTATCTCTCTTGGCCGACACAATGCCCCCCATGTTTTTCATTTAATGCCCCGACCCGACCCTCCAGTCCACCAATAGCTATTCATTAAAACTTCAATCTCTCTACACAACTCTATTGGTAGCAGGAAAACATTCATGGAATAATTAGGCATGTTTTTAATTACAGTTTTTAGCAGAACCTTCTGGCCAGCTCTAAATAAAAAACAGTTGTTCCAGCTCTTCACCCTTTTAACTACACGATGCTTAATATAACTCAAAATACTTTTTTTCTTACTCCGCCCGATCAGCGCTGGTAAGCCCAAATATTTATCATCCTCCTCTGCCTAGCCCACCCCAAACATATCCACTAGACCCACTCTATAGCCCTCCTGAACATAGGCACTAAAAAATATTATAGATTTATTATAATTCACCTCCTGCCCCGATGCCCCTTCATAGTCACTCAAAACCTCTTTGACCACAGTGGCCTGATCATGGGAAGCCTTAAAAAATAGTAAGCAATCATCCGCAAAAAGTAGGTGGGATACCCGAGGAGCCCCGTAGCCACTCGAACCCCCTTAATTCTCCCAACCATCTCTTACCTCTTAATAAGTGCACTTAAACCCTCTGCCACCATAATAAAAAGATAGGGCGATAAAGGATCGCCCTATCTTAAACCCTTCAACGATATAATAGGTCCCACATCAACATCATCAAAAGGAATAGAATAAGTCACCGTCATAACACATTCCATCACAATTTTAATCCACCTATCCGCAAAGCCCAATTGACACATCACGCCTTCTAAAAAGGCCATTCCACCCTATCATATGCTTTACTCATGTCTTATTTCAAGGCGACAAACCACTTCTTACCTTGTCTCTTCCTTTTTTAAAAATGTTGGGATTCAAAGGCAATCATAATATTATCAACAATAGAATGCCCAGGAATGAAAGCACTTTGATTTTCATATATGCATAAATTCAAGAGACGTTTCAGGTGATTAGCTAGGACTTTCGAATAAATTTTGTACACCACATTGCGCAGAGAAATACGCCAATCCCCATCACTTCCGGACTCTCTTTTTTAGGAATAAAACCATATGGGTGTGATTAATACCTTCTGGAAGATGCCCTGTCTCGAAAGCAACACGACAAAAGCTCACCACGTCCGACCCAACGACCTCCCAAAAATCTTGAGAAAAGCCTGGACTCATCCCATCTGGACCTGGCGACTTATCTGGATACATGGAAAAAATTGCCGCACGAACCTCATCACTTTTAATGGGCCCCAGCAGACTAGCGTTATGGTACTCATCTACTTTCCTGTCAACACAAAAAAGCACCTGATCCTTGTCACCCTGCACATAAGAGAAAATATTAGCAAAATATGAATGTTAATACATTTTATATACTTATATTAACTCTTATAGTCTCTCCGTCCTAGGTAAGAATTCTTATTTGATTTTTTTGAACGTTCTATCTAAAGGTTCATATTCCTATTTTAGGAAATACTCTATATATAATTAACACTTTTTAATGACAACTTAACAATCAAATACTAGTATTTTCTTTGGAAGAAGGTGGCTTATATTGAATAATCAGAACTCAGACAAGTTACAAAAAGACAAAAAGTCCCCTTCCGACCGTCTCCCCTCGAAGCAGACTCACTGTCTCATAGTCAATCACCTCGAAGAAAGCAATATGACTCAATGATCCTATAATACGCTTAAGTGAGCCAATGACGGACGAACTAGACATTTCATCCCCCAACCTAAATTCTAGAGTTCTGATAGTAGGAAACAAAAACATAACCAAAACGACATCCAATTCGAAATAAAAGATGAAAAGAAAAGCAAAATAATATAAATAAAGTTGCCTTCTCATAATCACGAGAAACCTGACCATGTACTGTAACACCCCGCCCCGTAGGGCCCGAGGTAGTTACTCATGAATGCCATCAAGACCTCAAGTACCGTCCACACAAACCACCACAAGCCTTAAACGCGCATTTTGTCCTCACTCGCGCACGCTCTGAGAAACTTCCCAGGGGGTCACCCATCCCAAGACTACTCTCGTGCAAGTACACTTAACTTGGAGTTCTTAGTTGATGTGCTCCCTTAAAAAGAGATACACCTTGTTGGTATGAGCAGTACTATTAATCAATTTAAATTAATCTCAAGTATTACAATCACCCCCACTTAGGAAAGCCACTCCTCGTTGCGCTCATAAACCAATCTCAATCAAATCACAGAATTCTCCCTTGCTAAGTGTCTGCCCGATATCCAACGGATCAATGCACTGTCGCAAGGTTGCTCTTATACCATCTGTAACTACCTCGGGCCCTATGGGATGGGATGTTACATGTACCCTCGGGGGGTACATCCTTCTCAGAGACTCAGGCGGGCCTGGTAGCTAGCTCCCGCCTCCTCTCCGTTTTTTGGCTCATCTAGGGTCATGCCTTCAGCCATTTTGATCCTCCTCCTCCCGCTCCCTAGCGCCGCTCCTGTAGGAGAATTCGTATGAGATCTAGCAATACACGAGCAACACACCGCCACCGACGAATTGCAGAAAGCGTAAACCCATGTTTTGCCTTCCTGTGAATGAAGCTATCTTGAGTCGAACATGACGTGGATACCTCCTTGCCCCTTCTACTGCGTCGAAATCAACATTTTTGACTGCCCCTACAATCACCAAACTGCGATGATACTTTTCCAAAACACCCACATAACACAAATAAGCCACACCTCTTTGAATCAGACAATCCAGGAGAGAAGAAAACAAATATTAAAAATGGTACACCTATAACATCACTTATTGTGAGTGACCTCAATATTTTATATAGCTCTCAAAAACTACTTCTCAATGTATAATTGAATTAACTTATTTAATAATATCAAAATAATCATGTCATTTGTCAGTGAGAACCTTAATGCGAGATGAAGGTAGTACTAATTAAAAATTACTTAATTTTGTTCTTCATTATGATTTAACAAGAAAGTAAATCAAATTATGAAAACTAATGTTATATTAATCTATGATATGTGCTATTTAGTAGTGCACGAACGTCACATTTTAGAATGGGTTTACATTGTATTTACATAGCTTTTGTATAATTACGGCATAATCTATATCTTCTCAAACAAGACTAGAATTAAAAGATAGTAGAAGATTTGACATACAAACACGAAACATGATGCAAAAACTAGAGGATATCACTTAGGAGCATAAGGAAAGAGTTTGGAGACAAAGAAAGACGAAAATCCAATTGGGTCAAATGGTTGCTCAGGTATATTCAATTGATGGTATCAGAATGGGGCCACCGAGATATCCGTCCGTGGGCCGTTCGTTCGGTTGTACTTTGCATTGTCACTGATGTTAGTTTTCTCGCACTTAAAATAGATCGTAATATAGTGGTGTAAGTACGAGTATCGTCTCCACAGGGACGGACAAAAGGGAATCAAGAATTAATTAAATTCAGCGATTAAAAATAAATAAAATAAATGCGTCGTGCAAGATATGATTGGTATGAAAATTAAACTAATGCATGCGAATGAACGATTAAATAAATGGGCTCTCTCTAATTAATGACGAAGGGAATATGGATTGATTCTGGGGTAACTAGATATCTCACAGATCAGGCTTAATTACATGATGTTAATTTAATTGATCCTAGCTAATCATTACTAAGTTCTTACCACTCTCGCAGCGTAGAGTACAATAATTTAGGGGACCAGGCTGATCTCTCATGCAACAGGATCCTAAATTATTGCCTAGACGAGCGAGCTCACGGCCCCTTAATCGCTACTAATCTCTTAGTAAACGATTAAGTGTGTGTGAATGTGTCCTAAAACAACTTAGATCTCTCTTAATTTATTCTACATGCAATTGTAATTCTAGCTGCAGTCTAGGTTACAAGAGATATCAGTTAAAATATTCAAACACAAATTAAACAGCATTCATGAAATTAAGCCATCAAGAATCTAGTCATACATCATGATTAGCCCCTTCATCAACCGGGGGCCAATTTATAGGGAAAAGTCGAAAATCAGCAAAATTGCACGACTGCACGGTCGCCCGCACGCCATGCGGCGCACAGTGCGGCCGCGCGTAAAAAATGCGCGCTTCGGAACTTTACTCCGCCCGCACTATACAATAGTGCGGGTACTCTACTTCTGGACCGCGCGGTGTGCGGTTTCGGCCGCACATAGTGCGGTTCAGACTTCTAGAATTCTTGCTCTTAGAATCACTAGCGGGGCATGCGGAACCGACCCGCGGGGCGCGCGGAATTCTCCAGAACCGTTTTCTTGCTATTTTCTTCCCCGTTCGCTCCCGGATGCTTCTTTGATTGATCTGAAGGCCGTTTCTTCATCAAATCTTCGTCGTGAATCTCCCGGTAGCCTCCAAAACCCTCAAATCTTTCTTGAACGCTCTCCAACTCTTCCCGATTGCTTCTCAAGCCCCGGTGCCGGACTCTAAATTCCTGATTTTGACTCCAAACAAAACAAAACTCGAACCAACGCCTGGTAAACATAACTTGAGCTAAAATTGAGACTTGTAACACCTTAAAGGTAGGAAAACCATCAAAAGCCGATCCCAACACGCATCAAATGCGTGTCTAAATACGGACTTATCAGTCACATTCCTGGATATCCTGATCATCGCGTTTGAATGGCCCTAGAGGCTCTCGTCCTACTTGCACATGCCAAGTGTATTAGAATGAGGCCTTTGAGGTATTCGGGCATGAGCCGTTCGCTCGGTTGGACTGGAGCGAAATGAAACGAGGACACTTGTCAATGCTTGGGTGGGCCTTTCGCTCGGGCATTGGATTGGAGCGACCTTAAGGGATCGTCCTACTTGTCAATGCCCAGTGAAATGAAACGAGGCCAGCAGTTGTCCCTACCTTGGACGGGACACCACATGGACTTACACATTCACCATCACATCGCGTTCGAACGGCCCTACTAGCTCTTTCTATTTGCCCATGCTAGGTTCAATGGAATGATACCACTGAGGTATCCGACCATGGGCCGTTCGCTCGACTAGACATTTGCAAGGAGGTACGTCTCTATTTTTTTCATTTTTTGGTAAGGTATCCTTGGGACGGGATTTCATGGGTAGAATTTCTTGAGGTGTTTCACATTCCATACTCCTGTCCGGCATCTAGTCGTTGTTTGTAAGGCGAAGGTTCCGACCGTGAATTTTTGCCAGACTTGTACGGGCCTTCCAGTTTTTCGCTAGCTTTTCGCCTTCAAGCGGGTTGCTCTTTTCTCTCTTTGTCAACACCGAGTCCCCGATTTCAATCTGCAGGACCTTGAGTACTTTGTCAAAATATCGTTGTGTCGCTGGATGATATTCTTCCACTTGCGAGGTGGCCAAATCCTTTCGTTTCTCTACGAAATGGAGCTTGGCACATTGAGATTCTTCGTTCTTTCTAGGTCGAAATGCTCCACCCGGTGCTTAGGTACTAAAACCATGGTCGAAACCTTGGCCTGAAAATCGTAAGATAGGGCGAACGGTGTTTCCCCGACTGTTTGGGAATTCCAAAGCAGCATATGATTTTCTGCTAGACAAAATGTTGGCACTAAAATTCCGTGATGTTGGCTAGGGGATCAACCTCGCTGCATTTGATGAAGTAGTCTATCTCGACGATAATGTACTTCCTTTCATCAGACGCCATTGGTAGGAGTCCAAGTAGGTCAATTCCCCATTTGGCGAATAGTCGGAAGATAGTAATGGGTGTGTAGAAGCTGGCTGACCAACCCGGGACGGGAGCGTATTGCTGGCATACGACGCCCTTTCATATATCATGGTAACAATCATGCTGAATGGTCGGCGAATAGTATCCCTAGAGGCAGTGGCGGACCGAGCATGGGGGCAAATGGGGGCAGTTGTCCCCCCAAAATTTTATTTTCCTAGGTATATTTACCCCGAAATTTTAAAATATATGTATTTGTATGTATATTTTTACACTGTCGCCCCTCCTAGCGGAAATTCTTGCGTCCGCCGTTGCCTATAGGATGATCTTCTGTGCAAGCTTCCTCGACCCCTGGTGGCTCGAACAGATGCCCTCATGGATCTTTTCCATGACCGGATTGACCGCACATGTTATACCGGGGTGGTATGCCCCACGTATCATATACTAGTATCTACCAGGGTTTTAAATAGCGGCCCGCTACCGCTATAGCGGCCGCTATATAGCGGTCGCGGTAGGGGCCGCTACCGCTACGGCCCGCTATTCCGCTGTGAATTCCAAATCACGGGAAAAACCCGCTACGCCGCCCGCTACAACCCGCTATTGACATTTCCGGCAGTACACCACGAACGGGTTGATGTGTAAATGTGTCTATGTTGTGTAAATGAACTCTTAATGTTATAAGTGTTCAAACAAATATTCACAATGTTTGTATTAACTTCAACACTCATTAAATATATGTTTTGCGCAATTGAAAATATTTCACGTCGCTGCAATCGCTACAGGCCGCTACCGCGATGACCGCTACCGCTGCCGCTACGGCTATTTAAAACCTTGGTATCTACTATCGTATATATACATGTGTACATGAATGCTTGTGTGTCTATATATGTATATAATTATTTTGGACATTTTAATGTTAAATGGTGTTTTAAGTCCTGTGAAATAAACATGAGTTTATAACACTGCTTATTTTACACGCCACTTACTAACACAAATTTTAATAAGCACCGTTTAGTAATTTGTGAAGTAAACGTTCCGTCAATTGGAGAGTTTATTTAAAGAGGAAAGTAGTATATTAACAGAGGCCGGCCGGCGTTGCTAATTCTTCATTTCACACTGTACTGGAAATAAAGTTGCGGAGTTTACGTTGTAAGAACTAAAAATATGAGTCCTTAGCTTTTTACCTTGTGGGTACTGGGGTTTTACGGTCTTCCATTAATTCCCAGTCGTTCTTTTTTAGATTCCTAGCTTCTATCAAACACAAAATCAACACAAGAAAATTTTTCCTTGTAAAGTTCACCACATGAAAAGGCATTCAACATTGGAAGTCTCTTTTTACCATATTTTCCTCTCCTTGGTCAGTGCTCTTAATTATTATATATCTTAGGTCTACTGTCTACACATACACACATATTGCACTTTTTGTTGAATAAAATGAACAACAATTTAGCTTTAGAGGAATGTGATAAGCGGGGATTTCAGTTTGTATATAAAACGAAGCAATTCTTAATTAAAGTCTCTCACAAAACTAGCTACCCGGCCATTCCATTTCATCAGTAGCTAGCTAGCCAGCACTTGCTTGAATTGGGTGATTTGGTTTTGGGGTTGAGGTAACTGATTATACTCAACTCGATCTTAACTAACATGTTGTTTATTTGGATTGTTTTTTACAACTACGTACCACTCCTAACAAATAAAGTTGGCCTGTTACACATTTTGTTTTGTAGTATAAAAGTCAGTGTTGTTCCGGTAGGTCATGTTGATGTGAATTTGATTTCCGGGTGGACTGATCGAGTGAAAGTATGATGATGTTTAAAGTGCGGTTGGGAGCTTTTGTGTTGATCATATGTGGTTTGATGCCTGGTGCAATAGTAGGTACGTACGTAATAATTCAACTAACCCCTCCCTCCAGCACCTGCAATGAGAATCGTTTGTATAAACTGGGCGGGCTTAAATTAATTGATCGAGTGGTTTGGTCACTTATATGACTGACTGGGGAAAAAAGAAGAAAATTGCTAGCTGATCAGCTGCCCTGTATGATGTATTGTTTCTAAGTTTAGAATATCTACATGGTTTTCTTTAAACATGTGGGACCTTCTCATACGAATTTATACTTTGGTTTGAACATTATACGGAGTATATAAATAGTGCTGTTCACATAAAAAATAGTGTTTCCGCGAAAAGTAGGAACAAGTGCATGCACTTTTACTCGAACATGGTATGCTTGTCTTTGAATGTTGCACTTTTGTACACTACGCAGCTAGTATTTAATTTCGGAAATGTCATCACGTTTTTGATCAATTTTAATGCATTATCGACAAATTTATTTTTAATTTGAAGAGAGGTTTTTTTTAACCAGGACATATATATACTTGTAATGAGGTATTGGACATTTGTTGACTCAAATCTCAGTGGTGCGTTAGGAATTGATGTAGAAGGCGTAGGTATGTTTGATGAATTGGGATCCTCTGCCTTATGGCAGAGTGCCTTGCTCAATTGAAGGGCCAAAATTAAAATTTAGGACCTTGAGATTGGTGCAGAAATTGACCCACTCAACCTATGCCATGGATTTTCTGATGGGAAATTTACCGAGATATGACTAAAACTCAATGAGTTTCTCAATCTATGACCTAACTAGTTTTTATACCTTTGTATGACCGAAAATCCAAAAACAAATAGAAAATTCGTTATATTTAAATGTTGAATGACGAAAATACCCTTATTTAAAATATGTGCATTTTGCACTAATTGCGTCCAATTAAAATTAATGCACTTTATATTGTCGTTACTGCACAAAATTAATGCACGTCTTTACTGCACATCCGGTAATAATCACTGCACTTCCGCCAAAATTAATTCTCTTCTCATTATTTTCACTTGAGGAATTTATTTCTGTTTTTATTTTTTATTTTTTTGGATTTAGTAATTTTATTATTTTACCTCTAATTGAGTATATTGCATTTCATGATGATATCATTACTCTGTGTTACTACAATATCGGTCATAATCAATTCACAACAAAATTTCTTAATGCATTCATTCACTGCCATGTTCAATACGTCTATTACCATATACATTCACGGTCTACAACACTTATTGAAATACGGAGTATTTAGTGATGGTGTTCAATGCCCATATTTAATGCCCAGAACCTAATCTAAAAAAAAATAGAAAAATTAAAGAAAAATGAAAATGATGGCAGGCGAGGCTATATTTTGAAAAAAAAAAATGCAGTGGGGTTGAAATCTAATTAAAAATGAATTGAAGTGTGTGGTGTCCATTCAAATTTTACGGAATATCCCATATAAATCATCTTTAATATTACTCTCTCAACCCTAATAGCAACTCCTGCGTGGCGGCGCCTTCATTTTCTCCGGATCTCACCTTGCCTCATCTATTCTTCAGTAGCATGTAACTAATGCAGCCATGCGCTGGATGCCGAAGGAGGAGAATGGCTATGAAGCGGCGGGCGGGCAGCTACGTGACATGATGGAGGAGCGTAGCGGCGACAGAGCTCCTAGGCCCGCGATCTGATCTGTGGAAGGCGGCTGCGATGGACAACAGGCGGCGATGGTGATCACTCACGATGTCCAGCTACGATGGGAGACGCGCTAGTCGCCGGCGGCAGACGGAGGACCAGGGACGGCGGCGGACAGATTGACGAGGACGGCAGAGGCAGGGGCGTGCGGTGGGGATGGGAGGTGGCGGAGCTTGGGCGTGGGAGATTGGAGGTTAGGGTTGGAGGAAAAAGAGTAGGAGATTAGGATTTTATAGGTATTTGTTAAAGGGTATATTTGTCAACAAAAAATATTTATTATTTAATTATCACGAATTTTAATTAAATATTTCAAATTTTAATATTATATTGGGAAAAAAACTGGTTAAGTCATACTATCCTCCGTTCTCTTTTAATCGCAACATTGGACTTTTTGCACTATTCACATATTCTACTTTGACTATATTTTATTCATTAATGTATTATAAATTAATTTTTTTAAAAAAAATATTAAATTCTTCTCATTCTAAATTTTCAAAATATGAATTTTCTGAATTTTTTACTAATAAGGAATGAAAGATATTAATGGTCAAACTTGTGCGTTGGCAAACGTAAAATGTTGACTGTTGCAATTAAAAGAGAACGGAGGAAGTATATTGGAAAACTCATCTTGTTTTAATCATACCCAAGGTAATTTACTCATTTTCTGATCTAAAGGCTCACAATGGCCCGGCACTCTCCTTGCTTGCTAACGGCAGAGGAGCTGGATCCATGTTTGATATTGGCAGTTAAGGTCATAGTGAAATCATTGATGGGATTGAGATTGAAAGATGGGTTTGAGGAATATGCATACATGCATACATACATATATTAGGATCATTAGTTCGTACATGCAATTTACTAATGATGGGAATTGGTTTGGATGGCGCAGGTGCGGCGGCGGCGTTCGTGGGGGTGAACATAGGGATGGATATGGTGAAGAGGCCTTCGGCGACGGACGTGGTGGCGCTGCTGAAAGCTCAACAAATAAATCACGTGCGCCTATTCTACGCCGACGCAGCCCTGCTCAGGGCTCTGTCCCACACGGGGATCAAAGTGGTGGTGGGCGTGACCAACGGTGAGGTGGAAATGTTCGCGAGAACCCCCTCCAGAGCTGCCCGCTGGGTCAACGACATGGTGGCCGCTCCCATCGCCGCTTCCACCAACATCACCGCCATCGCCGTGGGGAACGCGCTCCTCACCACTCTCCCAAGCGCGGCCGGCCGCCTGGTCCCCGCAATGCGCCACCTCCACAAAGCCCTGGTCTCCGCCAACCTAAGCGACGCCGTCAAGATCTCCACGCCTCAATCCACCGACATCATGAGCGCGCAGTTCCCGCCGTCCGCCGCGTCGTTCAATTCCTCCGCCGTCGTCCGCGAGGTTCTGGAGTTCCTGGAGAGCACGGGGTCGTTCTTCATGCTCAACGCCTACACCTACCACAGCTATGTGGACTCCCGCGGAGTCTTCCCCGTCGAGTACGCCCTCCTGCAGCCCGTCTCGGAGGCGCAGCGCATCTCCGATCCCAACACCGGCCTCCTCTACGAGACCATGCTCGACTCCCTGGTCGACGCCACTTACTACGCCATGTCCGCTCTCGGCTTCCGCAACATCTCGGTGGTGGTCGCGGAGACCGGCTGGCCGTGGAACGGCGGCGTGGAGGAGCCGTATGCCACCGTGAGCAACGCGGAGACGTACAACCACAACCTGATCCTCCGCGTTTCGAACGGGTCGGGGACGCCCAGCCGCAGGGAGCTTCCCCTGAACGCCTACATCTACGAGCTGTACAACGAGGACGGCATGCCGGGGCCAGCCTCGGCGAGGAGCTGGGGAATCTTTTTCTCGGACGGGAAGGCGGTGTATCCTCTGAACCTGAGCGGCGCGGGGAGCGAAGGCGGCGGCTCCGGTGTGAACTCCGCGGCGGGTTATTGTGTGGCAAAGCTGGGAGTGGCGGATAAGGATCTGGTGAAGGGGATCAATTGGGCGTGCGGGGAGGGGAACACCAACTGCTCCGCAATCAGGCCGGATGGGCGGTGCTACGGCCACACTCTGCAAAGCCGGGCGTCTTATGTGTACAACGAGTACTACCAGATCATGCGTTTTTGCGGCGGCTCCTGTGACTTCAGCGGCACCGCAGCCATCACCTTCACTCCTCCTAGTGAGTAGCTAGTACTTCAATTCCACTTTCCCTTTTATCATTCACATCTCCTTTTTCCTAACCCTACAATTTAATTTATACGTACTTTACCCCACTATTTTATCTCCATCCAGACTCATCTTTTCTTTTGGCCTCAGGGTATGGGGAATGCAACTTTACTAAAATGTGAGTGAGTCTATCTAAATGCGCTTATAATTATTATGAAACAAAAAAAAAAAAAAAAAAACTAGTGTGATATAATGCATCAGTTTCAATCTGAGCTCTAAAACAAACACCTTTATATTTGTGGGCTACAGATTAAATTCAAGCGCAAGTATTTGCCCGCCACCAGGATCCTCAGATCCCACAGTTCCCTTTGCTGAAGCTACAAGAATTCATTATCCCGATGGCAACTGTATCATAGTAATATTGTTAGCTCTCACTTTCCTTCAATTCCTGGTGTAATTTTGGAGGTGTCTGCATCTTTGTTCATTATTTTTCCTGTGTACAAGTACTTTATGTCAAGAGTTTAGGCTATAATAATTATTAGATCATCTTGTTATTTCAAAAGTTCATTAGTTACTCTTTAGTTTCATTCATTTTTCATCTTTCACCTAGCAATACTTCATTTCACTCTACCTGAATTGTTATACTCCGTATTTAATAGATATTGTCAAACATGTGTGCTCTACAAATTTGTTATTTTTAATAGGTATTGCTCTCAAAGGTAAAATACTTGTATCCCTCATACTACTACATTATAAGACGTACAATGTACTTGATTGCTTCTAAACTTTAGAATTTACGATTACTTGAATCGAAGATACATGACAATGCTCTAACACTAATAACAACCGTTCATAGTGTAGAACGCTCTTCCCTCTTTATAGAACAGGCAGAGCGCCACGATCAATTGCATCAGCACGCTGGCATAATTACTGGCACCGCGTACCCACGATCTAACAAGTTTTTATACTCGCCTATGAACCCATTAGAGCCCAAACCAAAGTCTACTTTAAAAACAACTCCATTCATAAAATTATAATGGTAATGCTAATAATAATTAATGGCATGCTAGATTTTGAGTTCGAAGAGTTATTCAAGCCGAGTTCGAGTTTAGTGATGTTCGGTTAGATCCGAGCTCTGTCAGATAAATTATACGTATAACCTAATTAAAACAGAAAAATTTGGGCTGGGCTGGAGCCCACCCCTGCCCTCGCTATGATCCGCCCCTGATTAATGCTAATTTTCATTGCGGTAATTGGCCCTCATTGTGGATATGTGAGCATTGTACTACAAGTGTTCGTACTAGGTATGACTTTGGAGAGAGCAAAGTGGAGGGCGGGTATTCATGTGGAGGAGTGATCTCGTGTTTTCTTTTCCTCTCATTTTTTCTTGTTTTTTTTATCCTTTTATCCTTATATATATACAAACATTATTTTTATCCTTTTTATTTTATCAGTATTAGGCATATTCATTTCTTTTTATATTATCTTTTTCATAATAGCTTATCTTTTTATCTTTATTTTCTTTCTTTTCCTTTTGGTGGTGATATCATGTATCGATTCATGTTAGCCAACCCCAATATCTTTTGGGACTAAGACTTGGTTGTTGTTGTTGTTGTTGTTGTTGTTGGAACGGCCCGATACCCACAAGGAAAAGGGGATGCCCAATTCTCGTCTAGAGGACGCGATGCCCGTCGACCCCACCTTGGCCCTTTGTGAGCGGGACAATCAATCAAGGGGCATGAGGATTGTACTACAGCTGTTTGTACTAGTTATGGCGGGTAAGGCTTTGGAGAGAGCAAAATGGAGGGCGGGTATTCGTGTGGAGGAGTGATCTCGTATTTTCTTTTCCCCTCATATTTTCTTGTTTTTTTTATCCTTTTATCCTTATATATATAAACATTATTTTTATCCTTTTTATGTTATCAGTTTTAGGCATATTCATTTCTTTTTATATTATCTTTTTCATAATAGCTTATTTCTTTATCTTTATTTTCTTTCTTTTCCTTTTGGTGGTGATATCATGTATCGATTCATGTTAGCCGACCCCAATATCTTTTGGGACTAGGCTTGAATGTTGTTGTTGTTGTTGGAACGGCCCGATACCCATAAGGAAAAGGGGATGCCCAATTCTCGTCTAGAGGACGCGGTGCCCGTCGCCCCCACCTTGGCCCTTTGTGAGCTAGACAATCAATCAATGAGCATGGGTGGAGACGCCCAACATGGACCAAGTGGCGTCTTGGCCTTGTGCTTGCATGGATCTAGAACCAGGAAGCCTTCCGAATACGAGTGTCCAGGGCATTTGGCGGGAAAACATGATATTGGCGTGAAACACATTAAATACACCAGATATGCAGGATTTGGTGGTTGAGAAGCTAGCCACTCTTGGTCCTCCACATCATCACTACCATCTACCTCATATAGCAGCATTTATTTCACAATGAGGGGTTGAAAACTTGTATTTGTTGGGATTTAACACACGCACAATACGAAAAACAATAAGAAAACACGAGAGTTTGGTTACCTAGTTCGTCAAGAAAGACTACGTCTGCGGGCGCTACCAAGCCAAGATGTTACTATTTTTTCTGATGCAAATTACATTGACAGGGCAGGTATTTAAAGAGAATGTAACTGTAACCCTAATGTAAAAGCTTGTGGGCCCTAAATATAAAAGACCCAAAAAATTACGGTCTCTACATCTTAAGTATTCTCTAGCAATAGCTCCTATTCCCTGTATTTGTAGCTCAGAATAGGCAATCGGCCCCGGCCTTCAACAAGATGTGCTGTAATTGTTCTCGATTGCTTAATAACAGTGGTGATCCTACAAAAACCAAAAACTCGGGCCTGAGTCGAGCTTCATAAAAGGGCCCTGTACATAATATTTGTTTTGTAATACAACATATTTAGAAATGGAGAATTAATATCACAAAACCTCAATACTTAAATAAAATTCTTACATTATAACATCATCCTCATCATGACCTCAGTGCCGCAAAGGCTCCCACTAACGGTGGGGTAGGGGGAATCAGATGTACACAGCCTTACCCCTGACTAAAGCACAGAGAGACTGTTTCCGAATGACCCATAGTGAAAAATGCGTCGAATATAACATGGACTGACTGCTGCTTCATAACAAAGAAGCGCAGACAATTTAGTGAGACATCTTGCTTTATTCCATCATTTTTGCAAGCCGAAAAATAGTAAGTCTTTGGCTCCATTGCAAATGACAATGGAGCCAAAAAAATAAAAAATAAAAAATAGTGAGTTTTTGGATCCATTCACAATTTTGATTAATTTTTTATTGAAAATTACACAATTTTTTATCGTGATAGTCTTAAAAAAAATCTCAATTCTCAAATATAAAAATTTCACTTCCAAGGCATGACCCTGCTTGACTACTTTATAAAACAAGAATCAACTTTCTTTTAATTTTTAAGGAGGTGTTTGAAACTGATTCTGTTTCTGCTTCTTTTTTGGGAAAAATTGAAAATAATAATCCCAACTATTGCCGGTCCGCTGATAATAATCCCAACAATTGATTATTTTTGTATAATCCCAACTATATGGACCGTCCGTCAATAATGGTCCATGACAAGATATTACCTCCTAAAAAAGTGAATTTTAAATAGAAATTAAGTGTAAAAATTAAAAGTTGAGATTATGTATAGGGATTACTTGCTATATCCCTCTTCATCCACTTCAGAAACTACAAAAATTTATTTATAGGGACCATTATTGGCGGAAGGTCCCTAAAGTTAGGATTATTCTGAAATAATCGATAGTTGGGATTATTATAAGCGGACCGCCAATAGTTGGGATTATTACTATCAATTTTTTCTCTTTTTTAAAGCAAAATTAGAATCAGTTTTCAGAAGCTGGTCTCCCCCGACTTCTAAACAAACTGATTCTAGGAGTAAATTAGAGCACCAGAAGTACTTTTGTACTTTCACCCAAACACTCCAATTTCTACTTCTGCTCTCTGAAGGAGTAGGAGCAATTTTTAGAATCAGATCCAAACACCCCCTGAACATTTGTTTATGCAGATACTTCAAATCCCAACCATTAATATAAGATTTAGTCAAAAGTTATAGCAAATAGAAAATAGAAATCAATAAGTTTGTTCATTCGATCATTCACAAATCAATAATTCATCAAATAAGAAAATCATTCTAAAAGCTAGATTTTTGGAAATAACATATGGGCAAATTTGGGAGTTCGTCTTCATACTTCACTACTTGGTTGATAACTCTATTGTTCCGCATGTTTTGTTATCTATGTAACAGACGATTTAAGCTAAACAACCAGTGTAGCTCTTGTAATTTAAATACATATATATAGTATATAATATAAATGTATTTCAATTTTGGGCCCATAGTTTTATTTTTTTTGGGGCCCCGAGGCCCATGCCTCACTGGTCTAGGAGACGGACCGACCCTTCTTAATAAGAACTCGGGCCACTTACCGTCTTCCTGTTATTGTTGAATATATGTGCCATCTTACTCGTCTAACTCACTCACATATCCATTGAAACCAAAGGGAAGGTGTTGGACCCTTAGAGTTGGAGGGATTAACCTCAACACTGGCGTCATCTGTGAGAAACTGAACAAGAATATCCCGAGCAAGCTCTTGCACTAAGCAGCACCTTCGAGCTCTTCAAACAAACAATATTTAAAATTGACTTTTCTATCAATCTTTGTAATCGAAGTATGCTGGCTAGACTGAAAGGTAAATTTTATCGAGCAACAATTAGACTTGCATTAATGTATAGCGTAGAATGTTGAACAGTGAAGCAATGTCATATTCAAAAGATGAGTGTATCAGAGATGTGTATGTTGTGTTGGATGTGTGGACATACTATAAAAGACCGCTTGAGGAATGCGATAATCAGACAAAAGGTGGGAGTAACATCTATAGAAGATAAGATGCAGGGATCTCATTTGCGGTGGTTTGGTCATGTGCGTAGAAGACCGATTGAGCAACTGTTAGATGACTTGAAAGATGGTGAGAAGAGGCTGGGGGAGGGGGAGGGGAAGACCCAAACAGAGTTGGATTAGAGGAATTAGAACTGATATGCGTCTTCTTGGGTTGGACGAGAGTATGGTTTTAGAGAGAGCAAAGTGGAGGGCGCACATCTATGTGGACGATTGATCTCTTTTCTATCTTTTCTCTCTCATTTTCTTTTGTCGTTTATCTCTTTTATCTTTTTATATTCTTATGTTATTTTTGTCTTTTAACTTTTTTATACCCTTTTATCTTTCTTATGTTCTTATGTTATTGTTATCTTATACTCCTATTTATCTTTAGCTTATTTGTTCTATCTTACTTTATTATTACTCTGTATCATTTTTCTTCTTATCTGTCTTCTTTTTTTGCACTGATATCATGGTTCGATTCATGTTAGCCAACCCCAAAATAGTTTGGGATTAAGGCTTGGATGTTGTTGTGCACACGTTACTCCGTATTTTTGTAGAATTGCACCTTCTGTGCTACGTTTGGATGGAGTGTGCACCTGAGAAGTAGCTCACCTGGTAGGAAGTGAGTGTCTCAAAAGAGAGATCAGATTGCTAGGTGTACACATTTTGGTGTACACCTTTCGTACACCCATCTATCTCACACACACATAATTGTCTGTCTATAAACAATTATGTGTGCGTGAGACACACGAGCGTACGAAAGATGTGCATCAAAACATGTAGACCAACCATTTTTGAACTTAACTTAGGGGATGTATAATTGAATATGGATTATGGTGGACTTTTTTTTTAGTCCATGGACTTTTAAATCCATGGATTTTTTTATGAATGAATTCTATTGACTTTTAAATCCATAATAAGTTTATAAACTTTTAAAAATTTCAGACTTTTAAATCCAGACTGCCACGGCAAGTCGTCAGAATTTTCACTTAGACCGCCGCTACCGATTTGCCTGTCTACCTCCGTCACCGGAGTTCACAGCCATCGTCATCAGATTAATCCGCCGCCAACAAAATGACTTTGATTATACAAGAAAAATAGGGGCAATTGATTATATGAATTCACTAAATTAGGAGTAGAAATGTAATATTTAGTCCTATTTAAGGAAAATAAAACATATGATCATACTTTAGGGAAAATGTTGTGTTTTAGTCCTAGCGTGAGTAATTTCCTATGTGTAATATGATAAAAAAAATTAAATAAATAAATGAAACAAATGTAATTCATCCAGCAACACAAAGTTCTACAAGAATAAATGAAACATAAGAATTCAAATTTATTTTTATTAAAAAGAAACTCAACGTTCTAAAAATGCTCGACAATCTCGATTTATATATGATCAATTGTTATATTACACAACTCAATGAGTAAGAACATTGGTCATTACACGAGCGTTACACTCATTGCTACATGTGGTAAGAGCATAAGTGTCATCGAACTTTTCTTCTAATTTTTTTTTTTGAATTTTAGCTTGTTAAATTTTGTATGCTTATTTACGGTTTAATATTTAGTAATTTCAAATTATATTTTTATGTGTTAGCGGTTTAACGATGAAACATCAATAGTTATTTTTTCTTAATGATTAACTGACAACTTACCAGAATTGCACCGATGTAACACTATCGATTCTTACATCGGTTCTTCTAAAAACTTATAACGGTTCTTCAAATGCTTCCTAATTTTCTTTCAAGAACTGAACTAATCTCACTCCTAAATATAAAATATCACCTTTTATTTTTTTTTAAGAAATTTAAAAGATAAGTTTATCTTGTGTATCGGTTTTACTGTAGAATCTCCTTATTCAACTTTACTTATCGTAAAATTATAGAAAAATCAAAATTTAATGTTCAAATCAGGCATACTAAGACCATCCCGGTACCCACCTCCCATCCCGGTCAGTACTAGTCCATGACTGGTTGGTCGGTTTGTGATTCTGGGTAAATAATTAGCTAAATCTGTAATCACATATATGCGTATTTGTGACGAGTAGAAGACAACTAGAAAAGTTCACGGAAATCTTTGGTGAGGAGAAAAGACAATTGGAGAGAATTAATGTACTAAGAATGAGTTAAAAGTTCACGAAAATCTGTGATTTTAGAATTCAATAAGAATGAACAGAAATTTGAATAGGCCTAGACTTTTATGTATTTTTAAAAGTCTACATTAAATACAACTTTTATAGATTTTTAAAAGTCCATATTGAATACACCTAAACTTTTAAATCTATGAACTTTTACAATTTTGTCACTAATTCCTAATACTTCCTCCGTATTTTAAAGTTTACTATATTTTCCCTTTTTGGTAAATTTTTCCTTTAAAAATACTCAACTAACATTATTTTTTCTACTTTTTATTTTCCCTTTCATACTTTTACGCTTTCTCCTACTATTTCTTTCTTAAATAATGTGTCCAATGGTATTGTAATGAACTTATAAATAAGCAGGGAGTACAATACATCCGTGGATCAGGAGTGATTGATAATGACAGGTAAACAACTAGTCATTACTCGGTCAAATGTTTGGGGTAGGAGGAGCCACGTCTGGATGCGGAAGAGGGGGCAGCGGCGGCGGAGGGCGGTCGTGGCCGTCCACGACATCGGTTTCAGCTTCCGGAAAACGAATACAGAAAGAGATGACGGAGCTTAGCTGGGAGCTTCTGCCCGACTGTGCCGCTGGCCCGAAAGGGGATAATCTTTACCATTGGGTCGCCACTCTCTTCGGCCCCCCTGGTATCTCTTTCTCTCTTTCACCTGTATATGATTGTTAGTGCCAAATGGAAGCATATGGTTTGAAGCAGGAATCGCATCCCTTTAAAACTAAGTGTTAAATATCGAACTACTTGTTTACAGTATTAAAAAAACTACTTGTTTCATCATATCCCGGAAGAAAACGCCTTTGGAAAAGGAAACTTTTTTCTTCTGCTTTGCCATTAATGGCCACGCAAAGAGCATGGGTTTTTCAAATGTTTTAGGCTGCAGGGTTCGACTACATCCTACTGAAATTAGGCGGACCTAAGTGGGGGAAAACTTGATCCAGATGGAGATTGAATTCGGGGACAGCTGTAAATGTTTGCAGTTTGACTGGCCTAACTCCTAGGCTACAAAAACCATATTGTAAAAAGTTGTAATGCCTAGATGGGTTTTATCTGGTACTTGATCTAAGCTTTGGTTCTCTTGGAGTCTGGGAGGGCTTTTACGGTTTAATTGGCATAAGTATTTCGGAAGGGATGGGTGACATTAGTTTATCAAATTATTTCTAAATGAAAAAGGTCAAATATAAAGTGGAGATGACAAATTGACAATGTATATACAAATACATCGTATAATTAATCATATAGATAATACTAGAATAAAAATCAATCCTTCCTCCTCCTTCCCTCCAAAATTCTCGAAACTGAGGAATGTTCCTTGTTTTATTGGGAGAGAAGGTGGAGGAGCTATATGCTCAAACTCTCATGTCACACTCCCAGTTTAGTTTTTTATAGGAATCGGGATGAGTTTTTTCTTAATTTGCTTTACCTTTTTAAACTGAAACTGTTCTGCATTATCCCACTCTAAGTGTGGATTGGTCGGGGTTAAAAGGAGATATTTAGCATATGTGGATTTTGGAAATAGACATTGCATAAATGATGCCTAAACTGTGTTTTGTCACTTGTTGCAAGTGATTGCCATTGTTACTTCTAGCGGGGAAAATATTTAATTCTGTAAGAGTTCTGCTAAAATAACACTCGTACCTTTAAATTTTATAAAGTTTAATTCTTTGATGAAATAAGATCGCATATGAAGTAGTGACAGATAAGGTTCATTCCCTTTTATTGTAACACATTTTTCATCATATTACAAGAGCTGTTGTTAGTACATCTTAGTTGAACCGTGCCCTTTTTTCATAGGGACACCTTATGATGGCGGAATATATTTCCTTGACATAACATTTCCATCTGAGTATCCATTCAAACCTCCTACGGTATGATGAAGATCATAATTTACATTTGAAGCATACTTCTGGTTTACTAGCTATCTGTATAGACTAGTTATGCCATGATCGGTACGTTCCGAGCATTATTTCCGTATTATCAAAATACACACACAATAATTGATAGAATTCATAGTTGGGTCAGAGTCACTAAACTGGGTAGTCAAATCTTATTCAAAGATGGAATCCAATTGGTTGTCTAGTATAACTATGTCTTATAAACCCATGTACCTCTCTTTAATGTTTCATTATGTGACTTTTAACTATAGTCCAATTTGTATGAAAGTTATTATTAAATTGATGTCATAAGTATTGCTATCCATAGCAGAGGGAGGGCGTCCCTAGATCCAAATTTGAACTGCTTCAGTAATATGATGTATCCAAAAAACGTTTAGAGTTTTGTACACATTAATTTACTTTCTTTCAAACTTGAGGTGGACCCGGGTCTGGTTGACTGGGTTGACCCCCCTCCCCTGCTATGCCAGTGTGAGTAAACTAGGATCATTAGGTGAAGGTGGTCTCATTTGAGATAGCCTCAGTGAGAAAGTAATACAATTACCAATGTTTGTAATACTTTTTAGTATTTCAATTGAAAAGTTGTTGCAAATTCAGCTAAAGAGAAGAACCATCTCACCTTGCAGTGAAGCCTGTCATCCTACTTGTAGGTTCTGTTACATTGAGACATTCAGTATCTAAATATATCATAAATGTTTAAATCTTAAGGCTGAAATTTAAAAATAAAAAGTAGGAACACTAAGTATGTCAATTAGGAAAGTGATTCTAGAACATTCATGTTCATGAGGAGGTGACACGTGGCAATGGTCTACCTAATTGTATCCCCCTTCTGGGAATTATTGCATTTCTGTAACTTTGTGCTTCACACTTCCAAGTATAAGACTTAAAATCTGCACATCTGCAGGTTGTTTTCAAAACTCGCATCTACCATTGCAACGTTGATCCTGCTGGCCTTGTTAATTTGGTCATTTTGAGAGATGGCTGGAGTCCAGCTTTAACAATTTCCAAGGTGCTACTTGCTCTCAGATCTATGTTTATGACCCCCGACACATGTAAGTCATTGTTTATGGCCCCCGACAATGTCCAACGTTGATCCTGCTGGCCTATGTCTATGTTTATGACCCCCGACCCCCGACACATGTAAGTCATTGTTTAGCTAGGGGATTTTCGAGGAAGAAAAACAATTAAATGGAGATGCATGATTTAACTAAACCCAAGAGTAGTTAATTTTTTATTCCAAGATTAAGAAACGAGATAAGATACTAAAAGCAGAATGGGATCCTCTCATCCCCTTCAAATTTGCTCGTGCTCAACTGAACATGCCCTAAGAGTTGTAAACAACCGTTAGTAGGAGTGATCGCCATGAGTAAAGGAAGCTGGAAAGAGGATCAGTTTTAGAAAAAAAATCTAAAGCTCCAATACCATGTAGCCAAATGGTTGGATATTTTCAATTACATATAATGAGCTGCTACAAGTGTTTAAGTAGTAGTAGTAATACAAAGTGATAGAGTTAGACTATAACTCTGCTAGGAAGTTAGTTACCACAACTATACAAGAATATTATTTCAATCAAAAGATTAAATAAAATAGATCAAGTCTTATCATTAACAAGTGTTTCATCTAGTTCAACTGAATATGGAAAAAAGGGCATGATGGCGATAAAAGGGGGCATGCACAAACAAAGGAAAATATAATGAAGACTCACTAGTGACTAGTGACTACTGACTAGTGGCGCTACACGTGTGGCTAGAACTTAGATACACTTTCGTATTGGATATAAACAAAGCTTTCATGGAAAATGTTTAATTAGAATTTATTTTCCTCAAAAATATGTTGCTTAATATATTAGGTAGTATATAATATTTGGCCCATAAAATAGGTAACATAAGTCTAAAGAACAGAGATTTTTTTTTGTGAAAATGTCTTCAAATGCCAAAAACAGAAAAATCAGAAAGTGTTTTCCAGGAAAACAAATGGAGCCTAAACTTTAAATAATAAAAATAAGAACCATCATCATGATAATAACAATAACAACAATAATAATCTAATAATTCATATCTGATTTACATGACCTCTTTGTTTCGATTAGTTCTGAGATAGTTTTGTTTTGCATCTTATGTCAATATGTCTGAAAAATAAGTACACTTGGGTAATTAATTAGACCACACGTGGGTATGCACAATCTCATATACTAAAACTATTATTATGGTTGTAGATAATGCCGTTGTTCCTGGTATTGCTCAGTTGTATTTGGTTAATAGAGCACAGCATGATGAACTAGCTGCAGAGTGGACTCAAAGGTTTGCAAAGTAAAATTGGTTGGGACTTGTCTGGATCAGAATACTATTTGCATACCTCATAGTCAGCCTATTGCTTCTCCAGCAATATATGTTAGGAAACGTGCACAAGACTAGAGTAAAAAATACCTGTTTTCTCGGCTGTGATGTGAATAGGTGATTAATTTACTAGCCTGATTGTCACATGTTACAATATCAGGTTCTTTCACACGACTACTGGCCTTGTTGGGTAAAACCCTCATCTGTCTTTCGATTTTTGGGCTGGTTTAAACACTTTTAGCTGCTTTGGCGAAAATTTATGTTTGGTGAATAGAATGTGGGTTCAACACTTCAACTTATATCTCTCCAAAAACCAATTTCACAAAGGCCCAGCAATATCATCTCTTTTTTTGCTAGACTAAATGATCAAAATCACCTTTATTAGTAAAAATTCAGCAGATGGTTTCATTTAGATATAAAAATATATTCTTGATACTGTTCCAATGACTCCCTACAGTGTGTTGGTCCTGAGCTATTTTCAGCTAACAAGTTCATGAGAATATAATATTTGAGTGTGTATGTTTGCCAAAGTACAATAATGCACATATTGCACTTCAATATCGAATCTTGTTGTATATCCATATTTCGACCAATCATGAGAGTGCTAACCGTGTACATTTTTGGATATATGCAACTGTTGAATTAGTATTAAAACAACTCGGTTTTTTCTAAAAATAGGACTGAGCTTCCTCAGATCTTTCATCTCAAGTACGACCTTAAAGTATCCAGAAGTTTCTCATATTACATTATTAGTACATATTAAGTCTGTATCCTCAGACATATGATGATACTTGGAAATTTGAAACTTGTTTCCATTATAAACACATAATGCACCATTCATTTATTTTGCATTCCTTTTTAGTCAAGTGATCACTTAAACGTGTATGTCACTTCATTTGGACTTATTCAATCCAACATTAATCGACTCAATACAATTGTATTATGTGGTGATTAGCCACTCGATTTGGAGTAATAAAAGCATAACATATGTATCTCTTAAAGGCCATATGTATATGGCCACTTTAACCATGTTAACCATTTTATTGAGATTGATAATCACATTTACTTCAATGTTACATTTTGAAGATTAGGAATAAAGGTGTATCATGATGATTCATGTTGTCCAACAGAGGATTCTTTCTCTAATCTCCACCTATGACAAGACAATTGATAGTGCGTATAGTTTTATTACCGGTCGTCTTATAGATTGAAAGAGATGAGATTTTATAAAGGCTCGTAGACATTAATACATATTATATTTAAATGACATCACATTACATATTCTATTTATACAATATTTGTTTTGTTATGCTCTTGCAGTTTCATCAATTAGCTCTTATACGGCCTTTGAGTCATGATTGTTCATGTATATGAATCAATGTTTTTTATCCATTCTTATTTAGCTACTCTAATACTTTGTATTATGATTTTTTAATAAAATATACTTTATTTTTATAGGTACTTTTTTTTACAGAATTGAAACTTATTTATAAAAGTATGACTACTTGTTACCAGGGCCGTCTAATAAATTTGGAGGCCCCAGTTCAAAATAAAGAATTGAGGTCCCATAAAGCAAGAAAATATACAAAATTTAACATTACAATATACATAGACTAGAGTATTCGGTGTTTTATAATGTTTTAAGTACACAAACCAGACAATCTAAAAGTTATAGACCTTTTGAAATCTGAAATAGTACATAATATTAAAAAAATCAACCTCTAACTACTAGTACCTACTATAGGCCCCAATAAGAGTGGGCCCCGGTGCGAAGCACCTATTGCACCTCCTAAAAGACGGCCTTGCTTGTTACTATAGTGTTGAGGTTAAGTCCTTGCGGTCCAAAGACTCGACACTGTCTCATTTAAGATCTTTTATGGGTTTGGTGTATTTAGTGATTGATTAATCAATAATGAAAGCAAAAGCAATTAGAAGGGATAGAGAGGTTAAGTGCACCAAGTTCTATTAATGAATTTAGAACACCATTACTGAGCTCAAGCCCTGATCCTATAATTCTAAGCTTAGAGTTTACAGAAGAATCTAGGGAGAGAAGCTAAACTATTGAATGCAAGTTTGCCAACTCATTATAATGAAATAAATGCATATATTTATACTACAAGGTAGTAGGTGGTGGTGATGTGACAAGCCTTGGGTGGCTAACCTCCAACCATAAAATCTATCATATCTGGTGCATTAAATACATTTTCCGCCAACCTCTTGGTGGAGTGGGCTAGGTGCCTGAAGATAGGAATCTAGGAAACTCATTAAGTGTTATGACCCACTCAGCCCATGGCACCCGACCCATATTGTTGGAGGAGTGGGCTGGGTTTTCTCCTTGAGTCCTTAAGCCTCTTGGCCCTATCTGGGATTGCCCCTCTTTGGGTCATATACCCCAACACAATTCCCTCACTTCTGATGTTTTAGACGTGTGTGGTAAACGAAGTAGAGAATAAGAATCTGTATCTCGCACGTCCTAGACCGCAGGCCCTGAGGTGACAGTATGGTTGATGGTTCGATTTCAATGATTTTAGTCATCATTACCCGCCGCTTCATCTCTATGCGGCACGTGTTTGGGAAAACGCTCCCTGTTATGAGTCGCACTACGATTGGGTACTTTCACGGTGAAACCCCCTATAACATACTACCTCGAATGTATGGTTTAGGGTTCCCCTTCTCCACTCTTTCTCACTAGACTCCAACTCTCACCTCTCTCTACATCACAAAACTTTCTCTAGTGAATTTCTATGGTTGTTCAGGTAAATTTTTTATCGTTCCTTGTTTTTCACCCCAAATTCTTCAGTGTCTACTCGGTCTTCAAAAGTTCTGGAAGACCTTCAGATTTTTGGGGATTCCAGAGTAGTTCGGGAGGATGCAAGCCATACCGCCGCTCATGATGAGGCGGCAAGGGCGAAATCGAGCCTGGAAAGTGGCTCAGGTGTTGATGCATCTTCTGGTGATGATATGGATATTAGACGCCCCCCCCCCAATGATCTTCCACAGCACAGAGTCCTCCTTTCCAATGTGTGAGAACGGGAGTAATACCTAGTGGATCATTATCTTGCGTTGATTCCCATTCTATTGTCGTTGCCCGCCGTATACACCCTCAGGGGAGACACACATCCCATGTGCCACTGTGCGAACATGGTGATGGCCCATGTCAATTCGGTGGATGTCGGGTTGTGCTTCCCCCGTCATCTCTTCTTCATTCAATTCTTTCGCCGCTATGAAGTATAACCGAAATAGTTTATGCCGAACTCATCCAGGCTCATTGCGGGCTTTGTCGTTTAGTGCCGTGAGACCAGGGTGGATCCAAGCCTAGATCTCTTCAACTACTTCTTCATGGTCAGCATTCGTCTCTCGTGACTCTACAATATGAACAAGTCATCCATCAAAGGTTGGAAGTACGGGTTCTTCTTTATTTGGGTTCCTCATAGGAAACTTCCGACCCGGTAAAATGGGTCCTCACCCAAGGTTAACGAGCCCCACATTTTGGAAGAGCTAAGAACAAGATCGCTTTCGTGGAACGCGACAGCGTTTACCATATAGTGGAATATATCACCGCCGAGCGTCTCACCAAAAACGAGATAGGTACCACCCACACCTTTGGATTGCTTGTGGGAAAAACCAAGTGCCAAGGCCTAGGGTGGTTCTATCTCATGCAAGGTGTCTCCCTTTGGGATATTTACTGTCCGGTTCTGACCCATTTTGCTTTACATTTCAGGTCCCACTATGCAAATAACGGCTCAAATGGATGTCGAGCAAATGAAGCAGGTCCGATCTAATATGGCGGAGAAGAAGACGGACACGAAGGGTAAGGCCGCTACATGCTACCCAGACTCATAGATACCAACTCCTCTGCTGCCTGAGCAGCAAGCCTCGGGTGCCGCACGGGCTGCAGTGGCTCTTAACTCTAAGGTCGGTGGGGAGGCCCAACCCTTGGGTGACAATAATGACCCTCTTAGACCCCCCCCCCCTCCACTATGTGTCTGGTTCTCATCCCGAGGATCAACCCTCAAAGTGCCCTTGCATTGAGGAGCATTCACGGTTCAACCCCATTCTCGAAGATCAACGCCTTCTCAGCTCAGCTCCGAGCGTTCTTTGGGAGAACTTCATTTCCCATGCGGGTGTGGACCTTCAGCCCCACTAGTCCATTCTTTCCGAGGAAAAAGTGTTCCTCGCCTGCTTTTAGGTAAATGTTTGACCCCACCCGATGTCATTTTCCACCATAGTTGTTTTCTTATCGATTTTCTCCATGCTTTCAAAATGGGCTCCTTCCCCTCCCGCCGTGGGCTGCCTTGGAGGCGAAGCGGCAGTCGAATGAGGCCCTCACTGCAGCCAACAAGGCTATGGTCAAGGCACAATAAGAAGCAGATGCAGCCGCCCTCCACCTTCGGGAATCTCTAAAAGCCTTGGAGCTATCTTGTCATAAGGTGGCCAATTCGGAGCCAACGAGGGTCACTTTCCTCCTCAGTTCACGATCCACTCAAGAAGCCGCTGAGGTGGTGACAACCGACCTTCCCTGTCCATATATGGTTATCGTGACTTTGAAGATCACTTCAAGGCAGCCACGAGAGAGTTCACCTGAGGTATAACGGTCGAGGTAATCAGCGATGCGCTTTCCCAAGTTGCGAAGCGTGATCGGCTTGCAACCGGTGTGAAGCTTATGTTCACCACCTCCCTGGGGAAGCGCTTTAGTGAGTCATTGGCCACTGAATCCTTCTCCCAGGGTTATTGAGAGGCCGTCAACGTACTGATGCCCATCTTGGTGAAGCCACGTCCAAAGACTCCGATGACAACTTGACTAACCATTTAGGTCTCCTTTTTTCCACTATATTCGCCCCCATGTCCAACTGCTCAAGATCGTCTGTCTCCAATCCCTCCATCAACTTGGATGTTATGGACATTATCCGCAAAGGTAGCAAACCCAAGAGTGATAAGGGATCATTCGACGATGGGTCCTTGTCTCCCTCTTACTCTGGCTCGTCCCCTGGCCATTCGGAGGAGCTCCCAAAGGAGGGATGTCTTTTAGGTGATGACCACGAACCCTATAGGCGCGGGATGCCAGCCCAGCCCCCTCGGTTTGCCATTATCATCTCGGTCATTCGTCGCCAATGGCAGAAGTTATCGGCCGAGCTCATCGACCAGATAGCCCCGCCCCTTCAGGTTTGGTCGGTGACTTTCATTCGCCACCCTATGAGGAATCGTAATGGCCATGTTTTGGTTCATCTTGATTCAGTCTTGGCCGGCCTAAGGCCCCCTTGCACCCATTCGTCGTCAAGTTCCTTCGCAAGTTCTCTTTGGTACACGCTCAATTCAAACTTGATGTCTATCAAATTATTGCGACATTAATCATAAGGTGACATGGTGGAGGCATCATCGATCATCCAGACTGATTTAACGATGATTTAACCATAAATTGATCTGATAGGGGGCTATTAGTAAATGATGGATAGTAAACAAGGCCTGGGAGTAATCGAATGAAAATGAATGAAGGTCAACACTCAACAGAGAGCAGCTCATTAGATGATCTCTAAATGTGGTGTACGAAAATTGAAATGCAAAAGAGAAATGCAACCTTATAGATAGTATATGGCACTCTTAGGTTTGGGTTGATAGGTGGATTTTAATAATCAGTTGCGTTGAGATAATATGGGCTCTTTGAAAATTTGAAATGGGCATTATCATTTAAAATACTGCCATTGACTCATCCAAAATGGGTATAATCATTACTTAAAAAGCTAATATTAGTTTTATTTTGGAAAAATAGACAAGAATAATCTCACCTTTTACCGGTCTTCTTATAATAATCCTACCTTTACATAATCCTAAAATAATCACACCTTCGCACCTCATCTTCTTTCATTGGCCCCTGACCAAGTTTTTTACCTTTCTTTTAAAATCTTATATAAATAATCTCACATTTATAAAGATATAATAGAAAAGTGAAAGGTGAGATTATTTATATGATTTTCAAAAAAAGAGTAAAAAACATGGTCAGGGTCCAATGAAAGAAGATGGGGGTGCAAATGTGGGATTATTCTGGGATTACCTAAAGGTGGGATTATTATGAGAAGACCGGCGAAAGGTGGGATTATTTTTGTCAATTTTTCCTTTTATTTTCTGATAAGGCTATTTAAAATGAGTATTATTGTAATTATAATTGATGGTATTATGGACTATGATCATAACCCAAGCTGCGAATAATAAATAGAGCCCATTACACGTGATTAGAAGAGTTCTCCTGTGATTAGACCTATTAAATGTACATGTTATGTCTCCTAGGGCTACTGTAGCTCGATGTCTATGAATATTATTGTACTTATCCGAAAGGGGATCCATCTCTGAAATAATAATAATGTATTATGCTGCTAAAATATCTTATTCTCGTTAATTAGCTCTTGCAGATGGAATTTAACTTGATCAACTATTTTTGTTATGGCTATTATTTGGTCCATTATTTTAAATTAACAATTTTTATTTTTTACAATTTTTATTGTAATTATTTAGATTGTTATTTACATGTGTATTGTCCAAAGCAATAGTGTGAAAAGTGCTTGACTTTTATTTTAACAAAAGTAAACAATTTTTTTTAGAAAGAGGGGGACTTTTATTTAAAATATTCGAAAAAGGGACTTTTTTTAGAAAAATATAGAAAGAATGGCACAACTATGATTCCTCGGCTTTTATTAGGCAAATATGTGACCAGATTTCCTTTTTTAAAAAAAGTGAGTAAAACACATCCGCTTTCTCTGCGCTTACTTGCACTCGGAGGAAACCTTTTCTCAGACCGGACATCTCTGCCTTCCACCTTGCGCCTCTGCGGAAATCGGAAGAAGTCTTCTTCCTAATCGGACATCTCTGCGTTCCACCCTTGCTGCTCTGCAGAAAATCGGACGAAGCTTCGTCTTTCTCCCAGATCGTCGTCTTCCTCTCCCAGATCCGACGAAGCTCCTCCTCTGCGCTCCACCGTTGCTGCTCTGCCGCCTCCACCAACGGACCAACCAACGCCGCTATCGGTCGCAACCTTCTCAGCTCTATCATCTCCGTCGCATCCCATCTCCTTTCTTTATCGCTGATATTGAAATAAATAGATCTCGTTGTTTGGGAGACGGAAATGGTGAGCGTGAGCGGTTAGGGTTGGGTTTGGCGAAGCGGGGGGCTGGGGGGGCGCAGCGCTGGGTCGCGACGCAGGGGGCTGGAAGGTCAGGAGGGGATTTGGAAGGTCGGCGTGTTGGGATGGGACAATCCGGCGTGTTGGGGTTAAAGCCTTAGCAGGTGGTTGGGCCATTGGGGGCAGGTCGGGGGTGGGGTTGAAGGAGCAGGGACAGGGGTTGGGGATGGGATTTTTCCGGTGTTAGGGTGGGATGAGGAAGGGCAGTGGAACTAGGTGGTGTATGGGGACACACATTGGCGGTGGGATGGCAGTGGGATGGCGGTGGCCGGAATAATTGTATGTCACTACGGACGGTGGCGGTGTTGTTGTGGCTGGCAGTTGTGTCACTGTTGCCGTCAGCGTGTCACTGTGGCCGACAGCGTGTCACTGTGACCGGTAGCGTGTCATAGTGACATCAGCGGTGGCAATGACACCGGAGCACAGATGTCACTGCGGAGGTGTCACTGTGGTCAGAGATTGGGGCGGAGATGGTTAACGGCACAGTGACACGTTTGACGGCAAAGCGACATATTAAAGTGACATGAAAACCGGTAGTGACGGAGATACTATGATGATGTCACTATGGCGGTGTCACTGTGACGGCGGCGGTGTAATTGATGTGAAAAAATTTGACAGTGACAAGGAAAAACGAACACAGTGACATAAAATTTTTGCAGTGACGTCATGTTTTCTAATACCACATATATGATCTTCTTGATCACTTTTTTGCCACTTTTTAAAAGTGGTCTCTTTTTTGTTAATGGGTTCAAAATTTGTAATATTCAAGTAAAAACGCCAAAAATATATATTTGGTATGTTTTCATTTGCCAAATTAAGCTATCGAAATTTATATCATTTTCAATCGGTAAACACTTTCAAGAAAATATTTGCTCATACCATATTATATTTTCGTTCACGTCAATAGGAGGAAGGATAGACAAAACTATCAACAAGTGTGAGTCACCACCGTCAATTTTTAAACTCGGCGGCCAAAACTGTCATGACCTCTAATACGATTAGAAAGTGACTATAAATAAGAGTCTAGGTCAATCTTTATCACATGTTGGATTCTTATAAAAAAAACAAGTTTCACTAACTGTCAACTTTATGTTGCAACATTCGGAGTTACATATCCTTAGAGTTTGAAAATATTGATTTGTCGTGAAGATATCGAACAAATTGACCACACTAGAATGTTGTTGACAAATTAAGTGTTTCAAAATGTAAAAGTTGTTGCAAGCTCATTGTAATATTTATTTCTTTTTATTTCCAAATATAGTCTGCACCCGTAGGATGCACTTTCCTTAATTACAAATTTTTTATTATGTACAACAATATTCATATTTCGATTCATGTCATGTGATGTGACTAAGTAATACTGTTGGCTGTCACGCGCCTACCACAACACCCTCCTCCTTTATCCTGGCTTGTGACATGCATGATACCAAAAAAATGATCTCATGATACCAATTTTTTTTATTATGTATTACATCTATTTTTTTGATACATTTTATTGATGTACATTTTATAATTTTTAATTATATATTAATTAGTAATGTAAACAAATCATATGGTACAGTTATTATTAACTTATTATATAACTTGTGTCATGTATATTGTTGAGGTTTTGTCCCGTAAATCCGAAAGTCCAACAAACGCTTTCGATATTAAGAATGTTTATCTTGGTTAGAAAGGTGTATAAAATATAAAATAGTGGATTAAGATTTAACTCACAAGCTAACTTGTATTGCGTAACTCTGTGATTACAAGGAAATAGTCCGAACGGTCCAGCCCAGCTGGTCGCCGACTCACTCCCCCTTACGGGAGATCTCGGGTTCAAAACTCAATGGAGTGAGTTTCAGCCTAGATTACTCCAGGTCCCCTCCCCTAGACGCCCCCTGGAGTAAAAAAAAACTTTAAAAGAAAGGAAATAGCCCGAAAGGTAGTCAGTATAAGTTCAAATACAAGAATGAAAGATCTGACTCTATTGCTAAGCTTTGAGTATGAAATCGCTAACTCATTACAATGTATTCAACGCAGGTATTTATACTAGAGAGGGAATGGGTGAGATGGACACGTGGCCGAACCCGGTAGGCTGTTACCTCTGCCATGGGTGCACCCATGCCTCTACTTGCTACCGCCATACTTTAGCATTAACTGCAGTTTGCCACTTGCTGATCCCCGGTCGGGTACCCTGTGCGGAGTGCGGGACCCCTTTGTGGGTGTTTTGATGCCAGTCCCCTATTAATTAGTTCAAGTGGATAATTCTACCCGAATGTTGTTCAGGTAATTCCCGTTCGGGACGTCTTGGACCTTTCTGATTGTGTTGGGCTTCCTATTTTCCCTGGGCCTTCTTTATGCTTTGGGCCGGGTGTATTGGGCTTGGGCCGAATACCCAAACATATATCATACGTGAGAGAATCTAATTTGTGTACAAGAAAGAAAAAATATGAAAAAACATGTTAGCATACTCAGTAAAGAGTACATTAATGTTTTAAATGATCGAGATTATTTAAATATTTCAAATCAAATCTTAGTCATTCTCACACCATAAATTTACTCATAAGGGAAGGTGGGTGGGGTTAGTTCAATGGATCTCCACATGATTCCATTTACCTTTATTGAATAGCTCAATGACGGAGAAGGGAGAGAATGATAATGAAGACAATGAATTCGTGTGGTGAAAGGAATAACTTGGAAAAAAATGATGTAAATCCTACTAAATTTGTCCTTTAGATAAAATATTGACGAGGTTGACTGCGATCATATTCGAATTTAAAATATTGACAAGGTTGACTTTGAAGGGTAGTTGGATTATGGTGAAATATATTGTACACCCGGTTTTACGGTCCTCACCGAACAATCGGGTATTTTTGCAATTATTAACCAAGCAAATGACATTTAGTTGTTCCTCTTACCTTCTCCCAGGCCCGGAGTCCGCATCTGAGCTGCGCTAATTCATTCGGCCACCAGAGGAAGGAGCAAACTGTAGCCTTCGTCGGCTGAAATTTGGGAAACCTGCTCCTTCGTTTCACCTCTTCGGCCCACACGGTTCTTTGTTTTGTCTTTTCATACTTCTTTCTTTCTTTTTCTTTTACTTTAATTTTTATTCAATTATAAAATATTTTTAGTATTAATGTTTTGTTTATATATAGTTCATTTTGTAAGTTACATACGCTCATTTGGTTTGATTTTATGCTTATTTTAAAATATCATATCAATGCATATTTCAAAACTATCATATTACATTAAATTCACATTATAGTTGATTATAAACATAGGAGCACAAACCATGATACTCAATTTCATGTTTTTAATACTCAATAGAGAAAGTTTGATGCTCACTAAAAATGTCTTAAAGTTCGACTAAAAAACTTATGATTTTATATCAATGCTCATTTTGTAAGTAACTTAAGCTCAATTGGTGCTCATGTTATGCTCATTTTTAAAATGTCATATTAATGCATATTTCAAAACTTGCATATTACATTAGATTCGCATATTGAAGTTCATACGAGTTGAATATAGATAATATTTAGTAAGTTCTTAAAAAGGAAACATAAGAAAAAGAAAGTGAATTTGAATATATAAAGCAGATCACCACACTCATTGTTAGGCTTCCCATGCTCAACAAAACATGTCTGATGCTCACTAAATTGCATAGTTCTAATACTCAATAGAGGAGGTTTGGTGCTCAACTAACAAAACTTACGATTTTCATATCAATGCTCATTTGTACGTTGCATATGCTCATTTGGTACTAATGTGCTCATTTTTCAAATGTCATAACAATTCATATTTCAAAAGTATCATATTACATTAAATTCACATATTGAAATTCGTATGGATTGATTATAGATATAATTTAATGAGATTTTATAAAAGAAAAAATAAGAAAAAGAAAGTGAATTACAATATATGAAATTGATATCACAATACTCATTATTCGACTCTTAATGCTCAGTAGAATACTTATGATGCTCATTAAAAGTGTATTAGTGCTCATCTGACGAAAACTACGATTTTCACTTAAATTACGTAAATGTCACCGTTTTTTAGTTATGATATCAGTTTTCTTGTAATAACACAATGCTCATTATTAGACTCTTAATACTCATTAAAATTGAACTATTACTCATTTACAGTACAATAATGCTCTTTCAACAGAAACCGCGATTTTCGTATTATATTACAAAAATGACACTGATTGTACGGTGTTCACAGTATAATTGTATTGTGGACGGACTAGTTGGATTATAAAACAAATGTAGTCGTGCGCAAATTGGAGAATGGTTGGTAAAGGGAGTGGAGTGAGCAGAAAGTAGGTGAGTGATCAAGCGCGCGACACACCTTGAGGCTTCAGGTAGCGGAATTAATTGATGGGGAAGAAGAGCATCACGGAGGTTAGAGCGGAAGACTTGGTGCAAGCTGGACTCGCCCCGGAGGAAGCCGCCTCGCTCCACACACAGCTCAAGGATGCCATTATTGCTCTGTCTCGCCGTCTTCCTCCAACAACTCACGACGGCGCCGTCGATGTTTGGCGGGAAATCACCGCTCGGAAGTTGCTGAAGCCAAGCCACCCGCACGCTGTGCACCAGCTTCTCTACTACTCTGTTTACCATAACTACGACGAGTCCTCCTATGGCCCTCCTCCCTTCTGGTTCCCTTCTCTGTAATTCCTCTTCAATTCCTCTCTATACATCCATGTTGGTTTATGTGTTTTATGTTATTCTCTTTTATCTACACAAATCTTAATCTAATAACTTTTACTTTCTTTTTCACAATGCAAGTAAACTTATCAAAATTTTACACAGCTATATTGGAATATAATACGGAGTAATATTTAAACTTAAGAAATTGGGTTGCATAAGAGTAAAAAATGTAAACTAAATATGAATGTTTTTATTCTCTATTTAAGAATAATTACCCTCATATTTGGAACATGCTGATAAATATGACATTTATACCGCCCTATTAAGACTCTTAATGCTGAAAATTAAATATATAATAAAAAAACATTATTTTAATTAAAAACATAATAAGAATATTATATTTTTTGTCAACAAGTTATGTTTCAACAATATTTAAGGAAAAACATATTTACATTTTTTATTATTCTTACTTCTATTTTATGACTTTTTCATTATTTTACACACTCATGCATTCTATATTATAATTATGTTTCCTTATTACGCGTCCCGACCCATGGTTTCAGGACCCGTTTGCCCCCATCTAGGTCAAATTGCAACCATAGTATTGAAGGGAAATTTGACTTTGCACCTCATATTTTGGGTGATATTGGTTTTTGCACCTTATTTTCAAAATTATTAATATTTGCACCTCATTTTCCCAAAAATTGTGAAGGAGGGGTGCAAAGTGAAATGAATTAGAGTGCAAATGAGGTGCATACATTACATTATTTTGAAAATAGGGTGCAAAGCCAAATATAACTCAATAATTGGGATGTAAAGTAAAACTCTTCCTAGTTTTAAAATGTGAACCCTAACATCAGATACTGCCACAATATTACTACCCCGTCCCACTAAGATTGGGACGGAAGAAGGTGACACGATTATTAAGAAAAGTGAGTTTGTGTGGTTGATATTAAATTGATAAAGTAAGAATAAAGTAAGAATGATTTAGAGTCACACAATCTTTACCAAATTTGGTATGAGACAATCTTAGTGGGACTTCCCGAAAAGATAAAATGGGACAATCTTAGCGGGATAGAGGGAGTATATTGCAAGTATCCTGCAACTGCATCAATGTGTTATTGCGGTGTTTAAAAAAATGCAATGCAGTTGCATCTGGACCATATGAACTACATAAGACTATGGGGATCGGATTGCATCACTAGCGTATTTTTTCTCTTATATAATGCAAAAGTAAATGGGAGATTTCTCAAAATAGGATTGTTACGTTTTTTTTCGAAATAGAAGTAAGATGACAATAGTTAGTATCATCTTTTAGTCATGACTGCCAAATGGTTATGGTACTATGCATTCAACATGGCCGTATTTAGGAAAATTTGACATTAATAATCCAACCTTTACCCGATCTTCTCAAAATGGTCCCAATTATTAATAATCCAAAAAAAATCCAACCTTTGTATACTCTCTTCTTTTAACGGTCCCTGTGACTTTTTACCGGCTAAAAAGGTAAACTCTTTATAGCCGATCTGAAGCTTGAACTCTTTCTACCAATACCTGTCTAAACTTTTTACGCCATTACCTATCATCATTAATTACCTTCTGAAAATTAATTGCAAATATAGCACTTGAGAAGAAGAAATGTAATTGAAGCACTTAACGGCAAGAAAGGGAATATATTGCTTGGAAGAGGAGAATTGGGATTAAACCCGCCTGTGCTATCAACATTGCTTTCTCTTTTCGAGCTGTTTTTCACGCTGCCCGGCTTCAATGGGATCGGATTTCTTTTCGGTCAACCCCAGCCATTCAATTTGGTCAACTAAAACAGTGCAAAAGGAGAATACTTTTTGAACATTTTAAAGTGAGAAAGGAAGAAGTTATGTGAGGTCGTAGAAGCTCAGGGAGAGAGGAAGTGTGAATGAAGAAGAAGAGGAAGTGCGAAGGAGGAGATGTGCGGGTGTTTTGGAAGGTTAACCGGTACTCTATTTTAATAATAAGGTTAATAACCGGTAAAGATTAGAATGGGAGCATAGAAAGAAGAGAGTATACAAAGGTTGGATTTTTTTTGGATTATTAATAATTCGGACTGTTTTGGGAAGACCGGATAAAGGTGGGATTATTAATGTCAAATTTTCCCCGTATTTATTATAATAATGACAGTATTTTTCAATCATGGAAGTATTTTTCAATTATGACAGTAACAACTCTTATTTTTGGAAGAAAAAAACACGATAGTCTTATTTTGTAATTCTCAAATTTGTTTAAACCCCATAGATAGACCGCAATACGCATCAATCACAACGGCTGCTACGGTATGCTTGTAACTTGTAAGTTGTAACCTAGCTAGCTAGCTCATATATACGGAGTATTAATGCAGCGGCCTTTTATTATGTGGGTTGGCAGAGATGAAGCTAGGTCTACAAATTTAGGGCGTCTAATGGAAAGACATGGGCCGAAGGTTTTGGGGACAAGCTACAAGGATCCAATTGCAAGTTTTAGACAATTTCACAAGTTCTCTGTGGACCATCCGGAGGTAATTAATTAATAATGTAGTAGATAGAATGCAGCAGGTAGATGGATGGATTGGATCATAATAACCATTCAATGGACATGCTTTTGTACGTATTGAATTTGCAGATATACTGGTCATTTGTTTTGAAAGAGCTGGCAATTCAATTCCAACAAGATCCGGTGTGCATTCTGGATACCAGCTCTGATCCATCCAAGCACGGGGGCACGTGGCTCCCTGGTTCAGTTCTGAATATAGCTGAATGCTGCTTGCTGCCCAGTAGTCGCCACAAAAAGGAGGACAACAGCTTGGCCATTGTATGGAGGGATGAAGGACAGGATGATGATGATGCACTTCATTCTATGTCACTTCAACACCTCCGACACCAAGTCATGTATGCATGCATGCTTTCTCGTTTTTATACGTATATTTTGACGCAGTCAACTTCAAAAAATGATTTGAATGCCTTCCCGATTGAATTTTGAGCTGAAATTTGGTATGGACAAACTAGACTTGATGAGGAACATGCTCAAAAATTTTCGTCAAAAAATTCCAACGGGAAATGGCCCAAACGTCCATGTTCGGACGGTGCTTGGACGGGGAATGTTCGGACCTGAACATTCCTCATATAAAGGTGCAAACCCTCATGTTTATGTGTGGAGCAAATTTACTCTTATTCACTTTAAATAAATAAAATAAATTTTAAAAACACTACAAATAAATTATAAATTCAAAATTGATAAAAAGTTAAGAGTTCAAGAGGAATATTTATTTTATGTTAAAATATTAACTCTTTAATTTTAAATTACAAAATTATTACTTTTCCAAATGAAGCACTTGAAATTATTGACGTTACGCACACGTGAATCGTCATGTGTGCGTCACGTCAGCGGGTGACCGACTGACATAACAATTAACCTGCAAATGTGACGTTTTTACAAAGTTCGAGAATGATTGTTTTCATGAAAATAGGAGGACCAAATGGACAAAAAAGTGACACTTTAAAAATGAATTGACGGAACTGCCCCTAGTCTAATCCAGCCCTTTTGCTTTTCGTTACTCAAACGTTATATCTCGACGGCCACCAGGAGCAACCGCCCAGCTAGCATGCTTCCCGATGCTGGCGTTGTTCTGCTGCAGCGCATCCTGCCGTTGGCGAACTCTAGTCGCTCATCCCGTCTCCGTCTGCCGTGTGCTGTTTCTCGTCTGCTCGTACTGTTGAGGATAGTGAATCAGAAACGACGGTGATGATCTTAAATAGCAATCTCCAGAAGGCAAATGATGTCCGTGTGATCAAGAGACGTTAGCGCACAACCAAAAATCAAGCATTTTACCAACGACGGATAAGCTGATAATGCCGAAGGTGGATGTATTGGGAGATTGCCAATTGTGGAACGAGGATGATGAAACAATGACTCATCTTTTCGAAGATCGTCGGCTAGTAGCTGAGGTCTGGGAAAATGCCCGCGAAGAGTGGATGGAGAAACTTTTTAGTTCCATGACAGAGAAGGAGCACAATGTAGTATGGAATAACCATTGTTTTAGTGCTTTAAGGTGATTAACATGGGAGTTTACGTATTACTGAGGTGGCGGGCAGCCCAGAGAATTACGGTGTCGAGTGGAGCAACCATGAAGAAAGAGACTCGTTGGGTTAAGTCTATCCTTGGAACAATCAAGATTAGTGTTGATCGAGTTACAGATGACCGTCGGGGAAGAAGAGCTTGGGGATGGGTTGGATTTTAAGAGGAGGTTGGGGAGTAGCAGATTGGGGAGCTAGGCATGACAGAGGCACTTGGAGTTAGGGCGGCGATCACATGGGCGAAGGATCAAGGATGAAATTGACTTGTTAAAGAAACGGATGCCCAGATGATCATGACGAGACTTTAGGAAGATTCAGGGGTTTCATATTTTGATGTTATCATCGAAATATTAGACAAATTCTTCATGATGAAGCTAGGTTTATTGTCCATTTTTGTATGCGATCTGCGAACCGTGTGGCCCATAAGCTTGCTACGACAGCATTGTCCAATGGGGGTAGTGGTTATTTTGATGCTAGCCTGGGTTGTATTTTGAGCTAGTTAGCGAATGATTTCTTGAATTAATATAATTGGTTTTCATTCAAAAAAAGATTAGGTTGTTGTATCTTGCGCGAGTAGTTCATCTAGTTTTCTTATGGGGGTAGTTCATAGTTGTGTGCAATTTTGTTGATTTGTGAAATTGTTGTTCTTGTTGGAATAAAGGAGTTTATGAGTATTGTATTTAGGTGATTGTGTGTGGAAGAGAGAATTTTAGAGATAGATGATTTTGAAAGAACTTGGAACTTTTATTGATTTGGAGCTTTTGGCTTGTATTACAAATGAGTGAGCAGTGCTCTATTTATAGGTCTCATAGGATCCTTCTAGGCACTCCTATTTCCTTAAGATTCTACAATATTCCATATAATTCTAGCTTAGGAACATTCTAGAATTATTTAATAAGTGCATTGACTAAAGACTACTCTAGATCTTTCTTTACTAACTCTAACTTATGGGCTAACTAATTTATTATTTCTCATACAACTATTAGCCCAATAAGTTAACTTCTAATGGACCCAATTATTGGGCTAAGCCAAGTTTAATTTCTAACATCCCCTCTTAAACTTGACTTAGCAACACCAAGTAGATTCCGCATCTTTGCAAAGACATCATGCTTGAGTGGCTTTGTGAGAATATCAGTGACTTGGTCTTGAGTCTTCACATACTCTACTTGAACTTCCTTCTTCGCTATCTTTCCCCGGATGAAATGATATCGAGTGTCTATGTGCTTACTTCGATCATGAAACACTGGATTCTTTGCTAATGCAATAGCTGACTTGTTGTCCACAAATATTGTTGTTGCTTCTTCTTGAGACATGCCGAGAGCTTGCAATATGTAGCGGAGCCAAATTGCATGACAAACACTTGATGTTGCTGCAACATACTCGGCTTCACAAGTGGACAGAGTGACTATTGATTGCTTCTTTGAAACCCATGTGAAAGCGGTGTTTCCCAGGTAAAACACGAACCCAGTTGTGCTCTTGCGGTCATCGATATCTCCACCCCAATCACTATCACAATATCCAACCAGCTTAAACTCTTCAGATGAAGAGTAAAACAACCCATATTCGGCGGTGCCTTTGAGATATCGCAAAATCCTTTTTGCGGCCTTCAAATGAGTTGTTGTAGGGGCCTCCATGAATCGACTAACAAGTCCAACACCGAAGAGAATATCCGGCCTTGTACATGTTAAGTATCTTAAGCTTCCCACAAGACTCTTAAAGTAAGTTGGATCAATCAATTTTCCTTTATCATACCTTGATAGCTTTAGTCCACTTTCGACAGGTGTACTTACAGGTTTGGAGTCCTCCATGTTGAACTTCTTGAGTACTTCTCTCGCGTATCCTTCTTGAGTGATAAATATACCATCATCCATTTGCTTCACCTCGATGCCAAGATAGTAACTCATAAGCCCAATGTCAGTCATCTCGAACTCCCTTGTCATGACTTGTTTAAACTCATCGAACATCGTCATGTTATTACCTGTAAAGATGAGATCGTCCACGTATATGCACATGAGCAATATGTCTCCTTGATGATTTTTCTTTACATATAGTGCATGTTCTTGTGGACACTTCACGAATCCATTAGCTTGGAAGTACTGGTCAATTCTACTATTCCAAGCTCTTGGTGCTTGTTTAAGCCCATAAAGAGCCTTTCTTAGCCTCAACACTTTATCTTCTTGCCCTTTGACTTTGTAACCTTCGGGTTGCTCAATGTAGACTTCTTCTTCCAGGAACCCATTTAAGAACGCGGACTTGACATCCATTTGATGTATCTTCCATTTGTTGTGAGCCGCGAGTGCGATTATCAATCTTATTGTTTCCAATCTAGCAACAGGCGCAAATACTTCTTCATAATCAATGCCATGTCTTTGGGCGTAGCCTTTGGCTACTAGTCTTGCCTTGTACTTCTCAACCTCCCCTTTTGCATTTTTCTTGATCTTAAATATCTACTTCACTCCAATTGCTTTATGATTTGATGGAAGTATGGCTAGCTCCCATGTTTTGTTCTTCACAATGGACTTAATCTCATCATCCATTGCATCTCTCCACTTCTTGTTTCTTGTGGCTTCTTCAAACCTTAGTGGCTCGCAATCACCAAATAGACAAAAGAGTGTAAGTTCATCATTTGAGTTCAGGTTTTGTGTTACCTCGTAAAGCTCTTCAATGCTTCTCATGCGTGGTACTTCTCTTTCATCCGAACTTGGTGGCGAAGATTGAGCTTGAGTGGGAGATGGTGGCGGAGTTATATTTTCATGATTCTCTTCAACTTCTTCTTCATATTCCATGGATGGTAAGAGACTATAATCTTCTTTGTCACCAATGCTCCAATTCCATGAGCCTTCTTCATCAAACTCCACATCGCGACTTATTATAAGCTTCTTCAAATCCGGATTGTAGAGTTTGTACCCTTTTGAGTGTTTGTCATATCCAATGAATATAAACTTCTCGCTCTTGTCATCGAGTTTTGATCTAGTCTGATCAGGAGCATGAGCATATGCAATGCATCCAAATACTTTCAAGTGCGAGACTCTGGGTTTACCTCCATGCCACGCTTCTTGTGGAGTTATTCCATCTAGACTCTTCGTGGGGCAGCGATTTTGAAGATAGACGGCACAATCCACAGCTTCAGCCCAAAATTCTTTAGGCATATTCTTCGTCTTTAGCATGCTTCGGGCCATGTTGAGGATAGTCCTATTCTTTCTTTCGGCAACACCATTTTGTTGTGGTGTGCGTGGGACAGTCATGGGACGACGGATGCCGTTATCTTCACAAAATTGATTGAACTCCTTTGATGTGAACTCTCCACCCCGATCTGATCTCATGGCTTTAATAACGTACCCACTTTCTTTCTCAATAAGAGCTTTAAATTTCTTGAATGCTTCAAAGGCCTCTGATTTTTGTTTCAGAAAATATACCCAAGTTTTCCTTGAGTAATCATCGATGAAAGTGAGAAAGTACTTACTTTTACCATGAGAACATGGAGTAATAGGACCGCATAGGTCAGTATGGATTAACTCCAATGGCTCCTTAGCTCTTGAGGTAGCTTCTTTAGGGAATGCTTTCCTTGATTGCTTACCGAGTAGACATCCTTCGCATAGTTGATTGGGATGATAGATGAAGGGCAAACCTTTCACCATGCCTTTGGACGATAGCATTTTCAAGCCACCAAAGTTTAAGTGCCCATATCTTAAGTGCCAAATCCATGACTCATCTTTCAAGCAACTTTTCAAGCATATGGCTTGATCTTTTTGAATATCAAGCAAGAACATTCGATTTCTAGTCATCGGCACTTTAGCAAGTAGTCTCCCATTATTGTCTCGTAGAGAAAGACTACGATTCTTTAAGTGAATATCATAGTCTTTTTCTAAGAGTTGTCCCATACTTAGAATATTTGTTTTTAAGTTGGGCACATAGTAAACATCGGAAATGAATTGGTGACTTCCATCATTTAGGCGGATTAGAACGTTACCTTTACCATTCACCACGACTTTCGATTCATCTCCAAAGGTAACATGACCTTGAGTATGTTCCACCTTCACGAACAAGCTTTTATCTCCTGTCATGTGGTTGCTAGCTCCGGTATCTAAATACCATGTGCTCTTCTTCGCTTGTTCTTCATGATTTGCCATCAACAAGGTAAGTTCTACCTCGTTATTCATCTCCATGAGATGTGCCTCTTTGTTAACATGATGAGAGTTCTTGCATTCATATGCATAGTGGCCATATTTATTGCAATTATGACATCTTAGTTGATACTTGTCGTACCTTTGTGGTTTGATTCCTCTCCCACGGCCTCTAGATGCTTGTGTATATTGAGTTCTTTCTTCATTGTTGAATTTTGTATAACCACGACCTCGACCACCTCTTCCACGTGCACCACGTCCTCGATCATAACCACGACCTCGTTGGCCTCTTTCTTCACCTCTATTCTCCCTTCTTTCTTTAAAAGAGAGTTTGGAGTAAAGGGAATGCTCCAATGATTCATCAGATTTATTTCTCACAACTCTTTCTTCATGGACTTGTAGTGAGCCCATAAGTTGATCAATGGTCATGGTCTCTAAATCCTTGGACTCTTCTATGGCCACCACAATATAATCATAGTCTTTGGTGAGAGAGCGAAGGATTTTCTCAATCACCGTTATGTCCTTTAGCTCCTCCCCATTTCTCTTCATCTCATTTACAATTCCCAACACTCTAGAGAAATAATCGGATATTGATTCCGAATATTTCATTTTAAGTTGTTCGAACTCACCTCTAAGATTTTGAAGACGAATTCTCTTCACCTTGCCGACTCCTTTGAAAGAATTATGAAGTATTTCCCATGCTTCTTTAGAAGTGGTGGCATTTGCAACCTTCTCGAACATGGCCTCGTCTAAGCATTGATATATGAGAGTGAGAGCTTGTTGATCCTTCCTCCTACTCCTTTGGAGACTATCCCTTTGGGATTGATTTAAAGTAGCATCATCTTGAGGTTCCTCATAACCTTTGTCAACAATCTCCCATGCATCTTGAGATCCTAGCAAGGCTTTCATGCGAATGCACCAACTAGAGTAGTTATCTTTGGTGAGACGAGGAAATTGGAAGGGAAGTAAGCCGTTGGCATTCATCTTTCTTGAAAGGATTGATGGCTCTGATACCACTTTGTTGGAATAAAGGAGTTTATGAGTATTGTATTTAGGTGATTGTGTGTGGAAGAGAGAATTTTAGAGATAGATGATTTTGAAAGAACTTGGAACTTTTATTGATTTGGAGCTTTTGGCTTGTATTACAAATGAGTGAGCAGTGCTCTATTTATAGGTCTCATAGGATCCTTCTAGGCACTCCTATTTCCTTAAGATTCTACAATATTCCATATAATTCTAGCTTAGGAACATTCTAGAATTATTTAATAAGTGCATTGACTAAAGACTACTCTAGATCTTTCTTTACTAACTCTAACTTATGGGCTAACTAATTTATTATTTCTCATACAACTATTAGCCCAATAAGTTAACTTCTAATGGACCCAATTATTGGGCTAAGCCAAGTTTAATTTCTAACAGTTCTTATGCAATTTTAAAGTCATCTCATAATTTTTGAATTATAATTATTTCAAAAGTGTTGGATAGAATGAGAATTTGCTTAACAATGTTCCATGAGAAATGTTTTTAAATATTTTGTTGAATTTTCTTGAATATTTCTATAGTTACTTTTGCTTAAATATATATATTCATAGTGTTTTTACTATGACTTGAACAAAAAACTATGACATGTACGTAGCACCAAATATTTAAAAGAATTTATAAAGGGAAATTGGAATAAACTCGTGACAAAGTTTAGACTTAGACCTGAAAAACTAAGGGCTGACCGTGTATTAAGATGTTTTAATTGGATTGTAATTTTTTTGTCTGATTTGATCTGGTTTGTTCTGTTTAAGTTTGATTTGAACTGTTCTGATTTGGTCTGAATGGTAAGTGTATTTTGCAATTGTCGAAGTATGGTCTAGTTTGTTTTGGTGTTTTAACTATGGTCTGGTTTGGCTGAAAATATTCCAATTATAAACTTCCTTAGACACAAATACTTGTGAGGAATAAATGAGATTAAGAATGCTTACACTTGAACCAATATATTATGATCTAGTGTGATTGAGTAATAATGTATAGTATGCGATGGCATGAGCATAGGCATTTAGTGTTTTGGATGTAACTCGAACCAACAGAGGAGAGTAGTTGGGGTAACTACACCAAACATTTTTTTCTCTGCCCACAAAAATAGTTAGAGAAGGATAAAACTTAGATTTTCTTTGTGACACACAGGTTAGTTGCAAACGCACTAGATTTAGTTTTCTCAAAGGGAGACACAATTGCCATTGACATGCCAATGACAGAAAAAGCAGTCATTATTTACTTGGCAATTATACTCGGAGGCTTTGCTGTTGTATCTATTGCTGACAGTTTTGCTCCCACTGAGATTGCCACCCGTTTACGAGTCTCCAATGCTCAGGCCATCTTTACGCAGGCACCCACTCCATCCCTTCTCTTTTCGGTCAGTATAATGTTCCATTTTTTACTTTTCTCATCAAATGCAGGATTTTATCGTGCGAGGTGGCCGACGGTTTACTTTATACAGGTAATAATTTAATACATGTTGTTCAGCATTCACTCATACATAAATACAGCGAGAGGGAGAGCTTCTTTGTACGAAATACTGTGCCATTTCCCAGTACAGTTTACTGTCTGATTTTAGACTTTCTTTGCGATATAAGCCCGGCCAGGTAATCTTTTTGTTTGGTGCTTGTCTTTGTACTTTGTAGTCGCGTTATAGAAGCTGCTCCAAAGAGAGTCATTGTGGTCCCCGTGGCTGGAGAGGATGTTGAAGTTCAGCTAAGACATCAGGATGTGTCATGGAAAAGTTTTCTTGCTGCTCCTCTTCACCTTCCTAGGTAATGAATAATGACTTTGGTAAAAAAAAAAAATTGAGTTCATTTCATGCAAGGATGGAGGACTGGACCACTTTAAAATATATATTGGGTAAATCGCGAATTGACTAGAATCGTGAAGCGGGGTTCCTAAGAACTGGAACCACCTACAGCCTACCTACCATGTTTTGAATGTTCCAAAATTTCCGGGACCAGAACTGTGACCCTCCCAGTTTTCATATCTTCATTACCTTCCTTGGTAGGCAATAACTTAATGTTGCTCATAACACATTAAGATAGATTTGGAGATTTGTTCTAAAAGCTCAATGCTATATGTCTTTTATATTATTATATTAATTCGATGTGGAATGGTTAAATGCTAGCTGCACGAATGTTAGTCTTGACAACATATTCTTGTGTGGCAGACCAAGTAATTACACACCAGTATATCAACCAATAGACTCTATCACCAATATACTATTCTCTTCCGGAACAACAGGTTGAGAATGAACCGGTGCTTTTTATATATACATATGTTCCTTCTGCAGTCTGACCTTACTAGCTTTTTGATCTTATCATGTCAACTTTCAGGAGATCCAAAAGCAATACCTTGGACCCACCTCTCCCCCATGAGAGGTGCTGCTGATTCATGGGCTCATTTTGATGTCCAAGCTGGAGATGTCTTTTGCTGGCCTACAAGTTTGGGATGGGTGATGGGGCCTACTTTAGTATATGCCTGCTTTTTGACTGGTGCAACTCTAGCACTCTATCATGGATCTCCTTTAGGTCGTGGTTTTGGAAAATTTGTTCAGGTAAAGTTCACTTAGCTTTGCATGTAGTAGCTGACTGTGGATCTTCAAAAAAACATTTACTAGACACAGGCATGGTTTTTTTGTCACTCCAATCAGTACATGTTTTTATCCATCCCTGCAATTTATGTCATTTTCTTTGTAGCTCCTCTCCATCAAAGTTTGTAAAAAAAATAATGATGTGACTCATATAACCCCCATAACCCCATTATGGCTTTACCACACCACTAAAAGAACTTCAGATTTTCTTTCAAGAGAGCATAGGGAGTATAAATTGAAGGGAAGAATGGTTAGTTTTGCTTAACTCTCCTATTAGTTTCTGTGGAGTTGCACAAAGTTCAAGTGAAAATATGTGTTTATATGTAAAACATATTCACTGATTTACATTGATAGGATAAACTTTCTGCTTTCGTAGTTCTTGTGCATGATATATTCGAATTTGCTTATTATTGAGTCCTAAACATTTTAGTAGAGAAAAATGTCCTTTAAATGATACGGGGTAAAAGACAAAAAGTTTCTGGTCAACATTGCTAATTTTCCATGCCTTTTCCCTTAAAATTGTATCAGGATGCAGGGGTAAGTATTTTGGGAACTGTTCCAAGCTTGGTGAAGGCCTGGAAAAGCACAGACTGTATGAAAGGCTTAGACTGGACTAGAATAAGGCACGTTCTTTTAATTCTTATCAGCCTTTGGACAAAAAAACTAAACACAAACATCTAGCAAACAATTTGAAGTATGCCGAATCAGATGTGTAAATTCTTCAAGAATACTCGATCAGATAAATAAGTACTTCCTCCGTTCTTTTTTAGTTTCAACATTCCTATTTTCACGCTAGCCAGCGCACAACTTTGATCGTCATTGTATTTAATTCTATATTAGTATACAAAGTTTAAAAATCAGATTATGGAAATTTGTAATGAGATGAATTAAACAATATATTTCAATTTTTTCATACATTAATAAATAAAATGTAGTAAAAGTAGAGCATGTGGATAGTGTAAAGTTTTCTATGATGCAACTAAAAAGAAACGGAGGGTAATACTTCATAATATATTAACCAACATGAATTAACTCATAATTACGTCATTAATGAGAATGTACAGGGTATTTGCTACTACTGGAGAAGTCTCTAATGTTGATGATGACCTATGGCTTACTTCGAGAGCTTACTATAGACCCGTTGTTGAATGTTGTGGCGGTACAGAGCTTGCATCAACCTATATTGCTGGAAACCTTTTGCAACCACAAGCTTTTGGAGCGTTTAGCTCAGCATCGATGTCCGTTGGCATTGTCATCCTTGATGAAGATGGGCATGCTTATGTAAGTGTTTTATAATGCCAATTAAAATCTTCAAGATTCTTTCATTTTGTAACTTATGAGCATTGCTGCAGGTTTTGCAGAATAAGTCTATCTAAACTAATATAGTGACATCTGCCTACCTGTCTTAGGGTCTCTGTTTGGATGGGGGATTTGGATGGCTTGGTCTATGGGCATGTTTGGGTATTAACATTTCAGGCAAAATGCTGAATTCATTTGAAGTGAAAACGCTGCAAAATGCAGTGGATTGAAATGGCGTTTCCAAAAAGTGCTGAAAAACAAAGAAAGCCTGTATCTTAATTAGTAGAGTACTAGAGTTTGTCTTCCAATGAATACAGAGTAGAAATTTATATGCTCACATACTACGTTAATCTTCCATTTCTTACAAAATCTCAAATGTATATCAAGATATAGGCTAAACACTCCAATGTCCACATTAATAAAGTCCTCCATCCAAACTGGCCCTTGAATAAAAGTGGTTATAACGCTGTACTACCTCTGTCACAAAAAAAGAGTGACATTTGAGCAAGGAAAGTTCAACTAACTGTTTTAATTTTAGAAAAGCACAACAGTTATATACAAGTCATTAGTTCTACTTATATTTTTTACTCTGTGACAGCCAGATGATAAGGCTTGCATGGGTGAGGTTGCTTTATTCCCTATCAATATGGGAGCTAGTGATAGGTTACTAAATGCTGATCATGAAAGCGTATACTTCAAGGGAATGCCTGTGCACAAGGGAATGGTATGCATCATTAATTATGTGAGAAAGCATGTACATGGATTTTCGGACTTAATTAACTCTCCAAGTGCCAGAAAGAAATATGGATTATTAATCAAGTATATATTCCTTCTACTGCTGTTTTGTACTCCGTATTACATTAAAACTCTTGGAGTAACTAGCAGTGTATTACCAGTCAATTCTCAATATTCATAGGATCTGTTATGCAAATGGAAAAAAAGACATAGTTATATTGAACATCAATAATTTCTACACCAATATTTTATTTCAACTTTAAGTGTTGTTAGTCCTAAAAATATGTAACCCTCATTCTTTATTTGTATTTTCAGCAACTTAGGAGGCATGGTGACATCCTTAAAAGAACGGTTGGCGGTTATCTCACTGTACAAGGGAGAGCTGATGATACCATGAATCTCGGGGGTATTAAAGTATGTCAAGTTGTGCCAGATTTCCAGTCAATTGATTTACCGTGAAAATTACCAATGCAAATGATAAATAGTTAAGTTTTTTGTTTTTTTCCACATAGAATAACAATAAAAACTTGAAGTGGGCATTAGCGCACAAGTTTCCAGTGTCTATGTGTGACCGAGAAGTCACGGGTTCAAATCGGGCTCAAGTCTTGAAGCGGCCTCTTATCAAAATGACAAGAGAAGGCTTGCCCCCTACATCCTTTGTAGTGAGACCCTTCACCGGACCCTCGCCTTGCGGGGACACAAATGTGCTCCGGCTGCCCTTTTTTAAAATAAAAACAAAAACATTGGTTTTGACTCTTATCTTTTTTTCCTTCCAATAATCCTCTATGTTTTCCTCCATATTTTCTTTCACGAGTAGTGTGTTTATTCCAAACTGACCCTTTATGTGGCCATTATATAATATGTTCATTATTTAGGATAAATATCACATTGATAATATACATTTGTAACTCCCTCATTTCATTTCATTTTCATTTACCCCAGTGCTGCAAAGGCTCCCACCTACGGTGGGGTAAGGGGGGGTCGGATGTACGCAGTCTTACCTCTGTACTAAAAGCACAGAGAGACTGTTTCCGGATGACCCATAGTAAAAATCGCGTCCAAAATTGCATGGGCTGACTGCTACTTCATAACAAAAAAGCTCGACATTTGTAACTCCCTCAGTCCCTTAAAATTTTGCCAGTGTTGACTGGCGCGTGGAATAAGAAAGTATAAACCGTGTCTGATTTCTGTGCTGAATAAAGACGTAATATTAACCGCGAATTAGTTACTTTAGAGTTTAGACGAAAAGTAACAAGTTTTATGGACATCGAAATTGGGACAATTGCCACGGTTTATTGGGATGGGCGAAGTACTATATGAACCAACATCATTAAGTTATGGAGTCACTGATGTATGCAGCTTTGATCTACTAAGAGTGTTTCTCTTTTGTGCATATGCAGACAAGCTCAGTTGAGATAGAGCGTGTTTGCAACCTGGCTGACAAAAATATTGTTGAAACAGCTGCTGTCAGTGCATCACCGGCAATTGGTGGCCCCGAACAATTAGTTATATTTGTGATAGTCAAAGAGGGATTTAAGGTTTCACCATTAGAGCTGAAGACTAAATTTTCAAGATCCATACAGAGCAACCTTAATCCTTTGTTCAAGGTTTTTATTTCTCTTTAACTTCCTTGGAGATTTTGGGTGCTTTATTAAATTCTTAATTCATTTCTTCTGCATATGTTTTGCATTTTGTACTCTGTAGTCACTAGTAATTTAACTAATCCTCCAAAGCACAACCATAACTCCATAATGGAAGCACACAATATATACTCACGCTCATTTTTTCCTCAGTCACTTGTGAAAAAAATTAAATGAAATACTCAATTTCCAACTTTACCCAAATCTCTTGTTTTTGTAGTATATAATACTCCCTTCATCCGGTTAAGGTTGGTTTTTCTAAATTGTTCTTACTTTATTTTCACTTGATAATCATGTCACCTCCTCTTATATCAATGATAGGGGGCGAAGGTAGTAACTAGTTCAATGTACAATAATAATAATAACTAGTTAAATGCTTCGAATATTCTACTAAAGGGTAATATAGTCTTTTTGTATCCATATTTTGTATCCATATTAACCTTGAATAGAATGAAATGGGGGAATATTTTAACATAATATGCATGTTCAATCTTCCCCCATTGATCATTAGGTGAGCGCTGTAAAGATTGTTCCTAGGTTCCCACGAACAGCTTCAAATAAGGTAATGAGGAGAGCTTTAAGGGATATATGGAAGCAGGAGGTTCTTGGGACGCAGAGTAAGCTTTAGCTGAGGATGTGGACAGGACACTACTACCTCCCGCATATGTAATCAACTAGGAAGCACGGAAACTCTCCATGGCTCACGTTTCCACTTTTCGGAAACTCGGAAGCGTTTCAGAAACTCAGAAACTTCAAATTTCCGTTTCAAGGCCGTTTACGTAATTAAGAAAAATTTGGAAACCCGTTTCACTACGTTTCGGAAACCTCAGATTCCAATTTTTTTCTTTTTCAAAAGATTCGGTGATGGAAAATAATTTTTATAGTGAATTTTTGTGGTATTTCTCAGCGACAACACTTGTTACATTTCGTAACACAATGTATTGCTAGAAATGTATTACTCCGTACATTTTATGTTTAATTATGTACTAATATGAAATAATATCTAAATTCGAACATGTAGAGTGATTTTATTATTTGGTTACTAAACAAATTATATTAAAAAACATGTGCATATGGAAAAACTTGTGTACATATATTAAAAAATATTTATAAATATATCCTTATATTTTATAATATTTACGCGTTTCCCCCACGTTTCGTGTCCTATATTTTTTTAGAAATTACGTTTCTCGCGTTTCCCGTTTCCTGTTTCACGTTTCCTGTTTCCATGCTACTTAGGTAATCAAGAAATGAACATATACAGAACTTGGTCGGTTTCTACCCACCCTACCCTAGGAGTCTCCCGAACATAAAATTGTTTAGGGTTTTTCCTTAAAATATTACTATCTCCGTTCCAATAAACTTTGTCATTTCTTAAATTTGAATCATGACTATAATATAATGGAAGTTATAAATTTTATACTTTTATGAAACTACTTTTAATAAACAATATTTTCATATATTTTTTATATTATAAAAAATTTCCAATAAAAAGATATAGTTGGTCAAAGTTTTAAAAATGGCAAATATTTTTTGAAAGGATGTAGTACTAAATTGAAGTCAATTTCCAAAAATGTGATTACTCTTAAATATTGATAAAAATGTGATTAATAATGTCATATATGGAAAACATGATGTCACTGCAAGTTTATTGTGTCATTGTGATTTTTTGTGGCACTAAGCCACTAAGGCGGTGTTTGGCAATTGGTTTTGGGCTATTGTCACTGCAAGTTTATTCTGTTGGTTGATTGATGACAGTGAGTTTTGTTTGCTCTTTTGATTAATTGATAGTATTAGTTGTTTATAAAATAGTATTTGGTTAAACGACGGTTTACAATCGGCTGATAACTTGTTAACTTGCTTTTAAGGACATCAATTAATTTGTTTTGTTTACTAACTACTTTTATACTCCGTATATGTTTCACACATTTCGATAATATTATTAGTACAACTAATTTAATCCATTTTTATTTAATGAAAATATAACTTTAAACATGAATTTTAAAGAAGAAATTTAACACAAAAATTAACAACTAAGATTGAAATCTACATTTTTTTCTTGACTTCCGCTAGCAGCCGTCCCTTTTCTGATTGCCTTGCGGAAGAGAGTTGCCCTCTTTTTCTAGATACTCCGTATGAAATACAAGTTCTTTGTGGCCTGTGCTTTGAATACTCCAGCATTAAACGTCAAAACAACGATTGAAATCAGAGTATGGGTTTGCTGTTTTAGTAGACTTGGTTTAGGAGAAAGTCCGATAGTTTGGTGTAGGAGAAGCATCTGACGTTGAAGAAGAAAGCTTGCTCAATGGCCGTTTTTTTTTTTTGCGTAAAGTGTGGAAGATGAAGTGACACGAAGCGAAGGGAGGCAGTGCATGTAGAATAGGAATTTGCAATAGAAATTCAAACGGCCAACACCCTAAACGTCGGATTTATTAGCTTTTTTAATTTTGGCTGTTTAAGATAAAAAGTCAAGCAAAAAGGCCGATTAACCAAACACCCTATTAGTTGCTTATCTGGTCAAAATGCCAAATAGCAGTTCAATCAGCCAAAAAATGGTTGATTGCCTGCTAACCAAACACCCCCAAGAATTGTCACTATTGGATTTTCATGTTACTTACAAATGTCTTTATGGCCGTGAAACGTGTTACTATCCAACATTGTCGCCTGCCACGGCCGTCTTCTTGTAGACCGCTCATTGCCCCTGCCCTTCCCCATCCCCATCCCCACGCCTCAACACCCCAAACCCAGTGACCATCACCCAATCTAGTGTTGGACGCCGCCTTCGAGACTGCCTCGTACGTGCACCTTACTTAGCCTCAGTCCACTCCCTTGCCCTGCCATAACCCCCATATCCAGCACCCTTCCCAGCATCTAGCCACCTCCTCAACCCAACTTCCCAACCCTATCCCCCTCCCCAATCACAGCCACGCCACCTGCAACCTTAGCCATCCAAAATTAGTCGAGCCGCTGCTCCCCTGCCATTTGCTGCCGCCATCGTCGAACGCAGATCTCTAAATTTAATGTCGCCGCCGCTGCTAAGATAAAATCTTAACCCTATCTCCCTTACTACCATAAGCACCGCCTCAGTCCCTCGTCTGCAACCGTACCCTCGCTCTTTGCCCCGTCCCCAACCCTTGGTCTGCCCATGTCCAGCGCACTAGACACTGAAGCTCAAACTCACCCCCTTAGGGTTCACAATCAACAGCCTTCGTTGCCAATGTCGTCACAGAGAAAGAGAAGAAAACGAAGAGAAGGATGTATGGCAGCAGAGTGCAGACCGAAGGCGCATCAGCGAAGGCCCATCAAATGCAAGGTGAAATGGCAGAGAAGTGGAAGAGACTTACGAAGAAGAATGAATGATGTGAAGACACTTTTCTGTCCAAATCAATTTTAGTCATATCTTTGTCCAATATAAGCTGAGAAGTCCCTCGATTACCCGCTAATATTCATGCCATTTTTTCAGATATTTATGTACATGTATACTCTCTTGGTTTGCTGTTGAAAGTCCCTCGATTACCAAGTGTAGACATGGTCATTTTTCATTTTTGTCAACAATTGTGGCTTCTAGGGTGCTTCACACGATGACTCCTGCAGCTAGAGGTAGGATCTGTCTGATCTAGGTATTGCAATATTTGGTATGGATGAAGTATTATATAATAATTGGTGGATAAGGCTCAAATTAGACACTATGATTTTATGAGAATCTCATATTGGACACTAAGGTTTTAAATGAATCAAATTGGACACTATGGTTACATATGTATCTCATATTAGACACTGAAGTTTCATAATTCATAGTTTTTTGACACTCACTTATGATTCTCGATCTTCTTTCTTTAATAAAAATCGTTAGTCGTATATTTCCTTTCCTTTTTGGTGAAACTAAACTAATTTAATTACGTATATAATTTTGGAATATTTAATTTGATGTTTTAGAATATATATTTTGATTTTAATTAATAACTTCTTATATTTAACAATTTAAGAATATATTTAGGACTTTTCATTCATATGACTTTTATGGAACCTTAAGAAATATCGATTTGTTAAATTGATTTAACAATATTAAAGGATCCAATTACATTAGACTCCCTCTGTCACCTTTTAAATGTCTCGTTTTACCATATTGAGATGTCCCTATTTAATTGTCTCATAATTTATTTGGTAAAGTTTGTGTGGCTCAAAATCATTCTTACTTTATTCTTACTTTATCAAATAATATCAACCACACAAACTCACTTTTCTTAAAACTCGTGCCACCCTCTTCCAGGACATTTAAAAGTGGACGGAGGGAGTAATAGATTTTCTTAATTGGAACTTCTAATTATATATATTCTAAATCTAAATACACGAATTAAGTTATTTTTATTTTTTAGGTACATAAAACCTAGAGAAAAAGGAATACTTGTAGCTTTCAAGATGAAAATCTTTGGTGGGTGTTTGAAAATGACCAGAAAAATGTAAAATTTGATCCACTTGAAACTTTAGTGTCTAATATAAGATACACAAGTAACCATAGTGTCCAATTTGGTCCATTTGAAACAGTAGTGTCCAACATGAGATTTTTATATAACCAGTGTCAAATTTGACCCTTATCTCCCTAATAATTGGTAATGATAAGGTGTAATATAATACTCCCTTCGTTCCGAAAAGGTTGGCCAAAGTTGACTTTCACGTGGATTAATAAAGTAAAAACTGTGTGGTTGAAATTTGTGCAAAGGAGAGAGAATTAATTTTAGCCACATATTCCTTACTTTAAATGAAAATGATAAATCTTTTTGGGACATCTAAAAAAGAAAATTTGGCCATCCTTTTCGTGACGGACAGACGGAGGGAGTAATAACAAAACAATAATATGTCAGATGCTAGTTGTAATCTTACATGTGTGTGTAACATTCCATAACGATGACATCATGATGATGCATAGGTGATGTCATTATCAAGCAGGAAGAGTTAAATGCCAGATAGTCATGGACTCGAGTCCAGGTTGGCCTATTTTTGTTGTTGTGTACCCGAGACCGGCCCGGTGGTTAGCCAGTTACGGGTCGGACTGGGCCACCCATCCGGGTACCGGGCCGGGCCACCCGCCCGAGTTGGGCCGGTTACAATTTTTTTCCTTTCTTTTTTCCTACTTATTTCTACAAATGCTGCATATTAAAAACAAACTTCAAGTGCATTTATTTGAAATAGAATCTACATTTGAGAATTGAGAAAAAACTTACAATATGAAATACATTTTCTAATAAATAATAATATAATATAACATAATATAATATAAGTAATAAAATGGAGAATAAGAGAATTTGAGAAGATGAAGATGATTAAGAAAAATAGAATATTAGAGAGTAGAGAGTAGGAAGAGTTGGAGAAAAGGTGTTGAAAAATGTATAAAAATAGGAGTATTTATCCTTTTTTTACCCCCACCCCCAAAAAGCCTGGGACCCCCCTTCTCCCCTCCCAACGGCTATATAGCCGTTTGGGAGCCCTGCCCAACGGCTAGGGCCTTGTTTGGCTGCAATAAAAATAAAATAAAAATTTGACCGTTAGGCCCGAACTGGGCTCGGGCCCGACCGGGCCGGGTCACCATTTGCCAAACCCGAGACCGCCCCGCTAATCCGCTATACCCTGCCGGTTCGGGTCAAAGCCCGGTACCGGGACCTAAGGACCGGAACGGGCCGGTCCCACACAGTAGCGGGCCGGGCCGGTTCCCAGACCGGGTGGCCAGAACCGGGTCCAAGACTAAAGCCAGACGGCCCCTTATTCTATAAGGCATTTCATTGGATATTGCCTACTTTATACAGAGGAGAGAAATAAGGTGAACTACATTCATTATTTTAAAAACTTGCAATGTTTTTGAGAGAGAAACGTTAGACAAAATCCAATGGGACGAAGGAGTAGTAAATATATTATACAGAGTATATTATATGTAAAGATTTACTGGTATATTTGAATCCCCAATGGCCCAATATGGACCAAACGTGTTAAGTTTAGTTTAATTCATCTGTAAAAAATGACAAGGTCCACCCCGATCTATGTTTCATCAAGAATTCCACTTCAATGCCTGATGATTGACCACCAAATTAACGTATTTACAGATTTAGCACGGATGAACAAAAATCTGATACAAATCAGTCCTTGATGATTACAACAAAACTATGAAAAGGCAAACTACCACAAAGCACTAAAAGAGACCCATATCCATGTCATCAAAGAACAAAAATCATAGTGCCATCATTATACTGCTGGTGACCCGCAAACCACTTTATGGCCATATTTCACACTGCTTACACATTGCATTTGAGACAACCAAGTCATACTGGTACTCGCTTTCCCCGGTAACGATCAAAGAACTACATACATATGCATGAAGAGCAATGAAGGGCATTAGATATGCCAATGATCTTCAAGAGCCATATAAAATATTCTAGGTTTTTTTGTTTTGTAAATGAACATGATTTAAAGAGCTATCCATGATTCCTAATTCCTAGGAGTGATTATATTTTTACTTAATTTGTTTCAGAACCACGTCAAAACCGCATCTCTTTTATTTACACCTAAACTTAATTGTTTAACTCAACCAATCTAATACATATATTTTATGATTCTTAAAATCAAATTCAGAACCATCATTTTGCTAACAGCCTCTTAAAATGCTTCAGAACAGGCATCACATTTGGCACATTCCTATTACTCACCAACTACGGAGTACAGAGTATAATATTTTACTCCATGCGTAATGCGTTTAGAAAAAGAGGCCTCACAAATTAAGTAAAGCCTAATTTTCCTATAATTTGCAAGAATAAAAGTCACTTACAAGTCACTTATGATAAATTTAGGCAAACCAATGAAAAAAATTAAAATAAAAACTAATGACTTCTGATAATTTTCCTTAGCAAAATAAAAAAGTTATACGGAGAATTTAACATGATTCTTGTCATGTGGCAAGCACTTAAGTTCATGAATAACAGGATTTAAAAAACTACAAAATCAAATATGGAGTATTATGCAGACTGAGCTCGACAAGCTGATTATATAAGAAATGCCAATGCATCAGCGCAACTAAATACTAAGTATTTCATAAGACTAGTGATTCAGAAATGTTTCAAGAAATGAGAGGTGCCATACCGATCTGACAAAAGGCTGCTGAAAGAGCCAGCCGAGAATAGGTATCTTTTGCAGAAAAACTGCCAAAGTCGGCCAGAATCCACTGCAAAATATGTCAGTCAGCAACCTACTAAAACGACTGAAGTCGAAAACTCACACACAAAAGTAGAAGAAGCCACACCTACTAGAATCAATAAAAAAGCATGCCACTAACCTGAAAAGCACAACAAAACCATAAGCCTCGAGAATCATGCCCAGAATAGGCCATCCAATGACAACCAAGAAAAAGCCAACTCCAAATGACATTGTTCCCTGTGCAATGCTTGGAAAATGAGACCAACTACTATACAGACTCGCGTGAGAATATATATGCCTCAATAAATAAGTAAATAAATAAATTAAAGTATGACATAAAATATGAAGGCACGCAAATTATAAATGTGAGAAACTGAGAACGGGGTGGGGTATGACAAGAAAACAGTAAGAACCTTATAGTTGCTACGCTTCATGAAGAACTGCATGGATGGCTTCAGACCAATTGTTATGGCCACCCCAGATACAAAGAGGATCTGGTTCATTAAAGCAAATGTATGTTAATCGCTTGCGAGAGGACATAAGTGTAGGAAAATGAAGAGGAATTACACAACCGAGATAAAATCAAGGCTACTCACGTTTCCCATGGCAATTAGCCCCTTGTCGAAGAAGAAAATGATTCCTAAGAATGAAAAGAATACTCCGAATCCTGTCAACCCTAGACCAATCTCTGTTTCATTGAGCCACCACAAGTTCCTTAGAAAACATGGAATTTTGATAGCACACATTGTTTTCACTTTCTATTCATTTAATCTTCTAAAATTCATTCACAATATGATTATCAGAAAAGTGAGAAAACTAAATGATTCTAAATCGGACTAATGAACCATTGAGTTTAGTTGAGGCATAACTTTTTAGTATAATAATCAAAATCTAAAGTCAATACTAATATTTTGCCTATCAAGTAGAGTGCAGACTTCTTCTTTTCTTTTTTCCCAAAACTCTAGAAGTATGGCTTCTCTCTGATGCTTATCAAAAGCTCCACTTTCCCTTGTTAAACACTTGATTTGTCTAGACCAAAATGCCAATACGACATTCAAATATTCATTTATCTGGAACCTAAGTAGGAACTCAAACAATCTCTTCTTATCCAGCCTCAACAAGAGCTTCCTTACCGTTTCCCAATTATATCCACACAAAAAACCTCATATTATCATAACCAATGCTTTACTAAGAACAACTTGGGAAGACAGTAAGCCTAACCAAAACTTTCCTATGAAATCAAAGGAAATTTTAGGATCACAAAAATTAACTCCACAAGTATCTATTTCATACTAGAGATCATTTAAAGCTTGTAATAGAGGTGCCCAAATAAAACCAATGGACTTACTTTTACGATCGTTCATCTCGAAGGAAACCATTTCCGCAGATTCAGAATAGTCGGACAAGATAGGAAACTAAAAAACGCTCCGACGAGCGAGAAGAGAAAAAAGAAGTTAGAAATAGACCTAGACTAGAAAATCAAGCAAGATCTGGTTCAATTCCCAACTCGACGGATAAATTCAGAGATCCGGCCGTAAATAGACGCGTATATACGTGGAAATGAATAGAAAGCGCACCGACTATGCAGCCGGTGATGTGGTAGCGCTGTCCGAGCAGATTGCCGGGGAAGATGGGGTGAGAGAATGGATTTGCGGGAGATAGGGGGGGACTCTAATTACATGCCAAAACGGAATCCGCCCGCTGGCGTTTATGCCCGACTTTAACTCAATTAACTGAGTTAAGCAACACCATATGAATCTAAAATAAAGCAATAAAATAAATACTAATACCATTTTCCCATGACGGACTATATGGTGAGCACAATATAGGTGGTGATATTTTTTGCAAGGGAAAAGGGGCAAGCCTCTTGAAGTTGTCTATGCCCTTAAACTATTTTTTTGTGCAAAAAACTTTAAAATCCTTAAAAAAGAGAGCAATTAGCCCCTTTGTTGAATGGTGAAGAACTAACATGTATGGTACCCTTAATATTAAAATGACATGGACTATTTTTACGTTTTTAGTATAAATTAATAAAATAGTGGGGCAGATTTGCTTGATACTCTAAACTGATTAGGGTCGATTTTTCTTCAGGCTATCCGAACTAAAGTCCTTCAATTGCTGATTTCTCTTGACATAAGCCGTCTTCCTCCCTTCTCTACATAGGAATATAGTTCATTAAATCTTGGCTCATAGCATGTAAGTTTCATCGTAAGAAGCTCAGATTCAAACTCTATCATCTCCTTTTCCTTTGTTTCCCAAGGGTATCAGGTTGTCTATCCTTTTCCTTTTAAACATCAAATGTATATATCCCCGGGGAATGATCCTGTTGAGTAGGAGGGATAGGACCTTCTGGCCGCCCGCCGCCTTTTGAGGCGGTTCCCGGTGGAATTTTTTTATTACGAGCCCGTTTGGTGAGCATGTTTTCTGACCTATCAGATTTATCAATCAACTTTTTCACAAAACACGTAACTTTTGATTTCACGCGCTGAATTGTACGTAGTATAATAGTAAGAAAAAGTAAGGTTAGAGTTACTTTTCTAACTGTATTGGCTGAAGTTACTGTAGATGATCATATTAGTTATTTTTAATATAATTTTTTCTTTATTTTATTAATAAAATATATTTTATATATATTTTTTTCATAAATCAGCCAAATCAGCCAATACAGTCACTTCATTCAGAACTTCATAAATATCAGCAGAAATAGCCGATTCGGCCGATTTCAGTGTTACCAAACGGGCTCTAATTTTTTGAGCATGTTCCTCATCAAGTCTAGTTTATCTTCAAAAGAAATCAGCTAAAAATTCGATCGAGAAGGCAACCAAATATTACTTTGAAGATAACCACGCCAAATTATACATATAAAACGCAGTTATTTTCAAAAAATGATTTGACTGCTTTCCTGATCGAATTTTTAACTGAAATGTTTTGTGAATAGACTAGAATTGATGAGCAACATGCTCAAAAAATTCATCAAAAAAATTCACCGGGAACCGCCCAAACATCGGCAGCCAGACGGAGCATCTTGTCCCTCTAACCGGAAATTTTTCAGTCTTAAGCATCGAGATGCATCATAATAATTTTGCTGGTTAGTTTTGTTAAACGTTTTCTTCTAATTCCAAAATAGGTCTTTATAGTGTTTTTTAATTATTTGCAACCCTTTTAACATATTTATTGTATGTATGGGACGTCCATAGCAGTCAAAGGAGTAACTTTAACACCTCCCAATTCTGTTAAATAATGAGGAAAGTGTCAAATGAGTACATGAAATTGCGAGCGGGAGAGTAAAGAGTACATGATTGTGTAAGTGTGACTCAGAGGTACCTTAACTCGGAAAATAAGTGCTAATTTAGTCCACTCATAGATTAGGGCGGCTAAAACGCTGAGTTGTGAAAAGGATTAGTGATATGGCAAAAAAAACCACCTCATCCCTTACTCCATGTTAATAGTTCCACAACCCTACCTAGTAAATAAATAAATGCAGCCTTTTGTTTTTTTATTAAAATTAAGATTCAAAGGACATAACAGACTTCGAACAGGGCATACATTTGCTGATACACGGCTTATGAGTAGCTCTGCTGCTGGCCATACGTGTTAGTCCCACGAGAAGGATACATGTCTGAATTGAATGAGAGAGTGGAATTAAAATAAAAATTGGTGAATTAGTAGAATTGTAAATCAATCTAGATTAAGCTGCAACCGAACCCAAAATTAAGTTAAAGAAAAAGAGTCGAGAGACCTCTTTAAATCAAAGTGGGCAGAAAGTTGAATAGAGTGAACCTATTGACTCATGCGAAACGAGGCGATGCTGCAGCAGCGGCGTTGATGGGCAACGGACGGAGGGCGGCGGCAGCAAGGATAAACCGCGCCTGTAAGACCTGAAACCCTTGCACTGCAGACCTGGCTTACAAGGTAGGGTTGTAACCGGATGATGTGGCTTGTTTTTTATACCATATCACTAATCTGTTTGCCGACTCAGAGTTTTAAACTCCTAATGCCTGAGTGTACTAAATTAACACTGATTTTACGAGTTAAGGGACTTCTGAGTCACGCTTACACAATTATGTACTCTTTACTCCCTCGCTCACAATTTGATGTACTGATCTGACACTTTTCTCGTTAACTAATTCTGTTAGTTAAAGGGGGTGATTGCACTCCCTTTCAAGGATTTTAAAGTTTTTTGCCCAAAAAAATAGTTAAAGGGCATAGTTGCACTTTAGTGACAAGTTCGGGGGCTTTTTGCCCCTTTTCCCTTTTTGTAATTTAAGTGAAGTACAAAGTGATTCATTCCCAAAGAATACAACCGTAAAGGAGGGTTTGATTACTTTAATGTCTATTCACTTGTTACACGAATAACTTCAATTTGAATGCTACTAGAAATAGCTGCATTGAAAAAAAATGGAAATTCATCAAAATGGATGTAAAACTCCATTATTTTAATGGTAACTTATAGAAAAGAAGATTTTTCCATAAAAATATCCTTATGGGTTAAAGCTAGTCTCCAAGCAAATACATGACAAAATTGATGGTGTAATGTTGTTTAATGAATTTAAAATCAACGAGGCCAACAAGTGTGTTAAAGTGAAGGACAATCATAAATTGTCCTTGTAGAGATAGCTCCATGATATGCCTAGTGTGTAATTTTTTTTTTAAAGAAAAACTTACTTTAATCATTATTGTGATATTTCACTTAATTTGATTCCGGTTTAATGAGAACAGAGAAAATAATAAGAATTCACTTGAATCTGAAATGTGAAATCTCACTTAATCAAAACTGTGAAATCCAATTAATATGAACTGCAAAATCTGATTAGATTAAACTAATAAAAATCTGGAAAAAATATAACATACTACCTCCGTCCCCCTAAGTTTGGGACAAGAGAAGGTGGCACGGTTATTAATAAAAATGGGTTTATGTGGTTGATATTGGATTGATAAAGTAAGAATAAAGTAAGAATGATTTAGAACCACACAAATTTTACCAAATAAGGTATGAGACAATCTTAGTAAATTATTATGATTTTTTTGGAAGAATGTGACTTATACTAAAATAATAGAACTTAAGCAAGATACAAAACGAGAAAAAGTCATATGTCTACTGTTTACTCTGAAACCAGGCTTAGAATCTATCACCTCCGTAGAAGCAATAAGATTCGTTGATCTTGTAATGTGTTAAACTGAGCCAATGACAAGCAAACCATACTTCTCATCACATGTTTTAAATTCTAGAGTTTTTCTGCTATGAAATAAAAACACAACCAAAACAACATGCAGTTTAAAATAAAAACACAAACAAAATCAAATGGAATTAAAACGGAGTTCACTTGTCTTTTTCCAAACCCCAAACTCTCTTGCAATCTATGACAAGGGTTCAGTAGGGGGCGAGCCAACAATACTGTTGCTTCTTCCTCACTATGCCTCTTATTCATCATGTTTTCAGCCAAGCCTCCACTTTCGCCACCAAACACAGATGACCCCAAGCTTCACCCATGACCTTCTGATCTCAGCCATGAACGACATCCTCAAAACTCTCCACATGTTGTCAGAGGTGCACGACCTTCAGCAGTCGCAGACCATGTTAGGAATTACACTCACGCACACGAAAAACAATAATGAAGAACACACAAAATTTGGTAACTCAGTTCGTCACGAATGACTACGTCTGGGGGCGCTACCAAGCCAGGAATATTATTGCTATTTTCGGATCCACACACAATGATTACAAGGGAGAGAGCTTGTATTTATAGAGAAGTAAATCCTAACCCCAAGGCAACTAGGATGTGTTTCCTAAATTAAATTAAGGAACGTGTTTCCAAAAATAAATTAAGAAACTGTCTCTAACACCTTACAATCTCCCACCTAGAGACTGTCTTCTTCAAACCTCCCTTGTAAGCATGGTAGCGCCGACCTTCATCTTCAAGTACCCAGGCCAATTGAAGCTATGCAAAGCTTCAATTTCTCCAAGGTTACCGCCTTAGTAAACATGTCTGCTGGATTCGCACTCCCACGGATCTTCACAAGCTGCAATGCCTCTATCTCCAGAAGATGACGGATGTAGTGATACTTCAACCGAATGTGTTTGGTTCTCTTGTGAAAAGCTGAGTTGTTGGCCAAGAAGATAGCACTTTGACTGTCACTATAAAGAATGCTATTGTTGTACTCCTTCCCAAGTTCCCCAAGTAAATTCTGAAGCCACACCATCTCCTTACTTGTCTCCGTAATGACCACATATTCAGCTTCAGTGGTAGATAATGCAACAATCTTCTGCAGCTGCGAAAGCCACGAAACTGCCGTTCCACCAAATGTAAAAACATACCCGGTGGTGCTCCTCGATCCATCTGAGTCATTCGATGTCAGGTCTGCATCAACATGTCCCAGCAACTCTACATTCATCCCATCAAAACACAAAGCATTAGAAGCAGTACCTTTCAATTACCTCATGATCCACTTCACAGCTTCCCAGTGTTCTTTCCCGGGGTCTCCCATGAATCTGCTCACTACTCCCACCGCATGTGCAATGTCTGGCCTCATGCACACCATAGCGTACATGATGTTGCCAATTGCCGATGTGTATGGGACATTCTGCATTTGAGCACGCTCCTCCTTGTTCTTCAGTGAGTCTTCCTTGCTAAGCTTGAAGTGACTACCCAACGATACACTTGCTGCCTTTGCATCTTGCATTCTGAATCTTTCCAAGACCTTCTGAATGTATTCTGCCTGTGAAAGATACAATCTGCCTGCTGCCTGATCCCTCTCGATTCGCATGCCCAAAATCTGCTTTGCTTCTCCAAGATCCTTCATGGAAAAACGTTCTGACAACTGTTTCTTTAGCTTCTCAATCTCTTTTGAACTAGCTCCTGCAATCAACATGTCATCTACATATAATAGCAAGATAAGATAACAGTTCTCGGTTTTCTTGTAGTAGCAGCAATTGTCGGTGTGACATCTCAAGAAACTGATTTCACGCATGAAACCATCAAATTTCTTGTACCACTGCTTTGGTGCTTGCTTCAACCCGTATAATCTCTTCACTAGCTTACATACGAGATTCTCACTGCCTTCCGCCACATAGCCCTCCGGTTTCACCATGTAGATCTCATCATTCAGATCACCATGAAGGAATGCAGTCTTCACATCCATCTGATGTAACAACAAATACTCTGCAGCAACTAACCCCAACACTAACCGAATAGTAGTAAGTTTCACAACTGGAGAAAATATGTCGGTGTAATCAATTCCATACCGCTGCTTGAATCCCTTCACAACCATCCTAGCTTTGTAGCGTTTGCTACCATCTGCCTCCTTCTTGATGCGGTAGACCCACTTGCAGTGCAAAGCCTTCTTTCCTCTCGGTAGCTCAACTAACCTCCAAGTATCATTGGATGTGAGAGATGTCATCTCATCATCCATTGCAAGTTTCCATTTGCCCTTGTCATCAACTGGAACTGCCTCTGCATAGGACTCCGGCTCACCACCATCAGTGAATACCTATTTGGTGCTCTCCGGTTTCTTGTAGGCCGCTGCCTTGGCGGGGTTGATGGATCCTCATCACTGCTCAACTCTTCATTCTGATCCTGATTGCTCCCACCCGAATTAGAGATATCCAACTCTATGATCTTCGGACTTTCTTGCTCAGAATCGGATGCACTCAATCCTCAATCTGTCCTTGTACATAACCTGCTCGTTGAGCACCACATCTCGACTACGAATAATCTTCCTATTCTGATCATCCCAGAATCTGTATCCATAGTCATCACCACCATAGCACCACCATATCGTTAAACATGGTTAACGGAAAATGTTTTGATCCCTCAATTTTGCTGAAGATTTCAAAAATGTCATTATCCTTGTCAATTTTATGAGTTTCCCTCAAAGTTTTTAGAATTGTTGGGGGTACCTCAAGGGATGACAAGTATAGATATTTGACCTTGAAACTCGGTTCATCCTCTTCTTTGACTAGCTGGAGCTCCGCGTCTCTTTCTTCTTCTACTTCTTCTGGATTTTGGATCTCCTTTTGCATTTCCTTCTCATTTGTCAATGTGATTGCAAAAGTTTGCTGTTTAGGATCACATTCTATTTGAGAGGGAAGTTTTTCCGAATCCCTTGCTTCAAGCCTACTTACGGCTCCGGCTATTTGAATCATTTGAGATTCCAAGTTTGAAATGCTAGACTTGGTCTCATTTTGGAATTGCACCATGTTGTTGTGCATGGTGGTCATGTTGGTAGCAATAGCCCGGACCATATCCTCTGTAGACATGTTAGAGTTGGAGAACGGATCATACCTCATGTGAGGTGCATCCCTTTCGTAACCAACATCATCAATTTGTTCAAGGTATTCATCTTGGAGCTTTGGGCAGAAATCCGTAAAATGCCTGTGAGACATGCAAATGTTGCATGCCTTGGCATCTTGAGCTTCCGAGTTTAAGATAAATCCCTTTATTAGAGAAGTCAAGAAGGAAATTTGACTCTTTAAGGATGATATGTTGGCATCCATATACTCATAACTCATGTAAGCTCAGAAAATAGAAGAGTAAGATTTTTTTTTTAATTTTTTTTTTGTTTTTGATTTTTATGAGATAAAATAAAAAGAAAAATAATTGCCTTTCCCCGGCAACGGCGCCAAATTTGACGTGCACTTTGTCGTGAGTGCACTCAAAGTAAATTTCAATACTAGCACTAATACATAGTATAGTGAAGTAGAGTTCGTATCCACAGGGAAAGGAATAATTCTCTTTTTATAAAACTAGTAAATAAAAGGGGGGTTTTGGGATTGAGTGATTTAATTAAATTAAACACGAAGATGAACAAGTTATATGTGATTTAATTCAAAGATAAAAAGGACTTGGCATTGCTACTTTCCACTTGTTGATATATTTCAGTCGATCATTGTTATATCTATAACTTATCTCCTCTCGAATACTCAATCGAGGAGTATATCCAATTCATCGAGGAAAGTTATTAACAACGACCGTTCATTAATAACCCTTACTATTAGTCAAGTATAGAACAACGCCATATACCTACTTGATAGTAGCATTTAATCTCTTAACTCCTTGATGAAATCAATTGAGATTGATAACCTCAACACAACGGTTTCGGTTTAACCAACAAAATTAATCCCTCTTAAGTTTACTAACCACGACCGTGCATTAATAAACCGAAGTTACTTACTTGTGAAACCATCAACGATTAACCATCGATTCGTTGATCGTTTCTAGTAATAATTAATATTTGAAACAAAACTAGTTGATCCTTTAAGTAATGTTCAAAAATATTAATATGAAATATGAATAGGAATTAATTAATACTCAAGGAAGAATATTAAGGAAAATGAATCCTACTATAGTTAATATCAAGATGTTAACTAATTGTCATCTTAGTAACACTCCCCAATATTAACATAGAGGAAGGAATAGCTATTACTAAGACCAATGTCAAGATGTTAACTAATTGTCATCTTAGCAACACTCCCCAACATTGATATAGAAATAGTATTTAAGAGAAGCATTAATATTCAAGGAAAGAAGTTAAGAAAATAACTCACAACTTTAATAATCAACAAGCTTCAAGAGCAACACCAAGAAATGAAAGTTTAGCTCCTCATTTGGAGAGTAAACATGCTATAAAAATATAAAAGAAATACTATTCTAAACTAAGCTTAAGAGTATGGAAGAAGGGATCATTAAAAGTGAAGGAAAATGGGGCTATTTATAGGTGTTTTGAAGGTGCTGCACCGGATACCCGGCCGGGTATTTGAGATACCCGACCGGGTATTTGTCAAAATCAAATATTTTGCCCACGATTTTGTGTTTTCTGCACGTCTTTTTGTCCGGGTCACTTCATACCCGACCGGGTAAAGGCTATACCCGACCGGGTAAGTCACCAAATCACATTTTTTGCATGATTTCTTGTTCCCTTGCACTTTCCTTTGATCTTGTAAGATCCCTTCCATGATCCTTTGTTGATTCTTGATTGTTTCTTGCTCAAGATGATTCTAAATTTACTAAATTACAACAAACTAGAAAAATAAAATGATTGCACCTTAAATGTGCAATTACCACAACAACACACCATAAAAAGTAATTAAAAGTAAAAATATAAACACTCAAAAATCAATGCAATCAACTTCTGTTGATGAGAAAAGCCGCGGTGTTCACTGCATCCGCCCAAAACATCTTCAGTAAGCCACTCTTCAACATCATGCATCTTGCCCGCGCATTCAGTGTTCTGTTCATGCGTTCAGCAACACCATTATGCTGCGGAGTCCCCTTAGTTGTCTTCTCCATACGAACCCCATTCCCAGCACAAAAATTCTTGAACCCATGCAGTTCATACTTACCTCCATTATCTGACCGAAGGCACTTCAACTTCAGACCTGTCTCTGTCTCAACACGAGCTTTCCACCTCTTGAAAGCATCAAAGGCATCAGATTTGTTTTTGATAAAATAAACTCATACCTTTCTTGTGGCGTCATCAATGAAGGTCATGTAGTAAGCAGATCCTCCTAAGGATATAACTTCTGCAGGTCCCCAAAGGTCGGTGTGAACTAGTTCCAGCTCTCCGGTTTGATAGCTTGCCTTCCCTTTGAGAAATTGACACGTTTCTGCTTCCCGAATATGCAGTCCTCGCATAAGCCAACCTCAACAGTCTTCAGACCGGGCAGTTTGCCCTTCGAGCACAGCTCCTTCATCCCCTTTTCGCTCATGTGACTGAGCCGACAGTGCCATAAATTCACATCATTTGTTGCAGCGGCATCAACATCGATGCAGTCCTTTGAGTTCGTTGTCATGTACAACGTACCCTCCTTCTTCCCTTTAGCAACCAGCAAGGCTCCCTTGGTGATCTTCCAATTTCTGTTGCTGAATGTAACTGCATAACCTTCCTCATCCAGTTGCCCAATTGGAAGAAGATTCCTCCTCAAACCAGGAATGTGTCGGACGCCATTCAGTTTCAGCATACATCCGTTCGGAGTCTTCACGTGGATTGTCCCCTTCCCGACAATTTTAAGAGGCTCATCATCAGCAAGATACACCTCTCCAAAATTGTCAGGAGTATACTGTTCCATCACTTCAGAATTACCACATGAATGGAACGAGGCTCCAGAATCCAGAACCCATGACTCCAACGGACTGCTCACGCTCAGGATCAAGAGATCATCACCTGATGATTCTGCCGCTGCATTGGCAGATGTCTTCTCTTTCTGATCCTTTATCTGCTCCTTGCACTGGCTCTTGAAGTGTCTGTACTCCTCACAATTCCAGCACTTGATCTGACTTCTGTCCTTCTTGCCCTTGCTGTTTGACTTGGATTTGGATCTTGATCTATCCCGATTTGACTTGGACTTTGACTTCGTTCTGCCCCGGTTCTCTGTACTCAACGCCGATCCAGAAGCCAGGCATGATTCCTTCCTGCGAATTTCTTCGCTGACCACCAGATTTCTGACTTCATCAAATTTCTGTTTCTCTTTCCCTTCCGAAGCGCTGACTGCAGTCACTGTTCCGTTCCAGCTTTCTGGGAGAGAAGACAGCAGAATAAGGGCATGAATTTCGTTGTCGAATTTTATCTCAACCGCGCTCAACTGTGTGGTGATTACATTGAACTCGTTGAGATGATCCACCACTCCCGTACCTTCTGACATCTTCAGGTCAAAAAGACGCCTCATCAGATGAACTTTGTTCACAGCGGAAGGTTTCTCATACATATCCGACAAAATGTGCAACATCTCCTTCGTCGTTTTTGCTTTGACGGTGTGTAGGGCGATGTTTCTGGACAACGATAATCGAACCACGCTCATCGCTTTTCTGTCCAGCAACTTCCAATCGCTCTCCTTCATGTCTTCCGGCTTATCATCCAGAGGTTGATACAGATCTTTACCGTACAGGTAATCTTCGATCAGCAACTTCCAGAATCCGTAATCCGTTCCGTCAAACTGCATCACCGGTGTCTTTGTCTGCCATCGTGAGATCTCCCTTCGAACCTAGGGCTCTGATACCAATTGTTAGGAATTACACTCACGCACACGAAAAACAATAACGAAGAACACACAAAATTTGGTAACCCAGTTCGCCACGAATGAATACGTCTGGGGGCGCTACCAAGCCAGGAATATTATTGCTATTTTCGGATCCACACACAATGATTACAAGGGAGAGAGCTTGTATTTATAGAGAAGTAAATCCTAACCCCAAGGCAACTAGGATGTGTTTCCTAAATTAAATTAAGGAACGTGTTTCCAAAAATAAATTAAGAAACTGTCTCTAACACCTTACAGACCAAACCCCTGTCTTCCGCCCATGACCAAGAGTAAACAAGATGATTGTGGTATTCCTAGCTATAGAGATCTTGTTCTCTTTCAATCAAACACAAATGTAGAATAAAAACCCAACGTCGCATCAACCTTTGGCATCGATGTGACACTTACAAAGAGAAGGTCACAAGTTCGAATCACATCCTAGTTCAATGATGTTGGCCTTAACGGAACAGATACTATAATAGGTTAGATAAATTTGCCAAAAAAATGCCAAAAGTGTTGTTAACTTTTATTATTACTACGTAATTTGTTTATTAAATTTACAAATCTTACATGCATATATGAACTCGGTCCAGGGGTGGGTGCTTTGAACCGAGATCTAAGACCAACGTCGGTCATTCCTGTTCTGGGTCAGTTCAGGTCCAATCTTAGTTTATTTTTTTATGTTTTCTTATTAGTTCCGTCCCGATGGACTTCGCCAACTCCAAATTAGGTGAAAATAAGAAAATTAAAACTTGTGTGATTGAGATTTGCGCGTATGAGAGAGAAACGAGTAGAACCACAAAAAAGTTATTTTAATTGGATAGTGCAAAATTTTCAGACAACCAAAAAGAAAGTTGTCAAAGTCCAACTTTCTTAAACACTCCGGACTCCACTCCAAACATTTTTAGATTTTAAATGGATTCATACCTCTATTGAAATGCTTTTAAGTCTTGAAATGAAAAATAGAAGAGCAAACAAGGGTCGGATCAGCTAGTTCCATTGTTCTGGTCTCCAAATACCCTAATTGGGACCAGCGCCTGCTCTTCGACCGAACCGGAAACACTAGTTACGATCTTGATCCCGGTTTCGACCGGTTCGGGACAGTGACTGGGTCTGCACTATTAATTGAGCCCATCCTAGACTCAGTACAAAGACTTCGACCATTATTTGGTTTTTTCTACTACACCGATAACCTTTTTGAAATGTTTGCCTAATTAGCTTTTTCATTTGGCTTTTGGTGCCAAAACTAAGTCCCATAAACATGCTCTACCCAAACATCTCTTTCTCCTCGATAGACTGCTTTACTTCTCTGTAATCCATAATTCCATACCCACTCAACGAGAAACATCTTCCGTCGAGGAGTAAAAAGCCCTCATGGGAGCAACTCAGGGCCTTCTCCCGGAGTGAATGTTCTCCTCCAAGGTTCATACTTATAATACGTGTATTTGGAGAAGGTGTTCACCCTGGACAAGCTTTCTATATCTAATAGTGGATATTGCATAACCATTTCTTCTTCGATATACAAGTCTTTGCATAGCTTTCAGCAATGGCAGCCGCTTTGGGCCGGCTAGATCTTATTCTTCGGTCAATAATTTGATCCTTGTTGAGCAGATATATGACTCGTTTCTATTTACAAACCATTAATTCTATCAACTACGGAGTAATTAACTAACACAATGAGCCAACAATCGACCAAACACACCAAAGTCAATCGAGTTTCACAATTGGGATTGATGGGTCCTCCAATCCAATGTGAGTTTTGTGATGTATCTATCTGGCTCGTCTTGCTTGGGGAACCATCCATAATTGCCAATTGGTGCGTGGAACGTTACAAAAGGGCAGGCAGGTATATGTGATGCAAATTAATAACTCCGAAATAGGAGGGGGGGAAACAAATCAGAACTTCGAGAAATTAAAGCAAAAGCTCGCCGCTGCCGTTGAGTTTCTCCATGTCTTCCTTGAACGCAGGCATGGCATCTTCCTGCACGTACACCAACACCTTAAACCCATCCTGCTTAGCTCCGGCAGCGGCGGAGTAGGGCAAGAAGTAGCAAGGCGCCACCCCACCGAGCAAGTGCCTAGTGAGAGGGAAGATGGTGACGGGGCCGCCCCAGCCAAAGTCGACAGTGGCGTGGCCGATGTGGCGCCAGTCGGTGAAGCCGCTCACCCGGTTCCCGGGAGTGATCCCTTCATGGAAATGAAGCTCCTGGAAGTCGATGAAGGAGCGGACATAGTCGTCGGTAGTGTTGAACTTGCTACGGTTGATCAACTCCGCCGTCTTCCACAGCGGCTGTCGGATGAGATCACCGGCCATGAGCTGAACGTACATGGGGACGCACCCGTTGCCCCAATAACCAAACGGAAGCGGGGGCTTCACCTTTCTCCTTATGTTGCTTTGGTAAGCGAATTTTACCGTCTCCTCTTCCCCTATCTTTGATGCCTTCACGCTGTTTCATTCGTAAACATATCAAATACAGACAATTGATTTGGACCATACAGTCTCTATTCAAATTGTTACTCATAATTCTTCTCAATGACTATATTGTAAAAGGAAAATCAGAATAGTAAAGTAATACAGGGAGTACAAATTAAAGTGAAGTGATGAAATGAATTGAGAATGATACCTTGCTCGCCATATGAAAGCACCTAAAGCTTCAAACGTGGTATAGGTTGAGCCGGCGGGTGATGTGTGAAGCAAAGCGGCTTTGAGCCGCTCCAGCCACTCCTCCTTCATCTCAAAGAACTCTCGAGCCACGCCGCCGCCGGAGCGGGCATACGGCACCGAATCTCTATCCAAGCTCAAGAACTGGTGCACTGGAAACTCAACCCGGGGCGGCTCTCTTGGCCCGAGCAAAGCCGCCCTGTCCCAAACCGGCTCCACCGAGAATGCCGCCTCTCCGCGAGCCACCTCCGCCATCGCGTTGAAGAAGAGCGTGGCCCCCATCCCATCGCACATCGCGTGGTGCACGGCCGTCCCCATCACCCACCCGCCGCACCCGAACCGGGTAACCTGCAGGGTCAACGGGTAGGCCATCGCCTCTTCTACACTCGGGTCGGGTACCAATCTCTCCACGAACTTCTCATCCGGGTCGTCCAGATAGTTAACGGAGCCGAGCGTGCAATCCGCTGTAGCCCGCAGCACCCTGACGCCGCCGCCGACCGGGCAACGCAACTCGAGACGGTTATCGCCGTCCCGGCGGCGCAGTGTCCCGGCGAAGTGGAACCAGCGGACGAGCGCGGATGAGAGGGACGAAGTGACAACCTCGAACGGGTCGGCGGCGGCTGCTGGTTTTGAGGTGTGGTGGGCAACGTATACCCGGAGGTAGCGGAAGACGACGTTGAGATTCCGATCGGTGTCGAGGTGAGAAAGAGGGAAGACGACGTGGTGGTCGAAAATCGGCGGAGATGAGGGGCGAACGGTGACGGTTTCTTGGATGTGAGCTTCCTCCATTAATTCAATTGGGAGGATTAAGCAATTCATTAATTAATTAATTAATTAATTAATGATAATGTGGATTGTTACTGGGTAGCTGCTGCTATAAGCGGAGATGGATGGAGTTTATAGCTACAAACATCCGGCCGCGACTCGTGACGGCTCCTTTGTTTTGTTTTGTTTTGTTTGTTTGTTTATTGATATTTAGGGAGGAAGGAGACGGGGTGGTTGATATCTAGTCGCGGTCAGCGCTCTAGTTTCGGCAAATTATACCGTGCAACCGGTATGTGCACGTGACATGTGAGTTGCAATACGGTGCCGTTTTTAATAATAACCTCAAAAATATAGTGCACACTAGCTAGCACTTCACCTCCCTTGTTTCTTTTTTTTCTTCTTTCTTTTCATAGACTCCACTTATCTTTCCGCCATCGTTTTTTTTTTTTTCATTCTATGTTTGCTTTAATTTTTTCATTATCAAAAGCAATTATCTTATGATTAATTCTACCAAAAGCATGTTAAATTCTAAATTTGACATGAAGGATATGGGGCTGGCCGATTTAATCATTGGGATTAAAATAATTAGAGGACATAATGGTCTTACGCTAAGTCAATCTCATTACGTTTATAAAATCCTTACTAAATTTAATAAGGATGATTATCAAGAGTCAAGGACGCCATTAGATAAAAACGTACACCTTACCAAAAATCGTGGAGAGTGTATTTCTCAAGTAGAATATGCTAGGATTATTGGAAGTTTAATGTATCTAGTGAGTTGTACCAGGCCTGGTATTGCCTTTGTGGTTAGTAAGCTAAGTAAATATATTAGCAACCCCGGTGATGAACTGGAAGGCAATAGTAAGGGTTTTGAGGTATTTACGAAAAAGCCCAAAACCTTGGACTGCACTATGGAAGATATCCAGCTGTACTTGAAGGGTATAACGTCGTTAGTTGGATATCTGACATTAAGGATTCAAAGTCCACGAGTGGATATGTTTTCACTTTGGGAGGTGCAGCCGTGTCATGGAAATCCTCGAAACAAACTTTAATAGCTAGATCCACGATGGAATCTGAGCTAATAGCCTTGGATAAGTGCACTGAAGAGGCTGAATGGCTACATCATTTTCTCGAGGATATTCCAAGTTGGGAGAAGCATGCCCCTCCAATATGCATACATTGCGATTGTCAAGCGGCAATTGGAAGGGCACAGAGCAATCTCTATAATGGTAAGTTTAGACACGTTCGTCGTAGACATAACACCATTAAACAACTCCTCACAACGGGTGTTATCACTGTTGACTACGTGAAGTCAAAGGATAACATAGCGGATCCGTTAACCAAGACATTGGATAGAGAATTGTTGGAGAAGTTGTCACGAGGAATGGGACTAAAGCCCATGAATTGAAAAGTTCTATAGTGGATACCCAACCTAGTTGGTCCTAGGTTCAAAAGGGACAACTAAATTATAGAGCGAAGGATGGTCACTGTGGGGGTCCCGGACTCCTACCCACTCCTCGTTGAAACAGTGACTCCCGCACAAGGTTAGCAAAAACGTTTGCTTTAATGATTCTAAAATGTTGATCTACTCGATAACATTGGAAGAGTATGCGAGATACTCGTGAAAGAATCACCTATGTGAGAGAGAAGAGGGCCGCTTCAGAGGAGAACTGTAAAGGCTCAGTTCTTTAGAAACTCTTGCAAAACCAGGATGGTGACCCATGGCCAAAACGGGCACACCCTTGAGAACGGAACAAAGTTGCAAAGTTCTTGTGTAAAGATAAGTCAATGTTTACACGACGACAGTATAGTTCAAGGACATCGAGTCTACTAGACAGCTAGTAAATAAACGTGTCTTTACAGCGGAAGGTTCAAAGGATTAAACACATCTCTTCGTATGCAAGGATCATCCAGTGAACACAACGTGTCCTCCTATCTTCGTGTCTTTTTAAAGTCTCGGAAATCAATTTTCATTCATGTGGGGGATTGTTGGAAAATGTGTGAAAATTGCATTAAATGGTAATTTTGGGGCAATTTTTTGAGTGGGGTCCACTTCCGATTTGGGTCGGATCAAAGTTTTTTCGGATTGCCCTTGCTAAGGGCTACAATTCGATATATGATACGCTCAAAACGGATAACGGATGAATGAGAAATTGATTCTCGAAGTTTACCCGTTAGAATGGAAAAACAGGGAAAAAGGATGGGTTTCTAGTGTGTTATTTCCCACACCGGAAAACCCAAGGAATTTGCAACCCTTTATAAAGGGACTCCCCCCTTAAGGAGTTAAGATTCTTAAGGTGAAAGGCTCTCTCATGCGCGTGGGGGGGTGCAAATCAAATCCCGAAATGGAAAAGAAAAACCCGCGACTTGCGAGCGCGGGCGATCTGCGGACACGAATGTCGTCCCAAAATCTATCTCTCAAAAGATACGATTTAATTTTTTGTTTTCTTCCCGGTGTTCTTGTGGGGGTCTTCTGTCGCGCAGCTGAACTGTTATAGCAATAAATGTCCAACGTCCTTATCGTTTAATGCAGCGTTAAATGGACAGTTCATGGATGATTCAATGCCCAACGGACTGATCATTGATGTCCAATGTTCAGGTCCATTAATTCACTATTTACACACAACAAATCCTCCTATATAATGGCTGGCGGGTGGTTTGCAACAACACACGTTCTTACACGAGTTCATACACATTCCTCACGTATTTCTTCAGCTAAAAACACCTCCAGCTACCTCTGGAAATTTCCTTCTGTGTTCGTACTTTGTTCTCGTTCGCTAGAACTTTTGTTTGTGTGCTCAAACATTAGTTCGTAGTCGTCATATCCTGGGAAACTATTGTTGCAACGCTCCTAGTACCGTGGGAGGCAACAAATACGTTTTAAGGACATCGTGCGCAGCACAAGCTTTGGCTAAATTCCGTTGCATCTCATTTCTTATTTTTCTTTAGTCATTTTAATTAATTTATTTTAATTAATTTTCTTTATTTTCCGAAACACACCCAACAGTTTGTATGCTCTTTATTTGTTTCATCTTGCTCAAGTAGTATATTTAGGTGGGTGGGTTTACATTCCTGATCTGCATCATACAAAGTATATAAGATTGCAATCCTGTAAAATAAAAAACATCATTAAAACACCAAATTGACAATTTTAAGCAGTTCAAATTGAAATAGTTTTAAAGGCAAAGTATATAAAAATTAAAATAGTTCTCAACTTCATTGTCGAATGAAGTTAAGTTTTAACAAAAACCAAAAGAAATTATTTTTTCTTCCTAATGCTTTTCACTACTACCATTGTTTAATGATTATTTTCATTCTCTTGTGATGGGCATTTTAAAGGAATTGGAACTTCAAATTATCATGAAGTGTTGCATTTCTAGTCAAACCCGTATTTAACAGTTATCAGTTATCAATTAACATAAGTGCAAAAAAACAATAACATTAATATTTTGCATTAAAAGTCCAAAATATTACCTTTGTTTTGGTGACTACCCCAGACTTTCCTTTTCATGGATATTTCCCAAATTGGTTGCAATCTCCACACTCTGAAATAAAAAAACCAAAATTAAGATATTTATGGTTCATCAGTATGGATAGGAACTTATAAAATTTATGAAATGAAAATATGTGGATATTATTTCTTTTATTTTTGGCATTTTTCTACCTTTGTAGTGAAAAGGGATCTATGTACAACGGTAGTCCTTGAGAAAAATTTCAAGCCTTTCACCTCTTTCAATGTGGCTGGCAACTCTCTCCCCGAAGCGCCCATGAAGTTGTGTGAAATTTCATTTGTAAAGCATCAATATTTATAGTGGGTGGCTTATGTGTTAATTTGCATTTATCCATTGGACAATAAGGTGTATCAATTCAAAATTTTGAGATTAGTGCAATAAATGTCTGATTTGATATTTCCCTACTTTTTGGTTATTACCCAAACGAAGTATGCCCATTTGACCAAAAGCGGTACAGCCTATTTAATGCGAATTGACACAGCCCATTTTTATTTTCAAATTGGTTCAATCTTCGACAATGCAGGACAACTGAATCTGCTTTTTATTGAGCCTCACAATCTAATTTCTTGGTTATTGGGGGCTGCATTAAATGTTGTACGAATTGGGCCACAAATTTATCACAAAAGTTTAGTAACAGGGTTGACCCCACCCGTACCCGTATTTGGCCAAAGCTTTGGGCGGGAAAACTGGCCAAATTTCCCCCTCCTTTTGTATAATAAAAGATTTGGGGTCTCGTCTGATTATGATTTGGTTGGTTTGAATTAGTCTAGTTTGATAAACGTTTGTCTTTGTATAAAAGTCTGATCTATTTAAATCTAATCTAGTCTAATATTTTTTATCTAGATGCCCCTTATGCCCTGGGCGACACACGTGCGTTGAAAATAGTCTAAAAGAAGATCGACATCTAAAATCAATTTCCCGTTTTCCATAAATGTAAATGTAGATACTCATAGGAATCCATGTTTTGAATGGTTTGAATGGTGTAAATGTAAATGTAAAGGGATCCATGGTTTGAATGGTTTCAAATAGAAATATACGAAGTAGTTCATTTTTTTCATAAAGTGATGTATGTCTTCTCACCTTATAAGCTAATTAAAAAAGGTAATTCCTTTAATGAAAAATGTTTAAGGTATAAAAGTCCCCAAAAAATCTCATTTTCCCTTCCATCTTCTCTCTCCCTTCTCTCTTTTCTCAAAAAAAAAAAAATGTGCATGATATGATCATCTTCTCTTCTTCATCTTCCTCTTCCCATCTCCATCCTCTTTATCCCTACCTTCTTATATCAATTTTTTCCATTATGTGCACAAAATCATTTTATTTATCTTATTTGATGTACTTTTATTATTTTTCTAATTTTTTTCAAATTAGATGTACATTGATCACACCATTCATTTAGATGTATATAGACAATTATTATTTTGTTCACCCAGACAATTAAAATTGATTACACTGACAACTAAAGTTAATCATACAGACAACTATTGTCTGTTAGCTGCACGACTATTGTCTGTCTAGTAAATATTGTCTGTGCAACAAGAAAATATTGTATGTGCACACAGGCACAACACAAATATAGACTGATTTGCAAGGTTGGTGATAGTGTTAGACGTCTATCAATGTACTTTTTTACACGAAAATTAATGTAGGTGGACACAGACAAAAGTTGTCTATGTACCATTTGTCTATGATCAACATTTTGTGTACAAGTTGTGTACAACTTGTGCAACCCTAGCATTTCTGTTCCTTTAATAGAAGTAAAACAATGAATAAGTTCACAAATAAGAGTTCAATGTTTGATATGAGTAAAGTTGTGATGACTAGACTAAATTACCTTTAATGAATTATATTACTCCCTCCGTCCCATTAGAAGGTTCTCTCTTTCCTTTGTTAGACGTCCCATATAAAGGTTCTCATTTCCATTTTAGGAAACAATTAACAATCTTAAGTTACAAATTAATCATTAAATATTAAAAATAATACATTTATAACATCACAGTTATCAATACTAACTACATTATAATATATACCTATTAAAATTATTTCTCAAAATATATTCAAAGTACTTTATTTAATTATTGTCTAAATAACGGGATTTTTACAAGAATAGTACTAAAATAAAACTTGTTTACATAAATATGACTATTCATTACTACAACGTAGTGTTGTGGTAACTTAAGTTCAAAACTTGAACATGAATTACTATGATTTCATTACTACTCTAGTAACTAGTCATAGTTTTGCAAATCATCTTTATTTTGGTCATATTTATATAATTATTTCCTAATGGAACTACTGCCCTATACCAAGCCTCCTTACTGATGCCTGATCTCTTGATAGGAAGTTGCCTCTGCTCCTTAGGAAGCTTTAGCTCATCTTCAGAGTTGTTCATCCTCGGCAGGAGGTCAAGGCGGGAGGGCTTCATGTGATGGAACCGCCGGCGCAGCGTCCTGTATTTAAGCTTCTGCATCTTGAACTCGCCAAGGGAGAAGAAAACGGTCATCTCCGATAGCCAAAAAGCTTGGCCGAGGAAATTATTCTCAGTCCAGTCCTTGAACTTGGTGGCAACAACCTCATAGCACCATGGACAATGTTCCTCGGTCTTACAACCCTCGTCCATGAACTTGGCCACGAGCTCATCAACAGCCTTCTCCATCTGAATCTTGAGCTGCTCGGCTTCAACAACATGCTTCTCGATCTCGTTCTGAGCTTTGATCGAGGCATCAAGCTTCGTCTGGAGATCGTGTTTCTCAATTTTAGCCTCATTGGCTTGCTTCTTCAAGCTTAACTCGCAGCTCATCTGGACTCTTTAGAGACGCATCAACCGCAACCGCCTTAACCTTCAACTCTTCAATCCGAGCTAGTTTCTACTGTCGTCATTTTTCATGCTCTAGCATAAGGAAGACACACTGAAAAACATGAACTTAGCAAGTTCAAGGTAAGCAAAAGAGAAGTAATAAAATAAAATGACCATTGTGAAGGTCTTACACAGAGGATGTTGTCCATGGTGCCACTACCCAACTTGCCGCTCTTCTGACCTTCAATAAATCTTTGATCCCTCACCGGCACAATACGAGAGACCAACTCATGGGTGCCGATGCTAGAGTAAAAAACGTTCCCCGTCTTGGGGGTATCGATAGGAAACATCAATGTAGCCATCGTCCTCATTTTGACCAACGCCGATAGCACCAGCACTGCTCGACGGACCCTTTATGTCCAGGGACATGGGCTGCACGGTGCCGCCGAACGACGGCTCCACAGTTATGTCTTCAATCATGATGATGTCCTGATCTTGACACGTCCTTTCAGCATGCCTCTACTTCTTCAAAGTCTTCAATGGTTGCAGTCCTGCCTCGGTAAGGGTCTTCTAGTCCTCAGTGGCGGTAGGCTCCTTCTCCTCCTCAGCTGAAGTTTCGTACGAGTAAACTAGACTTAATGAATAAGATGCTCAAAAAAATTCATGAAAAAAATTTCACCGGGAACCGCGCCAAATGACGACGGTCTAACAGAACCTCATATTTAAGGGGTGATTTGCATTTTTTTATGTAAATCGAGAACTTATTTGGTATTTCTCCCTAAATCTTTAATTGAAATAAAGAAATTGTTCAAAATGGGACTAAAACATGGACTAAACTCCTAAATGGGACTTCAAGTTTTTTATTCCCTAAATAGGACTCCAGATTACCCTTTTACCCTTCCTCTTATTAAACTCAACTTCGCCTGCTCTGTTCTGCGATATCTTCCGCCCTAGGCCCCCGGCTCTTGCGATTTCTCCCATAGGCGCCATCAATAGCAGCTCTCCCGATCGAAGCTTCCCAGGCCATCGGCTATATCAATAGTAGCTCTCCAAATCCAAGCCGCTGCAGGTTCCTCCAAAGATTGCAGGTATCCTCCTCCTCTTCCTCTTCCTCTTCCTCTTCTTTTTCTTCTTCTAATCCTGGCCTCTTCAAATTTCTAATCCTCTGTTTTCTTCTTCTTTTCATTTTTAGGATTTGAATTTTATTTATTAATTTGGAATTTTTGGATCTGAATTTTATCTATTCAGCAAAATGCCACTTTTATAATCTGAAATGTCAAAATTATTGGTTATTTGAAAAAACTGTCACATATGTGACAATATATTTAGCAGGATGACAATCTGAAAATGTCATATGTACATAAGAAAATGTCATTTTAAATCATTTTATGGCATTTTTATGGCTTATCTGAGAATGACATAACTACTTGTTATTAGAAATGACATGTTTTTTGACAAATTTTCCCAATGATGTCAGAACTATCATCCTTAAATTGCCATTATTTTTCATCTAAAAATTCATAATTTTTACAACTGAGAATGTCATGTCTTTATATGAAACTTCCATCATCATGGCATTTTCGGAAATAATATTGCTAAAAATGACAACATTTGGCAATCCAGTCAAAAAACATGTCATTAAAATATTGACATCTTGATATAATATAATGGCATAAAAGTGACATTTTTTCTAATAACAAGCATTTATGGCATTTTCATACATAAATCTAATCAAAACCAAAAAAAGTAATAAAAATCCAAATCTTTCCGATCATGACCATTCGTTGAATTGTCGTTTTTATCTCAAGCTTTCACATCCAAAATAGTATTTTTTTATTTATAATCTGAAATAGTAAATGAATTAACAATAAACAAATTTAAAAATGAAGAAATAAGGATCTGGAAGTAGAAGATGAGAAGAAGAGGAGGAAGAAGAACGAAGAAGAAGAAAGAGGAAGAAAGGAGAAGGAAGGAAGAAAGGAGAAGGAAGAAGAAGGGAAAGAGGAGGAAGAGATTACCTCGTGCGCTCAATCGGACCAAATTATGCAGCAATGTAATCGCCGATGCTAGTCTGCTGGTTAAGTACTGGAGCGATGATCATTAAGGGTATTTTTGTCTAACTAGGTAATTTGTAGTCCTAGTTTTGCAAATTAAAAATATGAGTCCTAGTTTTGCAAATTAAAAATATGAGTCCTAGTTTTGCATTTGTTTCAAGTTTTGGTCTTTTTACCGTAATTCTTTCATTGAAATACGAAGTACATGTTAGATCACACATAATTTGTAATTATGTACATACATGTAATTCGCTTAGAAACTACGGAGTATTTTTGTACAGGCAATTAAGAACGTGTAATATGTGTACAAGAAAGTTCCATTATCTGTCTTCACTTCTTCGTTTCTCTTCTCAATCCTCTATAGTCTTTCTCATCCTGGTACACTGCAGACCGCCACCATTTCCCCTCAGCCCCACTGGTATCTCTTAAACTCTTCTTTGCCCATGGCGCACTTGATCAAGAGCTTTAAGGTCCCACCAAACTCGGTGAGCCTGGATGAGGCCCGCCACAGAACGTTCGAGTTCTTCCGCATGTGCTGCAGATCCATTCCTCATATTATGGAAATTTACAATCTCCAGGACGTCGTAACCCCAACCCATCTCCGCTCCTCCGTTGCATCTGAATTTCGCAGGAACTCCAGCATCACTAACCCTAAGGTAATTATTAATTAAGTCAACAAGCAACCGGGGGGGGATCACTGGCTTTCGTTTCATGCGTTAATAGTAGTTTAGTTAGTCTGGATTCTGGAATTTAAGTTCTAATAAGTGCCTGCGTTATTGAAAACGAGTCTGTCCTTCATGGGGTCTTGGGATTTTGAGGAATTTGAGGAACTCATTTGAAATCAGCTTTCATTTTGAGTTTTGCCTTTTAATTAATTTGCTGGAAATTATGTAGTCCTTGCTTCTTCTTCTTTTGCTTTTTTCCCGGTTGTAAGGTTTAGCATAGAAAATATCAAGATTGTTAGTTTCTGTTACGAGTTTATCTAGTTAAGATTGGATCTGTTTGTGAAAAGAGTAATCTTTTGAACTTTTTTATCCATGAAACACAAATGGGTGGCAACAGTGCGGCAAGAATTGAGGACATGAGTTTATGGAGATTGGATATAGAATAGGAAGGGGTTGTATTTTATAACATGGTGAAAGTTTAGAGGTTTTTATTGGTGGTATGGGTGTGACCATGTGAGGCAATGTTGTCATCAACCTTGAAATTTTGTGGGAACAGAGAGCTATTTTTAGTACATAGTGCTTTTCTTTCATCAAAGGGAAGTTGAGGGGAAGTTAGTATATGGAAAAACCGAGGAAGTGTCAGACTATTTTTCAGAAACCACATTTTTCAGTTAAAGAAAGGAGTAAAATAGGCGAAAATACCAAGTATATACCCCATCCTTTCCTAAATAATTGTGTCACTTTCCTTTTCGGGATGCTCTAAAATAATTGTCTCACTTCCTTTTTTGGAAAAGAATCTACTCCAAAAGTGTATAGTACTGCTACAGGATAAAAAACTCACTACTTTTTCAAACCCCCTCACACATTTTCTCAGAATGTGTGAAACCCATTCTGGGACATATAATGAAGAACAGATGGGAGTAATTTATTTGTGTGGTTTTAAAAGGCGCTTAGGTGCAGGTTTTAAGGCGCACCTCAAGGTGAGGCATGCATAGAAGGTACCAGGGCTTAGTTTTTTTCGTAGGTAAAGAGGCTTACGCCTCCAAAGTTAAGGCATACGTCATGAGGCGTTTTCTGATGCGCAACTTCCTTTGTTTCTATCATTTTAACGGGTTGTAACTTAAGAAAGGCCCATACATTAAATATGTCACCATAGTCCACACTAAACCCCTAAAAAATCTTGTTTTCTTGTTCATTTAAAGTATTCATCAATTAAAGTGGTTGAATACATATGCACATAGAAGTCTGCATACTCCTGCACAAAGAAGTCGACAACTTTTTACAAACACTCCATTCTTCTAGGTAACTTCTCTTCTCCTCTGTTCTACTTCATCCTATTCTCCTCGTCTACTACTCCTCTTCTTCTACATCTCTTCTCCTCATTCATCTCCTCTCCTCCACTTCTTCTTCTCCTTCTTGGACTGAGTAGTTGGTCATGTTTTCCTAGAACTGATCAAGGTTTTACACTTTTACAAAAGACTGAAAGATAGACACCTTAGATTAAGATCCCTAACCAATGATGAGGAAACTCTTTTGGTTGATGATTAGCCATTTAGTGATGAATGACTTGTTTTCGCGCATGTGTTTGTGTTTGAGATTTTTTGGACTGATAAATTATACTTCGTACATTTCATTAGTTGTTTATTATTAGTTTATTTTAAGTTTTATTTGTTGGTATATTTTGAGGCTTAAGCCTCACCTCTCTAGAACAAACCACCTCAATACTGGACTAGCCTTTTTAAATCTTGCGTATATGGTCTCATATTAAGCACAATATTTTTGTACAATATGAGAGCATACGTTGAAGGATTGATCTTATATTGTTTGTTTCTCTCTTTCTCTATCTATTGTTTTTAACTCCGATATTATACAAGCATTCACGAGATCAGATCCCAAACTTTTTTGGGAATAAGGCTGGGATGTTGTTGCACTTAGTGGCACAAAGGTGGTATTGCAGTATATCATAAAAAATTTAGGCATAGCGTTTAACCCTGAAAAGCGTTTTCTGGTGTAGTGGGTGTAGATGGGGGTTGACGATGGCTCACCCCAAGTTTGCTAAAAGAAACATAATAAATAAATTGCTCTAAATAGGGTACAAATGTTTTGGAATTCCAACACAGGAGCACTACGTTTTTATTCTCTAAATACTTAAGAGGAGCGATTACTACCATGCTTGGGGAATACTGTCATATTTAAATCTTGGTAATGCACATATTTGGCATTATTTTTTCAAGATGACATGTACTCCTACAACAACAACAACATTCGAGCCTTAATCCCAAAAGATTCTGGGGTCAGCTAACATTAATCGATACATGATATCGGAACCAAAAGGAAAGGAGAGATAAGAAAGATAAAAAGATAAGCTATGATATAAAAGATAATATAAAAAGAGATAGGATATACATAAAAAGAGTAGAATAAAAAGGATAAAAAGATATATGTACTCATATTTCAGAATTTTCCCAAAATAATAACGTAAACTTTTTACTGTACAAATTATTATGAATGGTTCTTTTCTTTGGCAAAACCATCTTTTCTTTGGCAAAACCAGAATTTGAATTTTAGGGGTCCTGGGTATGCCCATGGCTGGTACTTTGGATGCACTTGTTAAAAAAGACTATTGGACAGTGGGAGTATGGTACATTAATTTTCAGGTGATAGTGTCTTAGGCTATGTACATCCGACCCCCCCTTACCCCACCGTAGGTGGGAGCCTTTGCGGCACTGGGGTAAATGATGATTGATGATTGATAGTGTCTTAGGCTATGTGTGTGAGTTGGTTTTGGAGGGTTCTGAATCGAAGAGAAGGAAGGTGTTTTTTTTTTTCATTTTTGAACAGTATTAACTTGATAATTTTTCAAAGTAATAAAGTATAAATTAGTACTCCCGTGTTTTAAGATTGCTACATTAAGCTTTGGCACATTATTTAACGAGGAAAGTAATAGGGGTAATGAATAATGTAGAAAAAGTAGGAGAGATGGTGTAAAAGTATGAAAGAGAAGAAAAAAGTAGAAAAAATAAGGGTAATTGAGTATTTTAAAGTGAACCGTATCAAAAGGGGTAAGTGTAGCAAACTTTTAAATACATCCCAAAAAGGAAAGTGTTGCAAACTTTAAAATACGGAGGGAGTATAATATTAATGCTCTTGTTCTTTTGATTGAAAAAATACCCCCACCCCACCTCTGAAACCCTCCACAAATATAAATCCCAACTCTGTGTATCATTATCTAAATATTCTTGACAACATAATTTCTTGCCATGCATTCCCATTTATTTCCATCTAAATGTGGGCAGCATAATTATTAGTCTCAAGAGTATTGTGTGGCACTTGAAGAACTACAGTTGAAGTGTTTTCATCTGAAAATTGAGATGAAATGTGTATGACGATAGGGGTTGATGTATTCCCATCTCCTTGTAGAAATGCGGATAAAAATGTTTTCCCCTTTGTAATCAGATCTCTATAATTTTTTATTTTTCTTGAATTTCACACTCTGTACTATTTATTCCTTTTGTCTCTAATACGACTTTAGGTCCTTTGCATAAACTGTACAGAACCATATCTGACCGATCACCAATGAAAATGATCCTAACATAGTTAATACTGATTTTTTTTTTGTTTCTTCTGAGTGTAGAGAGATATTGGAAAACAAAAACCTATGATGACGATTTTGAAATTTCTATTTCATTATTCCTTCTGAAGAAGGACACTATAAGGATGATATCTGGCGTACATAAATTCCAGTATACTTTTCTGCATAAGTTTATTATTATGTTAAACTAGTTTTTGAAAATTAGTTGAACAACCTCAACTTAGTTTGGATTAAGACCATGGTGATGATGATGATGATAGTGATAAGTCTTTGTTGCTTTTATTTAAAGTTCTAGGGTATTTCTCAATTCTCATGCACAATTGATTGATGATGATAGTAGTGACTAGCCACATATATGATGTTCGTCCTTTTCTATTTTCGGCTTTGAACTGAAATCGGAAATGCCACGCTTTCGAGTGGGAGCCCACTATCCCATGCATCAGTAAAATCTATTATTTGGGAGTCTCTCTTTTGGTATTACAAAGGATTGTTGCAATATTCTCCCTCATTGTAAATGCATATCCTAAAACCTACTCTCTTCGCTGTACAAAAGCTTTTGTTTTGTCAATAATAAGTCATTTTATAAAACTAAGAGAACATTTAGTACTAATTTTCCACTTTTCCCCTTTTGCTTTCTCAATTTTAAACTGAAGTAATTTCTAATAGTTCAAAGGGGTACAATTTAGGATAGTTAAAGAATAGTCCTTCACTTTTTTGCAAGATTTTTAGGAAAATTAATGAGTTTCTTCATCTGAGTTTATTTCTTAAACGTCAATTAACATGAAACTGATGGAGTAGCATAATCAAGTGACCTGCTACTGTTAGGTGACTGCCTGTTCACTGTGACTCCAATGCTTTTCATTTGTGTATTTGGCTACAACAACAACAACATCCAAGCCTTATTCCGAAAAGATTTTGGGGTCGGGTAACATGAATCGATCCATGATATCGGAATTGAAAAGAGAAGAAAGATAAGAAGAATAAAAAGATAAAGTAAGAGAAAATGGATAAGATAAAGATGACTACGATAGTATAAGATAAAAATAACATAAGAACATAAGAAAGATAACAAATAAAAAGATAAAAGAGCATATTAAAAATAAAAGATAAAAATAACATAAGAACATAGAAAGATAAAAAAGATAAAAGAAAAAGAAAAAGAGAGAGAAGAGATAAAATAGACCAATCGTCCACACGAATATATGCCCTCCCTTTTGCTCTCTCCAAAGTCATACTCCCATCCAATCCAAGAAGAAGAATATTCATTCTGATTCTTCTAATCCAAGTCTGTTTGGGTCTTCGTCTCCCTCTCCTCACCGCCTATTCTCCCCACCTCTCAATTTGTCTAATAGGTGCATCACTTGTTCTTCTATAGGTGCTACTCATCTTTTCTAGTAGGTCAACACATCCAACACAAAATACGTATCTCTGCCACACTCATCTTTTGAATGTGACATTGTTTCACCGCCCAACACTCTACACCATACATTAATGCAGACCTAATGGTTGCCCGATAAAATTTACCCTTCAGTCTAGTCAGCATACCTCGATCACATAGAAATCCTGATGCACTCTTCCAGTTCATCCACATTGCTCTGATTCTATGGGTTACATCCTCATCTGATTCACCATCCTTCTGAACTATGGAGCCCAAGTAACAAAACGTATCACACACTGACATCTCTTTGCCCATTGTTACTACTACTTCTACCTCCACCAAAGTTGCACTTCATATACTCAGTCTTGTTTCGGCTCACTCTGAAACCCTTGGTCCTCAATGTTTGTCGTCATACTTCCAACTTTGCTTTAACACCCGATTACGTCTCATCATTCAATACAATATCGTCGGCAAACATCATGCACCACAACATATATTATTGAATTGACTTTGTAAGTTCATCCATGACTATAACAAATAAGAAAGGACTCAGAGCCGATCTTTGGTACAATCCGATAGTAATAAGGAACTCTGCGGTCCTCCGTACATTAGTACATACACTTGTAATACAAGCCTCATACATATCCATGATGATACTGATATACTTACATGATATGCCTTTTCTGGTTAAGGCCCACTCAAGAACTTCTCAAGGTACCTTATCATATGCCTTTTCTAAGTCAATGAGCACCAAATGCAGACCTTTTTTCGTGTTTCTGTACTTCTCCTCAACTTGTTTAACAAGATGAATGACCTCAGTTGTTGAACGTCCAAGCATAAAATCAAACCGATTCTCCGAAATTTTTACACTTTTTCAGTTTTTCGGAGTCTTTGCTCAACCACTCGCTCCCAAAGTTTCAGGGTGTGATTCATAAGTTTAATCTCTCAATAGTTGGCACATTTTCGTACATTGCCCTTATTTTAAAATAGGGGAATGAGAGTGTTTTACCACTAATTCACTGACATTGTGTTGTTTGTTCAAATCGTGTTGAAGAAACGTGTTAGCCACTCAATACCTTTCTCTCCCAAATTGCTCCAGGCCTCGATCAGTATGCCATCTAAGCCAACTGGTTTCTTCCGTCCCATCTTTCTCATAATCTCTTTAACTTCTGTCGTTTGGATCCTTCTCACAAAGTCCCGAATTACTACACACTCTGTTATAGTAAGATCATCAATATATTGCATTTATTCTCGTTGAACAAGGTATCAATGTGTGACCTCCACCTCTCTTTTATTCTTCATCCTCCATTAGTATCCTTTGATCAACCACCTTCACACAACATAACTTTTTCAATATCTTGAGTCCTACGATCACGAAGGCGAGCAAGTCTCTAAATATCCTTTTCTCCTTCCTTAGAGTCCAATTTTACATACAATTCCTTGCTCACTTTCTTTCTTGCTTCCTTTACAACTTTCTTTGCTTTTCTTTTAGCCTCCTTGCGCTCCTCTATGTTCTCCTTGCTCCAATTTTTTCCCAACTTTTTGTGGCATTCCCATTTGGTCCTTATCGCTTGTTTCACCTCGTCATTCCACCAAGACGTGTCCGTTTTTGGTGGCAGACATCCTTTAGATTCTTCGAGTGTCTCCTTCGCCATTTTCTTAACGATCGACTCCATTGATAACCATACATCATCCATATGTGCATCATTATCAATACATCTAACATCTTTTTCCAACATTTTGTGTGCAAAACTTTGTTGGAGATCCTGTCGAGCCTCCATCATTTTATCTTTGGCTCCACTTGTACCTTAACCCGTCTTCTCTTCTTACCTTGAAAGTCAAACACAAATATCCTATGTTGAGTACAATCGGTGTAGCTAGTTCTTCAAGTCGTTCGCACTAACACGTAGTCAATTTGGATACTATTAGCTCCACTTCTATAGGTTACAAGGTGAGTCTCTTTTTTTTAAACAAATGTTCATTACAGTCAACTCATATGCCGAGGCAAAATTTAGAATATTCTTCCTCGCTTCATTTCTAGTGCCAAAACCACGTTCGCCATGGATACTCTGAAAACCATCACGACTTGAGCCTGCATGCTCGTTGCCCGTTGAGGTCGCATCCTATGATCAGCTTCTCTCCCTTTGACACTCGTCGTACCACTTCCTCAAAACCTTCCCACTTGAGTGATAGATGCATCCAATCCCACTTGTGATGCATAGGCACTTACCATGGATATGATCTCATCTCCTATTACCAATTTAATGTTCATGATGATGTCATCGTTCTTCCTAAAGACTTCCGTCACACCCTCAACATAATCACGCGCCACAATAATGTCTACTCCATTTCTGGTCTTCTCTCTCCCCGAATACCACAACTTAAAACCTTCAGGATTAATCTCACATGCCTTTTCTACAACTTACTCAGTTTATTGCACGCACATAATGCTGATATCCTTCCTCCTCATAACTGCGATTAGCTCAGACGATCTTCCCGTAAGAGAGACAACATTCCACGTCTGAAAACGCGATCTAGCGCTCTGCCTTCTCTTCTTCACCCCACATCGACCACAACCATGCCCTTGCATATTTGACACTATCCCAGAGCATTAAGGTGGCGCGTCGCTTTCGGGCGACGACCTATATCCTTAGCATTCTTATCACCACACCCAGGTGTATGAAGTGTAGCACGCCCTTGCAATTTGACACCACCCCAAGCGGGGATGACGCGTAGATTACGGGTGATGGCCTAGCTGTAGCCCTTATCCATATATCGATTCATGTCATGTGATTAAGTGATACTGTTGGTCGTCACGCGTCTGCCACAACACTCTCATTTATCGTGGCTTGGGTCAGACATTATACCAAAATGATTTCAACATTTGTGTATTTGGCTACTGGTTAAATTTGTTTTTTAGTTCCTTGGTTATGTGAGTTTAGCATTTTTAGCCCCTTGTCTTCTTTAAAAAAACTGACCTTGATTGTACCCTTTGGTGGCCGTTTACAACTGGGGATTATATTTGTAAAGGTCAAGGAACTAAAAACTACTAATGCAACTTTTGCAAAAAAAAAAAAACGATGCAACATGATTGAGCAACCAAAACAACAATTTTATGGTTCTAGTGTTGGAGAGGATCAAAGGAGTTAATAAGCCAGCAGAGACCTTTACTAACTTTGTTTATATATGTATGTATGTATGTATACACACTACAGGTGATTGACATGCTGCTGTTCAAAGGGCTGGAAGAGCTGAAGAATGTGGTGGACCATGCTAAGCAACGGCATCACATTATCGGCCAATATGTTACAGGCCGTCAAGGTTTAACTCAGGATACGGTGGAAACTAATAAAGACCACCACGAGCCCACATCTGACTTCCTTAAAAACTTCTACAGAAGCAACTACTTTTGATGATGAACTTCTACCTAGCTGCTTTTCCCTTTGGCTTGTTGCTTCTTGCCTCATTGTTTTTTGTTTGTTTGAATATCACCGTGTCTCAATAAAGCTGTAGAATTGGATCATTGCTTCTTTTCCTCTTAAGAAACAATGATCCTGTTATTAATGTTGATTTCTGTGATATTATTTGTCCTTGGGATCAAGTCGTTTAAGGTAAAAAAGAAATTTGGAAGTGTTAATAATGGGGTTTCATGTCTAGCCATGTGGTGCACACTTATGTTTTAAAGATTCTCTTTTTTTTTTCCTTCCTATTTTTGAGCCAAAGAGTACATTTTCGCTAGGGAACTATGGGAATGCTATGAGTGCTTGGAAAACGATGATGGAAACCTACAATCATCTTAACATATACTAACATATATGGAGTACTAATTTTTGGTTCATGTCAAAAGTTTATGTGTTATATGAAAATAAATTAGATAGAGATTCAATATTATTACTCCCTCCGGTTTTTAATAAACTTCACACTTTCTTTTTTGGGACGGTCTAAAATAAACTTCACACTTCCTTATTTCCTTTTTTGGTAAAGAAATCTATATCAAAACAGTGCCAAACAGTGTCTCAACAGTGCCAAACAGTGTCTCAACAGTGCCAAACAGTGTCAAACAGTGTCTCAACAGTGTACTCTACAGTAAAGTCAAATTTCTTTCCTTATTTTGTGTGAAGTCAAAGTGAGAAGATTAAATAAAACCGGAGGGAGTATTAGATTTATTATAGGGAAAGTTTCTTTTTTTTTAAGGAGAATGCTTATATTAAAATAATAGAGCCAGTTAACCAAACATCAAACACAACACCTTCTCCCACACTCTTTTCACTCCCTAATTAGAGAGAGCAGACTGCCTAAAAATGAGCAAGATTAATTGTTGAACATGCGACAAATTTGAAGCGAATGTCGGCTAAGTAAGTCTCGTTACTTCCTCTCACTCAAAAACACAAAACAAAGAACTACCTACACTCTTCTAGTTTTGACAACAAAACTAAAAGCAGAGTAACGAACAAAAACATTAAATTGAGGCAAGTAAATATAACTAAACTAAACTTATGGTACAACGGTGTTTCTCGTGCATCGCGGTAGCCAAATATCATCATCAACTATGTGTTAGGTGAGCCACCACATAGCAACTTGCCGCATTCTCGTTTTTTTTGGTGTGTTTGCTTTCGCCCAAACCGGTTTCTAAGTATTGTCCTAGGACAATCATAATTTATGATTTATTAATGGATATTTAATGCTCATTAATTAAAAAAGTCACAAACCCATTTTATATTATTGTGAGTTTTCTTTATTACTCCCTCCGTCCCGCTATGATCTCTCCTTTTATCATTTCGGTCCGTCCCACTAAGATTGTCTCATACCTTATTTGGTAAAGTTTGTGTGGTTCTAAATCATTTCTACTTTATTCTTACTTTATCAATTCAATATCAACCACATAAACATGCTTTTATCAATAACCATGTCACCTTCTCTTGTGCCAAACTTAGGAGGACGGAGGTAGTAATATTTAGTCCTAGAATATTATATTTAGTAGCTAATTAAGTACGTGACTTAATTGTGGAATGCTACACTTTCTTTTTGAGGTAGGAATAGGCTTAAATTGATCACACATCTTCAGATAGTAGGTAAACCGACAAAAAGATTCCTGACAACCGCCGACCCTCGAACCAGACTCAGAGTTTATAACCTCGACAAAAGCAATATAACCCGCTGATCCATTAATGGGCGCAATTGAGCCAAAGATGGTTACTGCAATCCTTACATCACTCACACCCAAATCCACAGTTTATAACAGAAAAAACTAAAGAGTCAAAAACAACACAACAAAGCAGATTGTCACGAATAATTAAAATAATACTAGAAACATAAAAATCCTGCCCCAGCTTCCGGAACAACACGAGCTTCCATGTCCTTCGCACTGGCCTCAACTTAATCAGCTTAGGCGGGCTTACATATCGAAGTCCGCCCCCTCCCCGTTTTTTGCCTCATCCAGCGCCATTGTAACACCCCCATTTTTCCCACCAAAATAAAATAACATTTTGAAATGAAAGCATCTTTATTATAAAACATATTTAGAGTACAGCGGAAGTCTTTAATGGAAAAACAGGTGTGTCACCGCCACACTCAACCTATACATGATTGAGTGCACAGGCTATCCACCATTAATTCAAGTAGCCATCTGATAAAACTTAAAACAAGTTTATGGATTACAAATTTAAACAACAATAATTAATCAAACGTGTGCAACTAGCGGAACACTCGGGCAGCAAGTACATCAATCTTCATAATCATAATCATCTGTACCATAGAGCAAAGAGAAAAAGAGAAAAGAGACAAAAATTAGCTTTAGAGCTAAGTAAGATTCCACCCGAACCCGTAAAATAATATAATTTGGAAAATAGGTTTTTGTATGTGTATATATATTGAAAAGTAGTCTCTCATATTTTCAAAATGGTTTAATGTCATAAAATAATTTCCACAATAGATAATATCATCATTCAATTCCTCCAAAAGTAATACTTTAGATTCTTTTAAGAGTGGGCGAAACTCAAGATTCCTCGAGCCCAATGAGTCGTTGTTATCTACGACTCATCCCGGAATTCCGGCTCCCACCGACCACCAATTGGAAGCTGAATTTCTACCTTAAGTGTGCACACCCTCTAAAAGGGATTCCAAGCCCTCTGAGTAGTAAGAAACCCAAGTAGGTAGGATGTTTTCTACCACCTACTCACAAGGGACATTGTCCAAGGGTAAATTAGGTAACTACTACTACGACCACCAAAGGATCTTTGATCCTCAAATAAAAGCCCGGGATGTCTACCGGAGTATGTCATTGCCGGACTGGTTACCGACCTAAATAAATTTCACCAAAAGTAGTAGTAGCCCTAACCACCCACGCCTCGTGTTTCTCTCGAGACGTAAGAATATATATTATGAAAACTGTAAGTTTTCCCCAAATCATTCTTGTCACATTTCCTCAAAATATCCTTTGTAATAAATATAAATCCACCAATATTCTTTAATAAAAAGAATATACATTTAATCATCCATAAAAGGTAATAATCCACCAATATTCATATAGTCAAAATATTCTATCCATGTCAAACATATAATTTCCAATTCATAAATAATTCACATAGTGCAAATATTGCATACATATAAGTACGAGGCAAAACATTTTGGTTGACATAGAACTTACCTTAAATTGCGATAATCTCCTTAATAAAATCTCTAGCTTGATCTTCACTTGAATTCTCCTTCTAATATTGATCAAAATTCTAAATCAATAACTATTCTATTATTTCGTTATTTCTTTTATATCCAACCTTTAATTACTTTAACTTCATAATTCCTTCTTTAAATATAAATATTAAATTAATAAATCTTACTAACTGTTTATTTCCAGTTCATTCTTATTATTTTCTTTAATTATAATAACCCAACTCGGCAGGCCCGGTCCTGACATTTTATGGGCCCGGGACAATACAAATAAGCTGGGCCTCAGGGATAGCGCGAGAATGTTTATAATGTTCTTTTTTCTATAAAAATCTACTAGTATAATTTAAAATTATACAATATTACCGTCAAAATACTAGTATAACACATAAAAAAAACCAACAAAGCATGTGGTTAGAAAATATATATAGAGGGTATTGAATCTATTGATAAGTGACATTCGATGATACAATGTACCTAACAGCCGAGTGAAACAAGTATTGCAACTATATATTAGGCACAAAAATAATTTTGAATTAAAGAAAGTTGTGAAAGTTATATCTTGTATAAGGAGTAACTATTTCATATTTTAAATCACATTTTCACTAGACAAAAATAAATTCTAAGTTTCTAAATTATGGACACTAAAGTTCAATCTTTCACTAAAGAGAGCATTGGAGAAAATTTGTGAAATACATCAATGAATTCTAGATATACATAAGACATGTACACTAAGTCACTAAAAGATTAAATTTAATGTAATAATCCGTAATGATTCAAAAGAAATGGTGAAATATGTTTCCAACGAATTCTAATGTAAATGTTTCTAAATTATAGACTTGTATCGTGTAGATGGTAAATAACAAATTAGAAGTATCTAAAAATATAAGTTTGATTTTATTTTTTATTTTTTATGGATTTAGGATGTATATATAATTAAAATATTTATGTACACACATATATGTTTGAGAAATTCATGGGCCCTACTGGAGCAAAGGGCCCTGGGCGCATGCCCCTCCTGCCCATGCCCCAGGACCGGCCCTGTAACTCGGTTTTTCTTAATTTGTTTGGTTAAATAGTTAACTAGTCCAATTATATTAACTACATAATAATTTCATTATTTCGAATTTAAATAATCAGTTTTAGTTCAAAATTCAGTTTACATAATTTATATAATTTATTTAATAACCCTTTTAATAATAACTTGACTTAGGCAATAATTCGAAATAATAATCATTAATCATAATCTAATCTCAATAACAATTTTAATTAGTTCAATAGTTTATTTATACTAACTAACCCAATTAAATTAATTTATCCAATCCTCCAGTTTTATTTATTTGACTCACTAATTTAATTGAACTAACTAAATCAAATAAATAAGTTTAATTATATCAATATAGCTAAATACGTTAATCTAATTCAATTAAGTCCAATAATCAAATTCTAATCTCGTTTTAATTTTCTATTTTTAATATAAAGTCCAGAAATGTTATCAAGTCTATAAATTAACTAATTTATCCATTAAACTAATTGATTTAGTTAAACTAGTCCAATGAAGTCAATTAACTAACTTATTAAGTACACATTACTTAATTAATTTGTTTATATTCATAAACTAATTGTTATGAGTTCAAATAGTTTAATAATTTATATGGAGTCCAAATCACTAATAATCAAGGATAATAATTATTAATTTAATCACGCTAATTTAATTAGTCAACTAATTCAATAATTTATTTATTAAGTCCAAATATAGTCATTCATTTATACTAGATAACCCAACTTTATTTTCTTTTCCTTATTTTATTACAAACATCATTTTAAGTCCAGAACATTATTTTCAATCTTAGTGATTTATTTATTTCACCATTAATATCAAAATTTCCTTATTTAATTACTTAACTAGTTTATATGGCTCAATTAAATTAAATAACTTAATCATCACTTTTATAAATTACTAATCATCCATAACTATAGTTTGGGTCTATACTTGACCTAGGTTGTCCATATATTTATTTTAGAATTATTTCCTTTATTTATTCACTTAATTTCATGTATCTATTAACCGGTTTAATTACAATTAAATATGCTAATTATAATTTTTATTAATTATAAATGGTCCCAAATGTCCTAGTTAGTCATATATTTAATCTAGCTTGCTCCCATATTTATTTCATAATTATTTTCGTCATTTAGTTAATTATTTACTAAATGTGTACAACTTGGCCCAATTACAATTAAATCAATTAAAAAAAGCTACAAATATTATTTTTCAATTATTCTTGGTCCGAATATGTATCTTTATACCAGGTATTTAATTTATATTTTTCCAGATTTTATTTATTTCATTTACTATTTTATTTTTAATTTTTTATTGAAAACGGGCCGAACCGGCCCAAATACGCGACCCGGCCCAAGAAGACTGGGTTGTCTTCTTCCCAGCTCTTCTCCAGGTCGCGATTCCGGCGACCGGAATCCCGAAAACTCCGGCGAGCGATAACTTTACTTACAGGTAACGGATTTCGACGATTCAAGTTGCAAAATGATCCTCACGTCGAGACGAAGCTTCCCCACCCCTATGTACGGCCAATTGTCCGCTTTTTCTGAAGACCCGTTTCCATGGCTTGCAACTCCGGCGACCTCTAGGATGCTCCGGTGACTACGAATCGGTCTGGAATTTATTGGGAAGTATTCCTAGACCTCTCACGACCCTCCTCTATCGTTTTTACGAAGTTTGATACGTAAAATATTATAGGCATAAATTTTCCGGCGAGATTATGTATATATATGTATATGTATATATAGCTTCTATCTCTCCGATTTGCAGTGTTTAGGATGGCTAAGAGGGTGTATTTATAGGTCTAGATGGTCCTTATGGTTTATTTTATTTATTTGATAATTGTATGAATAATAATAATAATAATAATAATAATAATAATAATAATAATAATAATAATAATAATAATAATAATAATAATAATAATAATAATAATAATAATAATAATAATAATAATAATAATAATAATAATAATAATAATAATAATAATAATAATAATGTCTATACATAATGATAGGTTGATAGTTGATGAACATGGCATGTGTATTGATCCCTGATTTGATTCCCATTTATATTGATGTTTCATTTTATTTTATTTTATTATTATTATTTTTAATTACTTAAATGTATTTTGAGTTTTACATATAAATATATGTACATAATGTATATACATTATTTGGTAGGTGATCTTAGCATGTGTCATTGTTTTATGATATGATATTTTCATTTATTAATTTGATGCTATTATTAGTAATTTATAATATTCTTACTATTTTTATTTATTTATTTATTTATTTATTTATTTATTTATTTATTTATTTATTTACTTATTTATTTATTTATTTATTTATTTATTTATTTATTTATTTATTTATTTATTTATTTATTTATTTATTTATTTATTTATTTATTTATTTATTTATTTATTTATTTATTTATTTATTTATTTATTTATTTATTTATTTATTTATTTATTTATTTATTTATTTATTTATTTATTTATTTATTTATTTATTTATTTATTTATTTATTTATTTATTTATTTATTCTGTCACCTATATTTTATCTGATTTATTTCCATTTTTTTCGATGCTACATAAGTGTTTAATTCTATTGCATGTAGTGTGCGTATATTTTTATACACCAAGTATAATAAAAAAAATATTTTGATCTTACTTTCATTTGATTTATCAGATATAACTTATCTGATTTATTTATTTATTTTTATTTCAAATTTTCAAGGTATCACATTCTACCATCCTTAAAGAATGCTTCGTCCTCGAAGCATAAACTAAGACGAGAATTAAGTATGAAGATGAAGTATTATAGGTTTATAAGATATTACAACCTGCCCCCCTAAAAGAAAGGTTACGTCCTCATAACCGAATATTTACCTTAATTGAAAAGTTCAGGATACCGTTTACGGATATCCTCTTCTGTCTCCCATGTTGCATTCTCGGTCAAATGGTTTGACCAAAGTACTTTTACCATCTTAACTGTCTTCTTCCTTGTCTCTCGGGTCTTAGTATCGAGAATCTCTATGGGTTTTTCTTCGTAGGATAATGTCTCGTCCATTTCAATCACCTAATAATATAACGGTTAACTTATATTCTTTTCAATTTACGTTTGGCTCGTGTTAAGTCTAGGATTTCTTACCTCCGGATTGATGATATGTGACTCATCTCGAACATACTTCTTTAATTGTGATACGTGAAAGACGTTATGTACCTAGCATATATCGGTATGTTAAGAATGTATTTTAATCGTAGAGAAGTATTTGATTTCAAATCGGTTGTTACCTTATCCAACTCCGTGGGTAGAGCTAATCGATATGCCACTTTTCCCACCTTCTCTAGGATGTCATAGGGTCCGATGAATCTCGGACTTAGTTTCCCTTTCTTCCCGAACCTCATTACGCCTCTTGTAGGAGAGACTTTGAGTAGAACTTTCTCCCCTAGTTCGAATTCAGCTGGTTTTCTCCCAAGATCGGCATATGATTTCTGTCGGTCTTGGGCAGCCTTCATCCTTTCTTGGATGACCTTGATTTTCTCAATAGTATCTTGCAAGTATTGTGGTCCTAGAACCACCTGATCGACCATGTCACCCCAACATAAGGGACTCCTACACTTTTGACCATATAGAGCTTCGTATGGGGCCATTCCGATGCTAGCATGGTAACTGTTATTGTACGAAAACTCTACCAAGTCTAGGTGTTCATCCCATGATCCTTGCAAATCAAGAACACATGCCCTCAACATGTCTTCTAATGTTTGGATTGTTCTTTCGGTCTGTCCGTCCATGGTTGGATGGAAAGCAGTACTTAACTTCAATTTTGTTCCCATAGCCGTTTGTAATTCTTTCCAAAATTGGGATAAGAATCGTGAATCTCGGTCTGACACGATGTCTTGAGGTACTCCGTGGTGTTTGACCACGTATTTGACATAGGCTTTCGCTAGTTTCTCCATGCTCCAGGTTTCATTCATAGGAATGAACCTTGCAGTTTTGGTCAATCTATCCACTACCACCCAAATTTTATCTTTCCCGGACTTTGTTAAAGGTAAACCCCCGACAAAGTCCATTGAGATTGAATCCCATTTCCATGTTGGTACTTCCAAGGGTTGCACGAGTCCTTTGGGTTTGCATCTCTCCGCTTTGACTTTTTGGCAGTTCAAACATCGGGATACAAATTCAGCTACTTCTTTCTTCATTCCCGGCCACCAAAAGTTCTTTTTGAGGTCTTTGTATAGTTTGTCTCCCCCGGGATGTACCGAGTAGGGCGTGTTGTGTCCCTCCTCCAAAATTTGTTTTTTAATATCTGCACACTTCAGTGGAACACACCACCTTCCCTTGTATCGGATGCTCCCATCTTCATGTACCTTAAATGGTCTGTTGACGCCATCTTTCATTCCTTCCTTGATTCTTTCGAGCTTTACATCTCCCGGTTGTCCGTTCTTGATTTCGTTAAAGATAGATGGTATAACAGTCATAGTACATAACTGTATTTCACCATCTACTTCGCCATATTGCTTTACTTCCAAGCTCAATCTTTGGAAGTCTCGGAATAGTTCTTCTGGTAATATCCATGTTGCTCGGCATGAGTGCTCAGATTTCCGGCTCAAAGCATCCGCCACCACGTTAGCTTTTCCCTCGTGGTATTGGATTTCTAGATCGTAATCATTGATAAGCTCGAGCCATCTTCTTTGCCTCATGTTAAGCTCTTTTTGAGTGAATATGTACTTCAAGCTTTTGTGGTCAGTGTATATCTTACAATGTGTTCCGTATAGGTAATGTCTCCAGATTTTCAAAGCAAACACTACTGCAGCTAACTCCAGGTCATGGGTAGGATAATTGACTTCATGCACCTTTAGTTGTCTTGATGCATAAACCACCACTTTCCTATTTTGCATTAGCACACACCCCAACCCCTTCTTGGATGCATCACTATAGATATCAAATCCCTCCGTCCCTGACGGTAGTGTCAAGACCGGCGCAGTTGTGAGTCTTTTCTTCAACTCTTGGAATGCTGCTTCACAATCTTCATTCCATTGGAACTTGGTTGTCTTCTTTGTCAGGTTGGTTAGCGGTCTTGCTATCTTGGAGAAATCTTTAACAAATCTCCTATAGTATCCCGCTAGACCTAAGAAACTTCTTACCTCTGTGACCGAGGTAGGTGCACGCCATTCAACCACCGCTTCAATCTTCGATGGATCTACGGATACGCCTTCCTGGGTGATGATGTGACCCAAGAACGCTACCCGATCCTGCCAGAAGTCACACTTTGAGAGTTTGGCATACAACTGGTTCTCTCTCAAAGTTTGTAACATGAGTCTCAAGTGTTTCTCGTGATCCTCCAGGGTTTTTGAATACACAAGAATATCATCGATGAATACCACCACAAATTTATCAAGATAAGGTCGGAATACACGGTTCATTAGGTCCATGAATACCGCCGGTGCATTTGTTAAACCAAACGGCATCACAGTGAACTCGTAGTGTCCATACCTCGTGCGGAATGCTGTTTTTGGTACATCTTTTTCAGATATTCTCACTTGATGATATCCAGAGCGCAAGTCTATCTTAGAGAACGTGCTAGCCCCCTTCAATTGATCAAACAAGTCGTCAATTCGGGGCAATGGATACTTGTTCTTGATAGTTGCTTGATTCAACTCTCGGTAATCGATGCATAGCCTTAGACTCCCATCTTTCTTTTTGACAAATAAGACCGGAGCGCCCCAAGGTGAGACACTCGGTCTTATGTACCCCTTCTCTAACAACTCCTCTAGTTGTTCCTTCAGCTCCTGCATTTCTTTCGGTGCCATTTGGTAAGGTGCTTTTGAAATTGGCGCGGTTTCGGGCATCAACTCAATTGAGAATTCGACTTCTCTTTCGGGCGGCATCCCTGGAATCTCTTCCGGAAATACGTCCGGAAATTCATTGACTACAACAATTTGGTCAATGTTTGGCTCCTCTGTATTCACCTCTTTCATAAAGCACAGGTAGGTTTCATACCCCTTTCGGATATGTCGCCTTAATTGTTGCATAGTCATCAGCTTCATACTAGGCTTGGATGTGATTGCTTTGTAAGATATTCGCTTCCCATTTGGACCCTTCAAGATCACCTTCTGTTCATCACAGAGGATCCTGGCTTTGTATTTCCCCAACCAATCCATGCCCAGCACTATGTCTATATCTTTTAAGTCAAATTGGATTAAATCTCCAGGTAGGTTGGATTCGGATATGAGTATGGAAATGTTGGAGTATACATTTCCACAAGTTACGAATTTATCTGAGGCAGTTCTTACATTCAAGTCTATTCTAGCCGTTGGTTCAATCTTCAATTTCTTAATGAAACTAGAAGATATGAAACTGTGAGAAGTACCAGAATCGAATAGAACGTAAGCAGACTCAGAATTTACAAGGAATGTACCTGAAACCACATCATTAGCATTGGCTTGGGCCTGATTCATCACCATGATTCGCCCTTGGTTTGGACGGTTGCCGTTGTTTCCGCCATTTCCATTGTTCCCCGCCATTGCCATTGCCACGATTATTCTCCCCTCCTCCTCGAGGGTTGCGGTTGTTGTTGTTGGCGGCGGCATTGTTGTTGTTATTTTGTCCTCCATTTGGCCCAGCTTGGTTCATATCTGGTCTTCCTCCATCACGGTATTGCACCTGGTTCACTGGTGCCCCATTGGTCTTTGAGAGACACTCGAAGGTTCGGTGCCCTAGCTTCCCACAATTGAAACATTTTGTCAGGCTTCCATCGCAGTTAGCACCGGGATGATCTCTCCCGCACCTCTTGCAGTAGAAGTGCCTATCTCTGGGAACAACTCTTCGATCATTTTGTTGGTTTTGACCGTGGAAATTTCTTCCACCTTGGTCATCTCTCCTCCTCCTCCTCCCTTCTTGTTGCTGTGTAGGTGGGTGCACTCTGACCCTCTTTTCTCCTCGACCTCCATCTTCGTCCCTCTTCATCTTCTGGTTCCTCTCTCTTTGTAGTTGTTGAACTTGATAGTGAACTGCAGCTCTATCATAAGCATCAGTCAGAGTTTGGCAACCCAAAACAGCGACGATTTTCTGCGTATCATAGTTTAATCCGTAGATAAATTTCTCAACTTTGGTGCTTTCATCAGGCACTATTGTTTTCGCAAATGGCGCGAGGTCCACGAATTTATTGTGATATTCTTGGACACTCATGCCCATCTGTTTCAAATGTATGAATTCATCACGCATGGTGGCCTGAACGTGTGCAGGATAAAAACGTTTCCTCATGGCGATCTTGAAAGCTTCCCAATTGAAGTCAGGTTGTTGACGTAAAGTTGGGCCTGATGAGACCCACCAGTTATCCGCCTCTTGCTGTAAATAGTAAACAGCAATGTCAACCCTTTGCTCTTCCGGACAGCTCACCGCGTCGAAGAGTTTGTCAAAGAGTCGGAGCCAATTCTCGAGGATACGAGGATCTTCTTGCCCATGAAAGCTTGGCGGGTTGCGAGATGCCACTCGTTTTGCGGCATCATTCCCGTTGTTCTGGTTTTGGTTGTTCTGGAGCACAGTAGCACCCAATGTGTGCATAAATTGTGCCAGTTGTTGAACGCTTTGTGCCAACTCAGCATTGGTGGGCGTGTTATCAGGGTCTCTTCTCGGTGCCATGATATCTTAATGACGTAAAGTATTCTTGTAAGAATTTCTATATTTTACTCCTAAGGATCCTAGTTCAATTAAGGATTCCATAGGCTATGCAACATGATCATATAAAAATGTACATAACAATCATACAGAGGATTCATACTTCACATAAAAGCACTTTCACACATAATGTTTGTACATACCTTAGCCACTTCGGAATTTTGCCTTATGAGGCATTCCCATTTTATCATTTGGGGTTCCCATTTCTCATATGGGCCCACAATTAGCATAATTATCACATACATGATACATGTAAGGAAAATAAATACTCACAAGGTCCTCACCACGTTCCTAAAAGGCCATTTCCTAGTTATATTATCTTTCCTAATCTTAAAAATATTTGAAAATCTCCCTTTTGAAGGTACAATTTCAAAGGTTTCCTTAAACGATTTCGAACGACGAAGTTTCAGCACAAGGAGAAATTCCCAGGTAGTTGGACGAGCGCAAAGGCTCAATTAAGAACCAACAGCCTTAGACTCTTATCGTCTTGGTGACAGAATTTCTCCATACAACCTATTACCTCGTGTTCTAATCCCTTTGGAAAACCTAAGTCTCTGATACCAACTTGTAACACCCCCATTTTTCCCACCAAAATAAAATAACATTTTGAAATGAAAACATCTTTATTATAAAACATATTTAGAGTACAGCGGAAGTCTTTAATGGAAAAACAGGTGTGTCACCGCCACACTCAACCTATACATGATTGAGTGCACAGGCTATCCACCATTAATTCAAGTAGCCATCTGATAAAACTTAAAACAAGTTTATGGATTACAAATTTAAACAACAATAATTAATCAAACGTGTGCAACTAGCGGAACACTCGGGCAGCAAGTACATCAACCTTCATAATCATAATCATATGTACAATAGAGCAAAGAGAAAAAGAGAAAAGAGACAAAAATTAGCTTTAGAGCTAAGTAAGATTCCACCCGAACCCGTAAAATAATATAATTTGGAAAATAGGTTTTTGTATGTGTATATATATTGAAAAGTAGTCTCTCATATTTCCAAAATGGTTTAATGTCATAAAATAATTTCCACAATAGATAATATCATCATTCAATTCCTCCAAAAGTAATACTTTAGATTCTTTTAAGAGTGGGCGAAACTCAAGATTCCTCGAGCCCAATGAGTCGTTGTTATCTACGACTCATCCCGGAATTCCGGCTCCCACTGACCACCAATTGGAAGCTGAATTTCTACCTTAAGTGTGCACACCCTCTAAAAGGGATTCCAAGCCCTCCGAGTAGTAAGAAACCCAAGTAGGCAGGATGTTTTCTACCACCTACTCACAAGGGACATTGTCCAAGGATAAATTAGGTAACTACTACTACGACCACCAAAGGATCTTTGATCCTCAAATAAAAGCCCGGGATGTCTACCGGAGTATGTCATTGCCGGACTGGTTACCGACCTAAATAAATTTCACCAAAAGTAGTAGTAGCCCTAACCACCCACGCCTCGTGTTTCTCTCGAGACGTAAGAATATATATTATGAAAACTGTAAGTTTTCCCCAAATCATTCTTGTCACATTTCCTCAAAATATCCTTTGTAATAAATATAAATCCACCAATATTCTTTAATAAAAAGAATATACATTTAATCATCCATAAAAGGTAATAATCCACCAATATTCATATAGTCAAAATATTCTATCCATGTCAAACATATAATTTCCAATTCATAAATAATTCACATAGTGCAAATATTGCATACATATAAGTACGAGGCAAAACATTTTGGTTGACATAGAACTTACCTTAAATTGCGATAATCTCCTTAATAAAATCTCTAGCTTGATCTTCACTTGAATTCTCCTTCTAATATTGATCAAAATTCTAAATCAATAACTATTCTATTATTTCGTTATTTCTTTTATATCCAACCTTTAATTACTTTAACTTCATAATTCCTTCTTTAAATATAAATATTAAATTAATAAATCTTACTAACTGTTTATTTCCAGTTCATTCTTATTATTTTCTTTAATTATAATAACCCAACTCGGCAGGCCCGGTCCTGACATTTTATGGGCCCGGGACAATACAAATAAGCTGGGCCTCAGGGATAGCGCGAGAATGTTTATAATGTTCTTTTTTCTATAAAAATCTACTAGTATAATTTAAAATTATACAATATTACCGTCAAAATACTAGTATAACACATAAAAAAAACCAACAAAGCATGTGGTTAGAAAATATATATAGAGGGTATTGAATCTATTGATAAGTGACATTCGATGATACAATGTACCTAACAGCCGAGTGAAACAAGTATTGCAACTATATATTAGGCACAAAAATAATTTTGAATTAAAGAAAGTTGTGAAAGTTATATCTTGTATAAGGAGTAACTATTTCATATTTTAAATCACATTTTCACTAGACAAAAATAAATTCTAAGTTTCTAAATTATGGACACTAAAGTTCAATCTTTCACTAAAGAGAGCATTGGAGAAAATTTGTGAAATACATCAATGAATTCTAGATATACATAAGACATGTACACTAAGTCACTAAAAGATTAAATTTAATGTAATAATCCGTAATGATTCAAAAGAAATGGTGAAATATGTTTCCAACGAATTCTAATGTAAATGTTTCTAAATTATAGACTTGTATCGTGTAGATGGTAAATAACAAATTAGAAGTATCTAAAAATATAAGTTTGATTTTATTTTTTATTTTTTATGGATTTAGGATGTATATATAATTAAAATATTTATGTACACACATATATGTTTGAGAAATTCATGGGCCCTACTGGAGCAAAGGGCCCTGGGCGCATGCCCCTCCTGCCCATGCCCCAGGACCGGCCCTGTAACTCGGTTTTTCTTAATTTGTTTGGTTAAATAGTTAACTAGTCCAATTATATTAACTACATAATAATTTCATTATTTCGAATTTAAATAATCAGTTTTAGTTCAAAATTCAGTTTACATAATTTATATAATTTATTTAATAACCCTTTTAATAATAACTTGACTTAGGCAATAATTCGAAATAATAATCATTAATCATAATCTAATCTCAATAACAATTTTAATTAGTTCAATAGTTTATTTATACTAACTAACCCAATTAAATTAATTTATCCAATCCTCCAGTTTTATTTATTTGACTCACTAATTTAATTGAACTAACTAAATCAAATAAATAAGTTTAATTATATCAATATAGCTAAATACGTTAATCTAATTCAATTAAGTCCAATAATCAAATTCTAATCTCGTTTTAATTTTCTATTTTTAATATAAAGTCCAGAAATGTTATCAAGTCTATAAATTAACTAATTTATCCATTAAACTAATTGATTTAGTTAAACTAGTCCAATGAAGTCAATTAACTAACTTATTAAGTACACATTACTTAATTAATTTGTTTATATTCATAAACTAATTGTTATGAGTTCAAATAGTTTAATAATTTATATGGAGTCCAAATCACTAATAATCAAGGATAATAATTATTAATTTAATCACGCTAATTTAATTAGTCAACTAATTCAATAATTTATTTATTAAGTCCAAATATAGTCATTCATTTATACTAGATAACCCAACTTTATTTTCTTTTCCTTATTTTATTACAAACATCATTTTAAGTCCAGAACATTATTTTCAATCTTAGTGATTTATTTATTTCACCATTAATATCAAAATTTCCTTATTTAATTACTTAACTAGTTTATATGGCTCAATTAAATTAAATAACTTAATCATCACTTTTATAAATTACTAATCATCCATAACTATAGTTTGGGTCTATACTTGACCTAGGTTGTCCATATATTTATTTTAGAATTATTTCCTTTATTTATTCACTTAATTTCATGTATCTATTAACCGGTTTAATTACAATTAAATATGCTAATTATAATTTTTATTAATTATAAATGGTCCCAAATGTCCTAGTTAGTCGTATATTTAATCTAGCTTGCTCCCATATTTATTTCATAATTATTTTCGTCATTTAGTTAATTATTTACTAAATGTGTACAACTTGGCCCAATTACAATTAAATCAATTAAAAAAAGCTACAAATATTATTTTTCAATTATTCTTGGTCCGAATATGTATCTTTATACCAGGTATTTAATTTATATTTTTCCAGATTTTATTTATTTCATTTACTATTTTTTTTTTTTATTGAAAACGGGCCGAACCGGCCCAAATACGCGACCCGGCCCAAGAAGACTGGGTTGTCTTCTTCCCAGCTCTTCTCCAGGTCGCGATTCCGGCGACCGGAATCCCGAAAACTCCGGCGAGCGATAACTTTACTTACAGGTAACGGATTTCGACGATTCAAGTTGCAAAATGATCCTCACGTCAAGACGAAGCTTCCCCACCCCTATCTACGGCCAATTGTCCGCTTTTTCTGAAGACCCGTTTCCATGGCTTGCAACTCCGGCGACCTCTAGGATGCTCCGGTGACTACGAATCGGTCTGGAATTTATTGGGAAGTATTCCTAGACCTCTCACGACCCTCCTCTATCGTTTTTACGAAGTTTGATACGTAAAATATTATAGGCATAAATTTTCCGGCGAGATTATGTATATATATGTATATGTATATATAGCTTCTATCTCTCCGATTTGCAGTGTTTAGGATGGCTAAGAGGGTGTATTTATAGGTCTAGATGGTCCTTATGGTTTATTTTATTTATTTGATAATTGTATGAATAATAATAATAATAATAATAATAATAATAATAATAATAATAATAATAATAATAATAATAATAATAATGTCTATACATAATGATAGGTTGATAGTTGATGAACATGGCATGTGTATTGATCCCTGATTTGATTCCCATTTATATTGATGTTTCATTTTATTTTATTTTATTATTATTATTTTTAATTACTTAAATGTATTTTGAGTTTTACATATAAATATATGTACATAATGTATATACATTATTTGGTAGGTGATCTTAGCATGTGTCATTGTTTTATGATATGATATTTTCATTTATTAATTTGATGCTATTATTAGTAATTTATAATATTCTTACTATTTTTATTTATTTATTTATTTATTTATTTATTTATTTATTTATTTATTTATTTATTTATTTATTTATTTATTTATTTATTTATTTATTTATTTATTTATTTATTTATTTATTTATTTATTTATTTATTTATTTATTTATTTATTCTGTCACCTATATTTTATCTGATTTATTTCCATTTTATTTTTATTTTATTTTTTTTCCGATGCTACATAAGTGTTTAATTCTATTGCATGTAGTGTGCGTATATTTTTATACACCAAGTATAATAAAAAAAAATATTTTGATCTTACTTTCATTTGATTTATCAGATATAACTTATCTGATTTATTTATTTATTTATTTATTTTTATTTCAAATTTTTAAGGTATCACAACCATATTATCCTCCACGTGTTTTTCCTCTTCCCGAGCTTCCCAAATGCGTCTTCATTTCTGTTCTCCCGATGCCTCCTCATTGTTTTCAACTTCACGCCTTTAGTTGTGCTAAGCGCTGTTTCTGAAGTAGACTCCTTCCCACCCCCTCCCATCCTGCCATCAGATTTATTGTCCTCCATTTTCTTGCGATCCTGGCTCGAGCTTGAAGATCCATCCACTAACCATTTATGTCCTCATGTGGGACTAGTCTTCACCCCATTACATGCTCGAAGAAGAACTCCAAAAGTTTTTTCCAGTACCGGGTCTTCTTCATAAGCCAGAGGGCAGAATTTATCAGAATGCCCTATGATACCATAGACAAAACAGAAATTGGGCAACTTCTTATACTTAAAATCTACCCAATGACTCACTCCTACTTTCTTTAAGTTTGTACCCTTTTCAGAGGCTTTTCCACATTCATACACACCCTAACTCTCATATAAGATTCTCACTTTTTGTTATACTGATTATCATTCATCAAACTCTATGGAACATTATGAACTTGCACCCAAAACTCGCCCTCATTTAAACAAATCTTATGTGGAATATCATCAGGCTTAACTTCTTTCAAAATCAACAAATTCCGCTCAAACTGCCATGGACCACCATCTAGAACACGTTTCATATCAACATAATGGTAAAAAGTAAAAAGGTACCTCTTATCACCAACTTCTTTGATTGAAAAACCCTTCCCCAGCCTCCACAGGGATGCCACGAGTTCTTTAAAAACAGGAAATTTGATCTTCCTATTCGTCAACAAGACTCCCACGACCGGAAAGCTCGGTCGATTCTCTTCCGTCGGAATATCATCAAATTCAGTTTCGAAGATCTAGTTCTTCTTCTTCCGCGCCAATCGCCATCTTTTATACTGGTCCACAATCTTTTCCATGCAACCCTCTATTTCGTTGCACACCTATCCGACTCGCCTTCCAGAAGCCAACCCTCCGCCCGCTGCTTCGCCGACCTGACATGCCCGTCAAAACCGTCCACAAACTGCCGGTCCGAACAAATCAGAACTTCACCAAACTCCTATGCTACCCCTTCTTCCGAATTCTAATCGCAAATGAAAAACGAGTGGCTGGAAGAACCCAGCCCACTCCTCAGCACAGGCCGATAGCAGACGAAAACGAACCAGCGGCTGGCCTTGTGGCAAACCCTGAATAAGTGACAATTGAATGCTACACTTTCTAATAAGCATAATATTTTAATTGTCCTTGTTCTAATATTATTAATTTGGGACATTGATAGTTAATAGACCAGTATGTGGATTAACTGATGACTATATTCCACTAGTCGCGAGTATAGAGATATCAAGTTAATAACATATAGTAGATGCTTGTTAGTGAACAAATTCACTGGACAGATCCAACTTGAGGATACTGCTAAGTTATATGTCATTAGTGTTGTCTCAATAATGACGAGGTGCTATATTCTTATACTTGAAATAACCATAATTACTTACATTAGAATTAATATGTATTAACACCATTAAATGTTATCTTTAAATGAGTAATTATAAAGGTGGTGATTGTACATATATGAACCATATAGTGGTAAGTGAATTATCAAAATAGATTTTTTCACTCTCGTATAGCGAGAGAAAAATATCTATAGAGCTACTTGGCAAGTAAGATTAGTCAGCATGGTCATGCGCAAATGAATTGTCATTTGCTCAAGATTAATTTTACTTGGTAATCATAAAATATTAATTGAGAATAACAAGGATGATACGACCTAACAATGTCTCAGTTAAGATATCGTTTGAAAAAAGAGAATTATTAGCACAAATTAACCATTAAAAGGTTATGTTAAATTTAATTGACATTTATATATCTTCGGTGGTCATAATGTCTTGCTAGAGACTGATTATGACTTGTGTGGCTAGAAATAATTTTCTAGTCCACTGACAATGATATATAAACCTACAGGGTCACACACCTAAGCGAGACGGCTCATTAATGTTTGTTTCTAACATTAAAATAGTCCGATTAGCCCAATTTGAAATAGGGTTTAAAATGATAATGGCTAGGGCTTCCAGGAGGGTTTTATTAGCTATAAAACTCCTTATTTCCTCTTCTTATAAGGTGAGCCACGAATTTAAGGATTAAAATTCATATCTAATAAACCTAGAGAGAGAGAAAGAAGAGAACACTAGCATGTTCCATGCGGGCGATCCAGTCATGTGCGTGTGGATACCGGTAGAGCTCAGGATTGATTTCTCGGAATGTCTGACATCCTTGCTTTGAGTTTGCAATGTATGTCTATCATATTCTTGTAATTTTGTTTATAGTAAGAACTAAAGATCCGGATGCTTTCTTCTGGGCAGATATTTTTTTTCCCTGCTGCGTTTTCTGCCCGATACCGAACATAGATCAGTTCCAAAAATCAGCTCAAAATCTTGCCATGACCGACGTTGTTGGATCTCCCCACTTGTTGCCAGAGACGCACGACCTTCAATTGCCCATGATGAGGATTCTGTCGTCCGGCCAAATATGTCCTAAAGATTGGAATCACCAGCCATCCCTGAGTTTGCTGGATGGGAACGTTTGCGTCTAAACATACCGCAGCCAAAACATCCAACTGCGCAACCACCGCCCCTGGCTCGGTCACAAGTGTTGTTGGTGGCGCATATATTATTGTCACAAGACATATCCAAAAACCGAACGTGTAGAAATTGTTTGTAGAATCCAAAACTATTGAAATCTAGTTTTGTTTCAACCAAGTAAAAGGCTAGAACCAAATACTAGAGCCACACTAGATGTGTATTAAAATACCATTATGGGATGTGTAAATATCTTATTCTTCAAATTGATAATCCTATTGGTTCGGATTTGTGAGTCATGTTTATGATAGGGAGAGTTGAGTTGTCGTTTTAGTCTCGCACCTTTTAACGATATGCGCTGTTAGTCCTAAGCTTTATTCATTTTCAGATTCAGTTATGTAACTAATAAACTTATCCATATGATTTTTTTTTACTTGGAGTATATTTTATGCCAAAAACTATCCTAGAAAACTTGTCCCCAATGCCAATTTTTCCATTGGAAACAATACATTGTCATGGCAAATTCCTTAATGTGAAGCAATCCATAGCAATATCGATCTCCAATTGAGTAAAGTTGCAATATTAAAAATGGGCACATCCATACATGCACAAGTTTTTTTTTTTTTTTGATAAACATACATGCACAAGTTAAAAGACTAAATCTTGAATTTCTCTTACTATATTAGAATAAATCGAGCGCAATAAAAAATAGGGAAAAGTATGAAAAAAGTACTTGTGGTTGTGCTCATTTTCAGATAGGGTCATGTGTTTCATTCTTTATCAAAGTGGTTCATGTGTTTGAATTCCGTTATCACAAGAGGGTCACGCCGTTAAAAACGTCTGAAAAAGACCGTTAAAAGTAACTCCGAGTTTCAAAAGTGCCCGAAAAATTAAAAGAAAAATATCGGAAGGTGCGCCTCAATAAGACGACCGCTATGCCATCTTTCTTTTTTTATTTTCAGCCACCCTTGTCTCTGGAAAGTTCACCGGAAAAGTAATATTAGTGAAATCATTTTTAAAAATAATTCAAACAGGTCTGAAAAATCCAAAGGCGAATGTGGTTTGGAGGTCATCTTGACGAAGCGCACCTTTTGGTATTTTTCTTTTAATTTTCCGGGCACTTATGAAAATCGGAGTTACTTTTAACGGTCTTTTTTCAGACGTTTTTAACGGCGTGACCCTCTTGTGATAACGGAATCCAAACACATGAACCACTTTGATAAAGAATGAAACACATGACCCTATCTGAAAACAGACACAACCACAAGTACCTTTTCTGTACTTTTCCCTAAAAAATATGAAGAAAAAATCTTAATGTATATAGTCTATATACAACCTATCAAATAAACTTAAATCTAAAAAATACAAATATCATTTCTTATATGAAACATATGTCATCTTCAAAAAATAAATAAATATGAAACATATGTCTTATACTTTTAGTAGTCACATCAAAGTACAAATTTATAATTATATGAAAAATATATAATTTTGGGAGAACTATCAAATAAGCCCTCGAACTTACATAAAAAGTGCAAATCACCGCTTATATAGGAGGCTCTGTCCGACCGTCGTCATTTGGGGAGGTTCCTGGTGGAATTTTTTGATTAATTTTTTTGAGCATCTTCTTCATTAAATCTAGTTTACCATACCAAATTTCAGCTAAACATTCAACCGGGAAGGAAGTCAAATGATTTTCTGAAATATACTGCGTTGTTTAACTGTGCAGTTATCTTCAAAAATTCATTTGACTGCCTTCCCGATTGAATTTTTAGCTGAAATTTGGTATGAGTAAACTAGACTTAATGAATAAGATTATGAAAACATTTCATCAAAAAATTCCATCGGGAACCGCCCCAAATGGCGACAGCCGGACAAAGCCTCGTATATAAGGGGTGATTTGCACTTTTTTATGTAAGTTCGAAGGGTTATTTGATAGTTCTTGGCGTGCACTTTGTCGTAGTGTGCACTCAAAGTAATTAATCAATACAACACTAATACGTAGTATAGTGTAGTAAGGTTCGTATCCACAGGGAAAGGAATACTTCTCTTTTTATAAAACTGGAAATAAGTAACAAGGGTTTTTTTAGATTGATGGATGAACTTTAATTATATTTAAACACGAAGATGAACGACTTATGTGGTTTAATTAATGAGAATGAAGACTTGGCTTTGCTTTTATCCACTTAATGAAATGTTCGTCGATCCCGATTATATCTTTAACTATCTTCCTCTCGAATACTCAATCGAGGAGTATATCCAGTTCATCGAGGGTAGTTATTAATAACGAGACGCGTTTATTAATAAAACTTACTACCGAGTTAGTATAGAACACGCGCCGTATGTTAACCCGATAGTAGCAATAAAATCAAGACGAAAACGATTGAGATTGATAGTATCATAATTTAGTTATCATCAAAGTAGAAAATGTTGTTGGATGAGAGTATCATTTGATAAAATATATGATAAATAAGTGGAGGAAGAGTATATGTGTGGAGGATAATTTTTGTTTATTTATTTTTATTTTATAACTATTTAACTCTTATTCATGTGTCTGGTTCATATTAGTCATTCCTAAGCCCTTTTGAGACTAAGACTATGATGTTGCTGTACCAAAGTAGAAAATGTCGAGTAGACATTCTAATTGTAATAAATTTGCGTTTGATATTAAAAAAACCTAATAGTAACATTTTATTTGATCTGAACAATTGAAAAATATTTACCACCAATTAGAAATATATTTGATCTAGAGAAAAAGAGAGAGCTAGAGAGATATAAGTGATACGTATAAACGGAATTTTCCCAACACTTTACATGGCTTCCATAGAGAAGTATTTATAGGGGAAAAGTGGGTTGAGCTTCCAGGCTTGGGCCTATCAGGCCATTTACTATATAAAGGCCAATAAATAACTAATAAATGATATTTAAATCTATTCTAATGAGTATACATGAATAGAGTGTACAAGGATGTAAATGTTATCTACTGAGCGTACGTGGCCTGCTTGCCCCAAGCCCAATAGTCATGAGACCAGGGGTACTCGAGGGCAAAAGGGAGTAGAGCTATGTCTGATCTGTCGTCGTCTGGTGGAGTACACCGCTGTCATTGTCAAGACGCCTCGCCAAGAATTCCAAGCCGATGATCCGATATGGTTGACAAACCCTGATTGAGGCAAGCCTGTGGGAGAATTCTCAGCCAAAGGTCACATGCCCGGAGACCATCACCACCGATCTTTGGGAACCTCGGGACTATGTATGGTGTGCTTGCTACCGTTGTCAACTGAATCTGCATAATGATGTGATGGTGT